>OX421863.1:12445000-12935343 GCA_949127965.1 Pandemis corylana
ATTGTGATTTCCCTATCCAGCTATACGCCCTTAATCATGCTAAATGTGGCCTTAAGGTTTTGTTACCTAAGGCTCTGTCTACCCCGTAAGGGATAAAGACGTAATATATGTATGTGTGTATGTATGTATCTGTACATTTTTAAGCGTCACTGCAAAATTAGAACACAGAAAAATCCGAAAAGTAAAGCTATGGTGGTTGCCCGGGCACAAAGCCCTTTGTCTTTAAAAAAAAAGGAAGCCCAACAAGCCTCGTTTAGCAAGACACTGAGGGCGTAGAGGTGGAAAGTGGAATCAAAATAGTGATGGGTTGCTAGCCGCATCGCCTATAACATGATTCCTATGATTTTCGCCCATTCCCTCAATGGGCTTTTACCATTTGCGCGGGAAGAGAAGCAACTGGTACTTACATTCTATGTTTTGTAAAATACTATAGTAAAACAAATCTGATCACATAACTTATTAAGCTTTTCATCGTATTTCAGGGAACGAATAAATGAACGAAGTTTTTATGAAGTACGCCCATGACTCCCCGCCAACAAAGTTAAGAACTCAATTGCTTCTTATCAAAATCGTTATATCTCATAGAATTAATATCATATATCATTTTTGCCGACAATAAGTGAAATGATATATTAGTGTAAGTAGCCGGCAGCAATTGCTGGGTAGGTTGTTGCAATATTTAAATGGAACAGACCATTTACTTTTAACAAAACAGCACGATTAATGAATGCTACGATATTAAGTAGCTAACCTATTTTCGCAAAGAGTAACTTTAAATGCCACTTAAACTTGTGCTTTTCTGTTTGACATTACATTAGTACGGTGGCCATTGAGGCATTTTTGTTTTTGTCATTTGCAAATTACCTACACATTTGAAAGAATGGAAACATGATTCCGTCATAATTTGTTATAGGTAGAAATATCGAACAATTTTACTAACGATAAAATGTCAATCTCAGCGACAACATTCCATTCAAAATAATCTATGAGTAGTTAGTAAATGATAATGACGAAAACTTTCCTTCAGTGTTTATTTGCATGCAGTGCGTCCACCACTAAATATCACACAAACATTATTAACTTAGAAAAAGCACAAGCACAAAACTAATAGAAGGGCAGCTCAAGGTAGTCTCTCAAAGAAAGAAAGAAAAACTTTTATTATTATACTCCAAAGAGAAATTCGTCGCAAAAAAAGTATATAGGTGTGGCAAAAAGAGCGGACTCAGAATTTGCTGCGAGTGCAAGGGTATGCATGCATCTGCGCAGCGCTGGTTTTCAGTCCGTCCCCCTCCTCGCACTTCGCACCACTTCAACAAATCAGTCGGGTCTTTGTCAGGTGACTAGTCTGAACTTTCAGCCACAGCGAGCAGTCCGGTATGTAGTGGACATGAATCAAGTGTTCTGACCGGGCACCACCGTAAATCACCGGTGGGGTGCAATCTCACTCTATTCCTTCCTGCACTGCAGTTAGACAGAGACGCGCTTATACAACTGCCGTAGCGCCGTCCCTGTCTTTAGACAATGTAGTATTTTAAGGGTTTATTTTAGTTACATAGTGCTCTAGCTGTTTGAGCTAGGGTTTTAGATTGTTGGTACTTGAGAAAGGTATTTGTAGTGCTGTGTTTGGAGTGGACAAACAAATCCTTTGCGATTTGGAATTCTACGGCGTATCTACAGTATCAATGTGCACTTGAGGTAATAGTGCGCTTCTATTAACACTACGCGGTGCGGTAACGCGTTGTATAAGCATCCGGTCTACCCTGAGACTCGAAATTCGATTTTAGTATTACACCGTCTCTCTCGCTTTCACATAAATGAACATTAGTGTGAGCAGGACGGCTCGAAACGCACTGCGAGTATCGAATTTAGGACTATAAGGCTTGTATGTGATAATGCGATTGGTCAATTCTAAATTTCTTCGCTTGTCTTTGTATAACTTGAAGACCGCTCATACTTGCGCAGAAGCCTTTTAATGCGCAAACCCTTAAATCATTTAGTTGCTCTATGAAATGAAATCTATACTAATATTATGAAGAGGAAAGATTTGATTGTTTGTTTGTTAAAGTTCTAAGCGACACTGAAAATTAGAACACAGAAAAATCCGAAAATAAAGCTTTAAGCTAAGCTAAGGTAAGCTTTATTTAATTTCTAACGGTAAAACCGTTAAAGTAAACATAAAAAATCAAGAAGTAAAAATTCTTGATTAATTTGATAGTGTTTGTTTGTTTGCATTGAATCGGCTCCGAAACTACTGGATCGATTAAAAAAAATCATCCAACATTATCCCTGATGAACATCCTACTAATATTATAAACGCGAAAGTTTGTAAGTATGGATGGATGGATGTTTGTTACTCTTTGACGTAAAAACTACTGAACGGATTTGGATAAAATTTGGAACGGAGATAGCTGATACCCTAGATTAACACACAGGCTATTTTTTATCCCGGAAAATTGCATAGTTCCCGCGGGATAGCGAAAATCTATTTTTTTGCAGACGAAGTCGCGGGCAGCATCTAGTAGGCTATATTTAATTCTACGCGAACGAAGTCGCGGGCAACAGCTATATATATGAATGGAATGAGAATATCCACTTTATTTTAAAGCCGACTATAACTTATTATGTTCATCACAAAATCAACAAGTTCAAGTTTACGATACTAACCCGCGTAAAGTAAAATTCACATATACATACAGTTTATATTAGTAATTTATATGCTCTATTAAAGACGAGTAAATACTATGTTTTATGTAACATAATTATGACGAACTTTATCACCATAATTACTTACTTGCTAAATGTTACAAGTTCCTACCGTCATAGTGGGCCAATACATACTTTTTTTATGTTAGAGAGGCCAGACAAACGAACTAGTGGGTCACCTGATGTTAAATGATCACCACTGTCCATAGACACCCGCAGCGCTTTACGCGATGCCAGTGCCTTGTCGGCTGTGGGTTGTTGGCGATAAATATATACATAAAACATGTCTTCACGTCCGTACAAATCGCAAAGCCTTAACAACACTAAATAAGTCCAGAAGCCATCTAAAATTAAACAAGTTAAAACACGTTCAAAGGAATCTGAGGAGCACTAAGAACTTAGATAATTCCGCGTCCTCCCCCGGCGCGAGGGCTCCGTATAATAAATTTAATATTTAAACAATTTGATTTGAGAAATCTGCTACTTTTACACCATGATCGCGGCAAGAGGGGCGATCTGTTGCGACCACGAAATTAACATTCAAAAGGAATGGGGCGGGTAACTGCTACCATGTTAATATTAATTTAATCGAGTTGTGGGAGAGATTGGATCGAGTTTTAACCGTCGTCCCAAGTGGTATTAGTTTCAGTTCAGAAGACAACCTTAGCGAACCGAGGAAACGAACTTGTGAACAAATAATTGTATTTGAATATTTTATTGAATCAGGCGTTACTTTGCGGAGGTCCATTTCAATGAACAAAAAATTTCACCTTGCTACTCCGCTACTCAAAAGCAAAGCTAGTGTGAATAGCGGAGTAGCAAGGTAAAAATTTTTGATCATTGAATTATATTTGAATTTTGCTCATGCTCATGTCATTTTCTTAATATCAGTCTGATATATCTTACTGGCTGATACGTACATCATCGACTAGTCCAAATTTTGAATTGTGAAGCATTTTGCAACCAAATAATCCAGGCGCTGGCGTACCCGTTCATCATCTCTTTCTGCTCTCATCCTGGACTGTTTGAAAAAAAGAACGGTACATGCCATTGTGATTCCGAGCACAAGAAAGCCTCTGGTCTTCAATTTGATTGAGTCATTATCAAAGCACAGTTAAGACTAGTCATAAGTCGAGGAAGCTGAATTTTGGTCTGAATATTCCATTTGTAGCTAACAAATGTCCTCTCTCTCTTTCACAATAATGACAACAATGTAAAACAAACATTGGTAGAGGTTTTTTTTAAATAAGTTCCTCATCCACCTCAATAGCAGTTTCGTAATTTTGTTTTAATAAGTTTCAAACTGGAAGGGCTTCTAATTTTCCAGAGTATTACATAGCGAGGAGGAAATAGCGACTAACTGTTTAGGTATTTCTTGCATTCTAAAAGGGAACTTGCCACGTTCGTTGGACAAGTTTCAGGGTGTAAAAGTTTTAATTTCTCAAATTAAAGTGTTCGTAAATCACATATCGTTAACCAGAGTGCCTTGATAATTGTGGAGCTACTTTATTCATTTTAAAATTGCTATAAGATCGACATGCTGGTCTCTGGGAGGAAAGAAAAAACATAGAATGTACCAGTTGCTTCTCTACCCGCTCAGATGGTAAAAGCCCATCGAGGGAATGGGCGAAAATCATAGGAATCATGTTATAGGCGATGAGGCTAGCAACCCGTCACTACTTTGATTCCATTTTTTTTCCACCTATACAGCCACAATCTTGCTAAATGTGGCCTATAGGTACCTGTTACCTCAGGCTCTGTCTACCCCGTTAGGGATGAAGACGTTATTTGTGTGGGTGTGTGTGTATAAAATCTATATGGTCCATACTCGTATGCGGTGAATGTTAGGCATGTAGACGCAAAGGCGATCGATGAAGACATCGATTGGAAGCAGTAATAAAAATTAATAATTTCGTCATTTAAACTACTTTTTAAAATCACCCCAGTTTACGGTAAAGTTTTTATGCACCCTATTCTCTGGTTATACTTATCAAAATCCTTGCTGCCTCCCTCCTCGACAAAACTAAGCAGACCAGACCTACATAGCATTGGTTCTTATTAGAAACAAACTATGAACAACAACAATTTACTGACAAACACACAAAGCAAACGCCCGCTACTCATTTACCGCTGCATTTCACTGTACCTATACCTACCGGTATTGGGGCGTTTTAAAAAAAAAAAGTCTACCTACATGAACAATTTTTCAGAATTAAACAATTTTGGGGTTTTTTACTTAGAATCGTTTACCCTATCCTATATAGTGAAGCCAAGGCATGGAAAACAGGTACACTCCCGTTGTCCGTTGCTCTGTGGGTTTTGATTCCTCTTTCCATCCATACACCCACAACAGTGCTAAGCAAAACAAAAGCTTGTAAAAAAAACGGATCGTTAAAAAATACTCCATCCGCGCGATAACCATAATTTTCTGGCACATTAATTGTACCCAGCAAGCGGTTCATTAGTTTCATAGGTTTTTTTTGTAAAACCCCGTCGATAATTCTCAAAAACAACTAATTATTTCGTTCAATTAAAACGGTATCGCGCGGAAACCGGGACATATCAGACCACAGTCTTCCCGTTCCCGCCGGTTGCATCGATAACAAGGGAACAAGGAAAACTGGCGAGGGAACATACTGCTCTATATTTCAAAGCTCGCGAGAGTATAATTCCTTAAAACAAACGATTTCTTCCCGAATTGACCAATCACATAAATCCAATCTGTAGGCATCTAACTCGCTCGCAATCGCCATCGTGTTCATTTTGACAGTTCATGTATGGGCTGACAATTGGCATCGGAATCAGCTAGCTGTCACATTCATACAAGAGTTGTCAAAATGAACACGATGGCGATTGCGAGCGAGTTAGGTAATAAGCCTACTGGTCTCACATTAATCCATTTTCCATGCCGGTCTGGGAGCATGTACCAGTTGCTTCTATTGCCGCGCAGATGATAAAAGTCCATCGAGGGAATGGGCAAGTCTAAGGAATCATGTAATAGGCGATGCGGCCAGCAACTCATCGCTTTTTTGATAAGCCCACAATCATGCTAAACGTGGCCTTTAGGTCTTGTTACCTTAGGCTCTACCCCTTAAGGGATAAAGACGTGATTTATATATGTATGTATGTATACATTAATCCAATAGGTCCAAATCCAACGGGTTCCAGGACCGGATCGCCACAGCCATCTTAGTCAGCAATTGACGGAACCAGGCGTTGCTTTGCGAATAGTCAGGTCAAGAGTACCCTAAACCGACAAGCAAGTAAGATATCAAGGGATGAAGCGAAAAAGAATAAATATAAATAAGCTTTAGTGACCTGTAACGCCTGTCACCAAGCATAAATATAATTTAATTTCATTTCATCACGTGTTTACACCTTACGGAGTAGACACAGCCTAAGGTAACAAGACCTAAAGGCCACGTTTAGCAGGACTGTGGAAGAGTACGTACGTATGTATATAATGTCACTTTACGTTAATTTCAGTTGTTATAGAAGCCCTTTAGTTCCCATCAATAGGGAAACCCCTAAAACTTACAAAACCGATGCAAAACAGGGAAAATAAAACAGGAAAAAACTGTTTCTAAGTCTTGCATTTTTTAACGCAAACGAAACCCAATTTCCGCATTCGATAAGAGTTTCAATTCAATAACTACTTCATATTTTAAGTTCAAATTCAAATTAATAACGTGCGGAAGAACTTGTACATTAGTTAACAATATTCTCGTTGAAACCGAATTCCGCGGGGACATTCTACAAGATTTATTGTTGCGTGTATGGATGGATCAAATCTTGCAAGTCAAATTTGACCCATTTCTAGTAATCGGAATGACTTGAAATTGTTTAAACGTATATAAGACTACCTGTTGCCCGCAACTTCGTCTGCATAGAATTCGTTTATCGCTATCCCGCAGAAATGACGCAATCCGTTCTTAGAGGATGCCTACTTCATAGTAGCTTTATGCATGCAAAGTCTCAGCCCGATCGGTTTAAAATTGGCAAAGTTTCATACAAACTTTCATCCCCTATTTTATCCCTTTGGGGGTAGAATTGATCAAAATCCTTTCTTAGCGGATGCCTACGTCATAACATCTACCTGCATGCCAAATTTCAGCCCGATCTGTCCAGTGGTTTGGGCTGTGCGTTGATAGATCACTATGTCAGTCAGTCAGTCAGTCAGTCACCTTTGAGTTATATATATTTATAAGATAAGATTTCTTCCATGCTGGTCTTAGTCATAGTCCCGTTTCTACCCTTTAGGTATGGAACCATAACAAACAAAGTATAAAATTTGTTATTTAATTTAATCAGGCGTTACTTTGCCCAGTTATATTTCGCACAGGCTTGGTTCTTGCACATGAGTAGCAGACTCGCAAGGTAAATATTTAGTTGTTCATAAAATTTGTTCAAAAGCCAATCCGTGTTCCTCCGGCAGCGTTCACAGGGAAACCACAGACTGATAACGTTTCGCCTATCGCGGTTCCCACAGTACCAATCCACAATGTCGGTGTTTACATCGCTTTATAGAGCGTAAGGATGTGACAATGGATTGTTATTGTGACACGGGGGCAGAGGCTGTTACACGTGTGCGCCGGGGGCACGCGTGGTGCAGGCGGCATTCAATCCCAGGATTGCATGTACCTCCCGATCCTTTTTCAATACAAACCAACCGTGATTGAATAGCCTATACATACATACATAAACAAATCACGTCTATATTACGGGATAGACATAGCCTGAGGTAACAAGACCTAGAGGCCACGTTTAGCATGATTGGCGACTAGGTGGAAAGGGAAATCAAAAGGGTTGCTAGCCGCATCGCCTATAATGTGATTCCTAAGAATTTCGCTCATTCCCTCAATGGGCTTTTACCATCTACGCGGGACGAGAAGCAACTGGTACATTCTATGTTTTTCTTTACTCCCAGACCAGCATGGAAGAAATGGAAGAAAGAACATTGACTTTGACTTAAATGAGATGACGCGCGCCATGTCTCTTATTTATTCCCAAATCCCGGTTCAAGTTAAAATAAAGGATGAAACAAAATTAACTTGACACTTCAAAAATTCCAAGGCACTGGGTCATGCAAATAATGATTACGAACAAAAACGAGTAGAAAAGAAAGAGTTTAACTCTAACTGAACATAATCCATTGCTAATGGTGAACCGTCATTTTTCGAACAATAGTAAGACTCACAAAGCCCTGTATGTATATTACCCAACCGTTTGTCTGTCCGTCAACGAACTGCCATGTCGTCAAGTAAAGAATCGCCGACTATTAGCGAGCATTCTAAAAACCACTAAAATACAAAGACTTGTGAAATGTTACTTTCGACTGTGTAAATTATAAAATGCGACGCGTGTGAGAATATGCGCCAAGTTCGACGGAAAGCCCGCGTCGAATCGCTTCGGCATTGTCTTAGTTAAATAAATGTTTGTAGAAATCATTATTGTACATGGCCCTAAGCTTTTTTTATGGTACAGTCGAACGCTGGAATCTTTCCACAAAAATTTACGCAAGTTATGACAAGAAAAGTCATCACTACATAGTATAAAACAAAGTCACTTTTCGCTGTCTGTCTGTCTGTCCCTACGTATATGCTTAGATCTTTAAAACTACGCAACGGAATTTAACGCGGTTTTTTTTTAATAGATAGTGGTTCCAGACGAAGTCGCGAGCAGAAGCTAGTTTTATAATAATAACAGACAACGGTGAGTCACAATTGCAAAGGATCAAAAGTCAATGATTATGTTAATAAGGCAACTAGAAATAAGTTAAAATTCTTAAGCGAGACTAGGTGCTGCGAAAGCCCAAAAATAAAAACCTACGAGTCAAGTATCATAAAATCCCTGATAAATATTATTTAAAAAACAATATATCTTTCTTAAGGCGAATAAATCTCAACACGATAGTACAATATCAGTAAATTAATTCAATTACCAGGCGTCAATCAGAATTGAGTGCAGCACAAAGCATACGTCACTCTTTATTAAGACTTGCCCCGTGTTTACAATGCACCGCCGCCCAGAGCCTTACGATGTCACATTATTTTATATCGACACAAAACCCGTATTTACATCATTATTTTATCGCACATTATAACTTGCAAATTATGTAATAATAAATATCTTGGGACAAATTACACCAATTGACCCAGCCCCAAACTAAGCAAAGCTTGTACCTACTATGCTAGTAGGCAACGGATAAATACATAAATACATACAACATCCATGACTCGGGCACAAACATTCGTATTCATCATACAACTGTCTGCCCCTACTGGGATTCGAACCCAGGACCTCTAGCTTCATAGTCAGGGTCACTAACCACTAGGCTATCCGGTCGTCAATGTCATAATTCAGTTCGCCTATTTATCATTTCTCATAACTAATTGTTCCTTTTACTTCTCGCAATTATATTCCAGATGGTTCCCGATTGTTCTGGAAAATGTATTTCAACAGCTGGTTGGCCTAGCATGATTGAACACTCCTATTTAAGGTATTCTTTGTAAGTGTTCATCACAATCACATTTACTAATTATTATAAGCACAATTATTATAATTAGCAAAACAATTCAATAGTGTGTGCTAAGTTTCCAAGGCGCGTCTGGCTGTTCACAGAGGGGTGCTTGTTCCAACATTAATGTACGGTAGCGAAACTTGGGTATGGCAAAAGAAGCATGAGAGTAGAATAAATGCAGTAGAAATGAGAGCGTTAAGAAGTATGGAAGGTGTATCACTGAAAGATAGAATAAGGAATAGTGTGATAAGGGAGCGTGCTGGTGTGAAAGAGGATATAGTGACTAGGATATAGAAAAGTATGCTTAGTTGGTTTGGTCACGTAGAGCGGATAGATGAAAGTAGACTAACTAAACAGATCTATATGGGGAGTGTGAATGGTAACGTTGGGAGGGGAAGGCCTAGACGGACGTTTCGAGACCAAATAGGAGACGTTTTGGAAAAAGGTCAGGTCAGGAGTACCCGAAACCGACGAGCATGTATGAAGAGATTAATGAATGTGGATGAAGCGAAAGAAGTATGTCAGGATCGTAGCAAGTGGAACAAAGTAGTCTCTGCCTTCCCCTGTGGGAAAGAGGCGTGACGGTATGTATGTATGTATGTAAGTTTCCAATCCGTACTAGATCCGTATTGTAAAGTCTTTACCCAGCAGAGGAAGCTTGTTCCTCGTACATAACCAAGTTACATAACCGGCACTGGTAAAACCAATGTAGGATGATTCATTTGGATTAATTTAGGTTTAGGTGCGGCGGGGGAGGTCCTTGGGCGACCCCTAAGCCGCGAAAAGGTTTTTTTAATTTAGAAAGTCTTTATTTCACCTTAGAATGTCCTGGTTATGTAAAATAGTTACGTACGGGGAACGAGCGGCAGAGGAACGTAGCTGGTAGTTAAGAAAAGACATGTAAAAGAGCCATTGGCGGCCTACTTGCAAAATAAAGTTTTGATTTTGATTTTATACATGTTACTAGCTTCTGCCCGCGACCTCGTCTGCGTAGAATTATACATAAAAACCTTCCTCTTGAGTCACTCTATCTAGGTACTAAAAAAAACCGCATCAAAATCCGTTGCGTAGTTTTGAAGATATAAGCATACAAAGGAACATAGGGACATAAGGACAGAGAAAGCGACTTTGTTTTTAACTATGTAGTGATATCCATCTCATGGATGAACATTTAACATTGACCAATGTATAAAAACATAACCTTCAACATAAACATAACTTCCATGTTTTTTTGTATTGTCTGTACATCGTACATATTATAACGTGATATGTTCCAACTGTAACGAATGTTTCCACCATGCTGTTCTAGGAGTGAAGAAAAAACAGAATTTACCAGTTGCTTCTCTTCCCGCGCAGATGGTAAAAGCCCATCGAGGGACGGGGCGCAAGTCTTAGGAATCATGTTACAGGCGATGCGGCCAGCAACCCGTCACTATTTTGATTTCTCTTTCCAGCTATACGCCCTTAATCATGCTAAACGTGGCCTTGAGGTTTTGTTACCTTAGGCTCTGTCTACCCTGTAAGGGATAAAGACGTGATATATGTATGTATGTATATATGTATGTAACGAAAAGTACGCAAAGCTGTGATATATTCGTAAGTCTACATGACATGCATAGTCTTTTAAGAATCAATCAATGCATGGAACTGTTGCCAACAACGGGTTCACGTTGCAAGTGAAAACACATAATGGTGCCAAGTTGTATGAAACTTTGTGTCTATCTAATCAGCCCACATCCACCCACTGCTGAGTAACGACGAATCAATTAGCCACAGTTCATAAAATGGCCCCCGAACCTACTTAAAATTTTGAACTTGGCTCACCAGGACCGCGTGACGTCACGAACACATTCCTTCGTCAAGGAAAACGAACGCGACCGTTTCGCGGAACGCACCGTTGCACTATTTATATCCCGACAACTTTATCAATAACATCCATAAACCAGCCCTACAATGCAACTAGAGCCGTACCACGTTAGTCTTAAGAACTGCAGGCGCTATTTATCGACGTCATTAGCAAAATGGCAATGCGGCTTTTCGTAATACATTTTAAAACAGACACGCTAATCTATTTTAAACCTTATGCGTTAGGCTTAAGAGGGTAGGCGCCATTCGGGGGTTGTAAATGTAACGTGGTGTTTCGAGTTAGCGCGGGAAAACGGCACAACTTATGACTCAGTATCTTATTACGATTGCATTCTTGATTGTAATTCGAATTTAGGATTAGGATATGGAAAATCCATCAAGTGCTGTACTTAGAATCACTTGAACATATTTTAATCTTTAAGTGTCTATTTTGCTTAAATCTACCAGGAAGCAGGCTTAGAGAAATATGAAACGTAGACGAACCGTAAATAAGTTCTGGCGAACAAATTACGCGCGGTAGCGTGTCAAGCCAAGTTGAAGCTAACAGAACTGGCGAGCAGCACCGTATGTAATATTACACGAACCATTTGGAGCCACTTTTGACCCCCTTGTAACTCAAAAAACTATTTCACATAAACATTCAGATTAATTCATTTACGCTTCATAACCTTAAAAATCCTGACGTTTACAGCAGTATTTTAGCACAGTCTATGATCTGTCACTTTTGGCAGCGATGTACAGCTGCGTCTCTTCCCGGGCAGATCGTAAAAGCTCATCGAGAGCACGGGCGAAAATCTAAGCATATTTTGCTTCCCCTTTCCACCTAAACATCCACAATCATGCTAAGCGTGGCCTTCAGGTCTTGTTACCTTACGCTTCGTACCAGTACGCTTTTACTGCACGATTGAAAATATTTTTTTTTTTGGGAAAGTAGTCCTAACGTAGGTAACCTACCTGTAATAGTTCGTCGAGGTTCGCAGACAAAAAATTGTGAAGTACTCGTAATATTTTAGGAACTTTCTTTGCTGAAACGCCAGCACATCGTTTTGCACCGAAGTGCAATGAAAAAGACCGGCAGCTACACACTCAAACAAATCGATCTGATTCGACTTGACTTGGCCGTTAGATGGATTGTACGACGACCATTTAAGTTTTTTTTAATTAGACAATGAACAAAAAACAGTAACGTTGCTACTCCGCTACTCAAAGCAAGAGTAAGTCGAGTAACGGAGTAGAAGGGAAAGTAATTTTTTGTTCATGGACATCCTCATTAAAAAATTTGACTATTGCTGGTGTTCTCGTTGGCATAAAAGTGTCTCGGGTCCCTGAGGAACGCGGTGTGTGGTCCTTCCGGACGTCACGGACGCGCTGGGACGTTGGGGACGCCGCTGAATAGAAGAAAGAGGTAGGACCCCTTATACCCGATTTTAACCAGAACATGTGTCAATGCTCATTCAAAATATCAATACGCATACAAAAACTAGCGTAGGTAAAGGGGCCAGATTTTTGGAAGAACATCACTCGAAAGTACTATTCGAAAAGGGTATAAATCTGGTTATATCTTCAAAACCACAGCTCTAATCAAATTTTTGACTAGGTCACAAGATTAATGAGACCCGTAAGTATTTTCTAAGCTACTCGTCTTTAAAATTCAGCCCAGTTTTTCACCACTTTGTGCTTTAAAAAATCGGCTGCCAGGTCGATTCTGAAGAGCGGGCACGAATGGATTGAATGCATGAATGATAATACTGTGTGAGCAGGTATAACAAAATGATTAAATACAGGTTCAGGTTTTTTTTTCTTGAGTATCATGTACTTGTTTACAAAATATTAGGAGGCCCCTGTACAAGAGACACTCACACAGTGACAAGTGACATTACTTCGTTCAATCCATTGGTGCCAGCTCTTGTGAATCGACCTGTACTCAATTTTTTTACTGGCAACTCTTATGTACCTACGTAGGTATAACTATTCTGACAGTAGAAGTATTCAGGCGTAATTAAACTAATGGGCGTACAGAGGACATCGCGGAATTTATTTTTATAACGACGAATTCGTATTTAACCGGACTAAATACCTTCGAAATATGCGGATTGGCTACTAGCAAAGTCCAAGTTAAAAGAATTTCGAGGGATTGTTTCTAACCTATAAATGTAAAAAGAAAATAACTGATATTTTATCTGTAATCTTAAATTCTACTCTACTCATGTTCGAGCTGTAACCATAACTGTTGCACGTTACAGTAACCAAAAACCCTAGTGTGGATTGATCCTTACAAAACTGATTCAGTAGCATTAAAATGTCGATTTACATATGTTTCAATTTCTAAACGACACCGAAAATCAGAACACAGAAAAATCCGAAAAATAAAGCTAAGGCCGGGAATCGAACCCGGATCCTCGTCATTCTCTCTCGATAGAGGGGATAAATGAGCGCGACTGCAGTCTAAACTTACAGACTCGGGCCGCTCCCCCCGCCAACTTGCACCATGCGCTAGCGCAACATTGTTGCTGAAAGCGCGGCAGCTTTTGGACTTTGGACAAGAAACACGTTCGCAATGGGACTGTTCGCCCTACCGGATCGTTAATTACGAAATATTCGCTAAATTTACTTTCTTCGTGTATATAAAGGTCAGCACCGTTGCCAAGCGCCTCATCCTTCAGGACAAGCTTATTAAAGTACAACTTGCTTGTATTTTACAGTAATGACAGCATATTGTGTTTCCTTTTTTGCAAGGAATTGTCGCAAAATTACAAATAACAAACAAAGGCGCCACACGCGAAGGCTTTTTAACAAAATTACTGAGTGTCTGTCGCAGGAACAAAATAATGCAACTTTTGTAAATATGCTTGAAATCTGTCTCACAGAAAAATATCGGTATTCCCTATGGGTTCATGGCATAGTGAGAGATAAAGTTTCTTGCGGCGCATTCTTCTTGGCAATGATGGTCTTTCCGAATGCGCTGGTAGTTTCAAAAAAGACATGTAAAGAGACCTTGGCGGGCAATTTGCAAAAATAAATTTTGAGTTTTGTTTACGAGATAGGTAGGCTTGTACAATAAATGCTGTATTAATAAATAAAAAATAATAAACATAAGTAGGATTTCAAAATTAAGATTAAAGGATATTGATAACATATTTTATGGAGTCTTGGCGGGAAAAGTGTCTCTTTAGTGGCGTCAAAATGTGTTAAAACTATCAAACTTACAGTGCTTCTAGTTCGTTAACGTATTTGACAGTCGATGTGTTCTGAATAAACATGAATGAAAAATAATGTTGTTAAGATCAAGAGCAAGTGCAACAGCGGTATCGAGCATCTCTGTCCAAACTACTCGCCCTCATCCCCAATTATGTACTATTCCATTCATGTTTATTTGAAACACGGCTACTGTAAAATACATAAGAAACTAGAAGCATTGTAACCCAAGTTTAACGTCTACATCGAGATTTATTTTATTTAACAGGTTAGGACGTTTTTATCGATATATCTGGTAGCTGTCTCTGGAAAATGAGTTTTTCCGGTTTCGCAAACATCGAACACTACTTCGAATAGAGGCCTCATTGAATTACCAAGCAACCGCCCGCATAAAAACTTTACCAAACGAATAATAACAAACGCAGTAATTACAAAAACAGACTTGATTTCCCTCCTAGACGTTCTTCAACAGTTCATCGACCCTCACGAAAATAAATAGCTAATCTGTCTACATTTCCATAAGTTCGATAATCTGTCCGAAGGTTATTTCGTCCAACTATACCAACGGCTTGCCACGGTAATGTAAGCCTTCTCACGTCCAGCTAAGGTGTTTAGGTCTCTATCTAATGCGTGCGGAAAAGCCTTACAAAGAAAAGGTCAGCATATTTTGCGCTATTCATATTAAAATAGGCTTAAGTAATGGAGGCCAAGAATATGAGCGTAGAGGGGCATTGAGTCGGTTAGGACTGTACCAAGTGTACGACGGTCGTAGATGATCCCATCACTCTTTTGATTCCCCTTCCTTTCCTCCTATGAATACGTCGGCAATCATGGTAAACATGGCCTTTAGGTCTTGTTACCTTAGGCTCTGTCTGGAAAGGACGACACACAAAAATCACGTCAATATCATTCACGGGGTGAGTGTTTAAGAAAAGTTTGAGTACAAGATTCAACATGGCGGAGGCGTTGATGATCTGATGAGCCGCTTTTCATGATATGTCAAAGTCAGCCGGCCTTAAAGACGAGTAGAGACTCTAAAGGGGCATTTTAATTATTTTTAAACATTTATCCTAAGGGCCTTTGGTGATAGTTGGTAAGATTCCTTGCTATCTCCTTTGGAAACTTTCAAGTCACGCGAATGATAAATGTCTGCTTCTTCTGACTTAGAAAATACATAGATACACAAATCACATCTGTATCTATCCCTTACGCGATAGACAGAGGCTAAAGTAACGAGACCTAAAGGCCACGTTTAGCATGAATGTAGGCATATAGATGGAAAGGGGAATCAAAATAGTGATGGGTCGCTAGCCCGCCTATAAAATGATTCCTACGACTATCGCCGATTCCCTCGATGGGCATTTACCATGCGCACGGGAAGCGCAGCAACTGGTATATTCCGTTTTTCCTTTGCTCCCAGACCAGCGTGGAGTAACGCAACTTTAAAACGCAAATGTAATAAAATCAAAACGCATTGACGCGCTCCGCTCACAGGAATGGCGGTGTTATCAATTGACGTCATTACCACCATGGCGCCCCACAACGGCAGTACTGTGCAGATACCACGAAAACCGTTACATATTTATGCAAATACGAAATTGCTATCGTTGTGCAAACACCCTGTATTTTCTACACGCTAACTTTGCTGCCGTGAGTATATCACACTAATAATATAAAGACGAAGGTTTGTGAGTGTGTGTATGTTTGTTACTTCTTCACGCGCAAACGGTTGCATGGATTTGGATAAAATTTGAAGCGGAGATAGCTGGTATCCTAGATTAATACATATGCTACTTTATATCCCGAAAAATTGCATAGTTCCCATGGGATAGCGATTACAGCAACGTAAATAATTATTGAAGAATATAACTACCAACATCAGTTCTTCAACCTAATTCTACGCGGACGAAGTCGCGGGCAGAAGCTAGTTCCGCCAATTAATCCTTAGGTCAGGGGTTCCCAAAGTGTGCGCCGTAGAAAGTAAAGAGGGGCGCCGTGAGTTCTATCACTATCCGAAACCACAAATATTCGCGGGTACCTATTTGAGCGCTCGCATCGGTAAAATAATATAGCAACAATACAACTTAGCTAAGGCAGGGCGCCGTTACAAAATACTAAACTTGTAACTGCGCCGCAGGTTGAAAAAGATTGGGAACCCCTGCCTTAGGTACTAATATTATAATTGCGAAAGTAACTCTGTCTGCCTGTCTGTCCGTATGTTATCTTGTCACACTTAAACTGCTGAACCGAATTGGTTGAAATATGGTATATACATAGTTGTATTTAATGTTTTGTATTTTGTATTTAAAGTTTTGTATTTTTTTTTGATCCTGGCAAACAGCACAGTTCTCACGGGATAGCGATAAGACGATAAGAGAATTTTACGCGGGCGGGGTCACGGACAACAGCTAGTAAATGATAAATGATAAAGTGTTACGATACTTGATTCCTGACCTGAACGTTATCACAGTAAACGTCACGTGATTTTCCTTGACAATTCAATGTAACATCACTATGACACTCACTGTGAAAAGGTTCCACCGTGGCTCAGGCAGGAATCACTTTATGTGATGGAACACTATGTCTTAGAATTGTTCCGGAATATTCTAGAAAGTCTTTAGGTTCGTTTGAATAAGAACCCATTAAAAGATTTTATTGAATCAGGCGTTACTTTGCGGAGGTCCATTTCAGTGAACAAAAAAATTACCTTGCTGTAGCTAAGTACCGCCGAACCGAGCCGAGTAGCAAGGTAAGTACGCGAGCGGAAATGTCCACTTCCTGACCAGGGGAAGACGTAAAATTGTGTACACACCTCGGGCGGTGATAAAGAAAGCCTCAGTTCGAATGTTTATGGCCCTCGCCTTCGGCTCGTGCGACAAGTTCCTACGATCCGAGACATTCTTTATTTCACCACCCTGGGGGTGTAATGTAGGTGCTATTAAAAAGCGTAACAAGAGGACCCGGCAGTGCCGCAGCCAAGTCAAGCACAGCCGTAGCATGTTTTCTCGAAGCGACTCACGGTACTTTACACGGTGAGAAATAGGAGAGCCTGTGAAATTATTGACAAATAAGGTATTTTATCTTACCCCTTTTTTGGGCGCGCATTTGTGATGGGACGACCTTGTAATTACTAACCTACCTGATAGTACTTACCTACCCTACTCGTTTTCCTTATTTGTTGTAATAAAAATGTGTTATTTACCTACTAATAAAATTATTATTATTAATATGAGCCTATTGTGTCCCACTGCTGAGCAAAGGCTTCCCCCTTCCACTGCTCTCGGTCTGCTGCGGCACGTGTCCAGTCCTTTAAGATGGTGCCCAACTCGTCCCGCCATATAATTAATTATGTAATTATCGCGTCCTAATGAACCTTATCATTATCAATATTTAAGTTCAACTAATTAATAATGCATAACAGGAAGGAAAATATTGCCTCCAAATCATAGGTAGCATTCGTGTGGTAATGTTCAAATCAGTATGCATGTATTTCTAGAAACCGTTTAGGGTTTCCCCTAACCAGTGCACATGTATGTATGCTAATGCGTTTTGTGCAAATATGCGAGAGGCGCCTACATCCTGCATGGCGGGTAGATATGCTAGATCGCTTATGAAAGGGCTCATGATAAAAAATGCGGGTTGCAATTGCACTTTGTAGTTTAAAGGAAACTAGCTGTTGCTTGCAACTTTGTCTGGAAAGAATTCATCAAACGTTATGAGGCTCCAAAAAATGACGCTTCGAGAAAAGATAGGCAGTGTCCTTGCACTTCGCTTGGCCCGTCTTGGCGGGGGCACTACCGTGCCCCCAGATTTATCGCGCCTGCGGAGACTATGCGATTTTACGGAATAAAAACTAACCTATGCCTTTCTCCTGGACTTATAAAATTGAATTGAACTGAACAAGCAATACTTTAAATGTTTATTCAATTTTTTTGTTTGTGAAAGACTTCAAAAGGGTGATTTGATTTTGGATAAAAAACCATAACAGCAGTTTAAAAATTAACACAACTTGTATAAATTATATTTAGCAAGCCAAGGCCTATCGAAGCAGCTCAGACTTTGGACGGTATGGGAGATCAATGCAAGCTCAGCTGAGAAGAAACGACAAGAAACTCAGTCGGTTGTGCACCTACCCCAACATATGACTGACGACAGTATCGGACCAGCCTTCCGGATTCCCCGACGTATGACGAGCGCCTATTCGCGGCGCCCGCGCCGCCGCGAGAATAGACAACTATGACAGTACAATACCAGAAATAGGCCAAGCCAGCGGCCAAGTCACGAGGCCCGAAATTATACTATAGACCGAACGCTTAACTGAGTCCTCGCCGGCGCGGCACAGGGGCGCGGGGTAGGCGGCAATACCCGCCGGCACCGCTCTCGGTCCCTTTGTCGTCCTACCCGCGCGAGCGAGGACTCAGTTAAACGGTCAGTCTATACCTTAAATGCTAATTCCAATGGTGGGAAGAAACGATGAGGACGATTGAGAATAGAAGAGGAAGTATGCTGGGGCAGCCATGGTAATGGTTGTAATGCCGGTTCACTGTTTCACTGTTTGAATTTATATAGTTTTTAATATGTGCTTAAGTAGCACTTGATGGTCCCATCGGAAGACCAGCGCTGGCTGCAAGGCCAGCATTATGCTGAGATGGGACCATTTCGTGATATATGTCCTTATGTTTTTTACCTCTTTTTCTTGTCTTTGTAACTATTATCTATGTCACGAATAAATGTTTTCTTTCTTTCTTTCTTTCTTTCTTTCATCTGATACGACATGACGATTACATAAAAAAATTGTAAGAAGGGAAAATAGAAGGAAGAGGCAGAGGAAGGCCGAGACGTGCATTTAAGGACCAAGCATAGGAGGTTAATCCCGTCCTAGGCCTTAGGTCCTAGCCTTTATAGCTGATAGACTTGACAGCCGGCTCATCTTGCACTGGACCGGGGTGCACGCAATTATGGCCACCTATACTTGACTGCACTCTGAGTCAGTGACTAGCCCGATTGATTAATTATTTATTAATGTTGACTAACACTAGATTTGTAAGCACTGATACTAACATAATATGGATTTATAATCTGAAATAAAAACATGTTATTTATTTATTTAATGTAATGTCGTATCAGCAGGTCAAAGAAATGGCAGAAAAAAGAAGTGATTGGCGATCACTCCACCGGCAAGAGCTGGGCTTTTAAATTAAAGAAGAGACCTTTAGGCTTATTACTTAACTCACTCGCAATCGCCATCGTGTTCATTTTGACAGTTCTTGTATGAATGTGACAGCTAGCTGATTCCGATGTCAACTGTCAGCCCATACATGAAAAAGAACACAATGGCGATTGCGATCGAGTTAGGTAATAAGCCTACTTGTCTCGATTTAAGTTCGCCGTTGATCATTCAGGACAGGACTATAATTTTTATACAAAAAATATAAAACACAAAATATATACCTATTTAAATCTAATCTATGCCTTCATTCGAGAAATTTTTGTATGTTTGTTTGTATTTTATTTCAGGGATTGCAGAACTGCTTCGATAGAATTTGCTATGGAGGGGTTTTCGGGCCGAAAAATCGGTCTAGCCTGGTATCCCAGGGAAACGTGTTTTACCGAGTTTCGTAAACACCGAGATTTGTTTGGTCGCCCAAGTAATAGTAGCTACTGACTTCTTTACTGTGAGAGCTGAGCGAAAGTCAAGAGAACGCACATAATATATGCACACATCTTTGATATCTGTCCTATTTCAAGCAACGGGGGCCTCTCGGGAAAATTCAAGCGTGCACTGGAAAAGTTTGTATCTATAAATAGCGTTTCGCCACTGAAACTACCAACAGCAAACTAAAGCAATGCTAACTTTTGATTAATTTATACCAAACAAAATGGCGGAGGCTTGTTCAAGAGTGGACGTCTTCTGGCAAATGATTATGATGAACACAATATTACCGTGACTGACTGTCTGTCCACCCACAGACTAAACCATTGGATTTACAAAGATTTTTCATTTTAATATGACGACCGGATGGCCTTGTGGTTAGAGAACCTGACTATGAAGCTTGAGGTCCCGGGTTCGATCCCCGGTCGGGGCAGATATTTGTATGAAAAATACAAATGTTTGTTCTCGAGTCTTGGATGTTTAATATGTACACACATACTCACACAAATCACGTCTATATCCCTTACGGGGTAGACAGAGCCTGAGGTAACAAGACCTAAAGGCCACGCTTAGCATGATTGTAGGCGTATAGGTGGAAAGGGGAATCAAAATAGTGATGGGTTGCTAGCCGCATCGCCTATATCATGATTCCTAAGACTCGCCCATTCCCTCGATGGGCTTTTAGCATCTGCGCGGGACGAGAGGCAACTGGTACATTCTATGTTTTTCTTTCTCTCCCAGACCAATATGGAATATGTATTTAAGTATGTATTTATCTACATTTCTATATAAGTATGTTTATCCGTTGTCTAGTGCCCATATTACAAGCTTTGCTTAGTTTGGGGCTAGGTCAATTGGTGTCAATTGTCCCAAGATATTATTATTTTAATATACCTACATTCAAAATTTAGTCTCCCCTTGACGCAGTTCACTTTGAACATCGATCGTTGTTAGGAAGTATTTGAGAACTATTATTCAAAAACCTGAAAACATTTCGTATGCAATGACATCTCTGGTGGCATAACAGAAACTGATTCTAAGGCGAAACGAAGTTTGCCGGGGCGGAAAGTTTTAAATAACCGTTCCCAGAACACGTAGAACAATTTTAACTTACAACCTACCTGATACAAGTGTAGGAGTAACACGTAACACACATCACGGATTGATGAGCATCCCGGTTCGATCCCCGGCCATTGTACTTTTTGGATATTTCTATGTTTCAGTTTTGAAATATAAAGCGAGGGTATAAAAAATCTTCCATACTGGTCTGGGAGTAAAGAAAAAACATAGAATTTACCAGTTGCGTCTCTTCTCGCGCAGATGGTAAAAGCCCATCGAGGGAACGGGCGAAAGTCTTAGGAATCATGTTATAGGCGGGCTAGCGACCCATCACTATTTTGATTCCCCTTTCCACCTATACGCCCTTGATCATGCTAAACGTGGCCTTAAGGTTTTGTTACCTTAGGCTCTGTCTAGAAACATTACCTACCTGCATTGCACGGTCTCATTGTCTAAGGGAAGACGAGCCCAGCGTACGGGCCCTCCCCTTCTTGGCGCGGTCCTGGCGAAAGCCGGGGCCACCTTCGTTTGTGGTGAAACCCTAGTCACTAGGGCCTAGTGGCATCCCACTGCGTCCCCATCACACCGGATCCTCTCCGTTAAAAAAAAAAAGGCTCTGTCTAATATATAAAAAAGGCAATCCAGACGGAACGTTGTACATTGTCAACTCAACAAACATTTACAAGGGTCACAAGGTTTATCGATAGCCATCAGAACAAAAATACGGATCAATCAAAAGTCATCTGCAAAAAACATACCAAATCTCCTCACTCGATTGCCAACTTAAATTAACAGCTAATCGCGTCGCCACAGTCTTTAAATTACGCCAAATTAGTTAGCGGCAATGCTAGTTTGATATTCGACCGCGCGCAAAGCTAAGTTTGCATCGCAATCGGCCTAGTAACGTGTTGTTTTTTCTAGTATATGTCTAACGGTTCGAGATTTAGCCGAGGTGATATGTATCTGTGGTCAGTACAAAGAGCAATCAGATGTCACGTCCGATTCAGAGTAATTACTGATACAGAGATACCTAATTACGGTATTAAACTATTGGTTGTGATTGTGATATTAGTCGGGAAGAGGTCGAGACTTAAAACCATGGGTGGGCGTCTTGCGTAGGATTGTTTAAAGCACGTCACTTGGAAGTGGTGAAACATTGCACCGAAGTAAACAGAAGAATAGTTATTTGTGCAACAAGAGAGCAAAGTTGATTTTTGGTGCGAGTGTTGATTTTGAATCCCGAGTAAGCGAAGGAATCTAGATTAGAATATTGAGTGCAGCAAGGTCTCGTGTGACACATACTATTTTTCACCTCAGCAGCGTGAACATTTTGCCTTAAATGAAAAAAATACAACAAGGCCAATTTAACCAATTTGTTTGTTTCACAAAATGCACAGTGACAGATTATAGGAATGTTCAAAAACCTTTCGAATTTTATGAATAGAGTCATCACCTAGGAATTTAAAAAAAATAATTAAAAAGTTACTTTGTCTCACGCTCGAAGCAAAATCGAGTTTTGCTCACTCTGGAATGAGCAGGCAGGTCTGTTTCAGGTGCTGAGGTGAAAAATCATTTATCACTTCATTTTCTGAATACAAAAACATAAGCACAAATGAGCTCCAAGACAATTTCTTACTATAGTGTCCCGGTTCAATGGAATACCGTCGGGGATAGTGCAATATCGCGTACCTAGCACTGGTAAATACTAACCCCCTTATTCATAAACGCTCTGTAGGCCTCTACTAACTTAGCAATCGTTTGTCCTTATCTGTCACTTTGACATTCACCTTTCACAGATAAGGACAAACGATTGCTAAGTTAGCAGAAGCCTATAGAGCGTTTATGAATAAAGGGGTACGTATCTACACAAAAAGGCCAAGTGTGAGTCGGACTTGTAGGTACGCGAAGGGTTTCGTATCACCTTTACTATTACCATTATAAAGATGTAGGTATCCACTCCCTGTCTTTAGTACCTTATCTTTTCTTTTTGCTTCTGATCAAATCCTTTTCTGTTGTATGGCCTTCTTATTTTTCATTGCTTCTCACATTTATTTTATCTTAAGTATTATGTTGTGTATATGTATGTATTATTTTATTTAATTTATTTAGCTATGTATTATATTTATGTTGGTATTGTTATTTTTATTATCCCTGCGTTTATCCTGTCTATTTGTTTCCGTCACCTGCTTAAACTGTCTCCAACTTATTTAGCTTTTTGGTTGTCTGGAAGAGATCGCTATTAAGCGATAAGACCGCCTATTGTCTACTTTGTTGTTTGTTTCTGTATTGTTTTGTACTGATTTGTGGTGTTCAATAAAGAGTATTTGTATTGTATTGTAGCCAAACCGAAAAAAAAACTACTGGTTGTATGGCGACCTTTTTACCTTTTAACATTATCTTATTTTTATTAGTTCTTGTCATAGCAGTCACAACAATATACGTACTGTAAAAATTAAAAGCGTCTATCTATCAAGGTTCAATAGATACAGCCTGTTCAAAACGGATGGACAGACAGTAAAACCATGTAGGCTTCCGTAGGTATCGTCCACGTAAAGAACCCAAAAATTGGCACTCAACGTCAAAATTTATCTGAATGGAACAATTCGCGGAATTAACGTGATTTCTTTATCTCGATGCGCATAACCCCTAGTTTTGTGGGGCATCTCTTATCACTGCAAAGGAAGGCTAAAGATAATGCAATAACAAATTGGCGGTTTCGTTTTGCATTATTTAGTAGGACTATAACAATTCCTGCCAGAAAAAACTTGCGTTGTCCAACCTGCGTGTAGGTACCAATCGTACCAAACGATTCCTAACCTACTGTAGAACCCTCTCACATTAAAAGAGGACTTAAAATTTGTCTATGTGTTATTCTAAACTATAATCTTACATCCAGCCGTTTTGGCGTGAAATAGTAACAAATATCCACTCACAAACTTTGGCATTTGTAATATTAATAGGATTTCAAAGTGGCTATAGCCAGTTTAAACTGGCTACCAAAATCCGGTCAGCAAATTACCGGTTACAAAAAACTTTTTTTATAATTGCCATTCCTTCCATTTCTTTTTTTCTATGCTGGTCTGAGAGTAAAGAAAAAACATAGAATTTACCAGTCGCTTCTCTTCCCGCGCAGATGGTAAAAGCCCATCGAGAGAATGGGCGAGTCTTCGGAATCATATTATAGGTGATGCGGCTAGCAACTCATCACTATTTTGATTTCCCTTTCCACCTATACGCCCTTAATCACGCTAAACGCTAAGGTTTTGTTACCTTAGGCTCTGTCTACCCCGTAAGATAAAGCCGTGATAATACCTTCCTCAACATGCAGCCGCGAGTCCGTGGCCGTTAAGATAACCCCAGCCTCTGATTCCGAGCTGACCTGTCGCTGTTTTAAGCACATCTCCGGTTGGCAACATTGTTGTCGATTTTTAGGGTTCCTTGCACCTTGCATGAGGTGCCGCGAGGCGATTTGTCGCTTTATACATACACTAGCGACCCGCCCCGGCTCCGCACGGTATATTATGCATGTATTATACATATAAACCTTCCTCTTGAATCAGTCTATCTATTAATAAAAACCGCATCCAAATCCGTTGTGTGGTTTTGAAGATATAAGCATACATCGGGACACGGGGACAGAAAAAGCGACTTTATTTTATACTATGTACATACATACACGTGGTATACCTACGGGGTAGAGGGCTTCATTTTATCCCTACTAATATTACAAATACGAAAGTAGTTGTCTGTTACGCTTTCACGCCTAAACCAATGAACCGATTTAGTTGGAATTCGATATAGAGATATCTTCACTCCCCGGGAAGGACAGAATAGTTTTTGCCGCGGAAAATTCCCGCGGGATAGCGATGAGTTAATTCTGCACAGGCGGAGTCGCAAGCAGCAACTAGTAATCTATATATATATAAAAGAAAGTCGTGTTAGTTACACTATTTATAACTCGAGAACGGCTGAACCGATTTGGCTGAAAATTGGCAGGGAGGTAGCTTAGAACCAGGAGACGGACATAGGATACTTTTTATGCCGATTTTCCCACGGGATTGGAAAATTCCGAAATGTTGTACTAATAAAGCTACAGACATTAAATTTAGCATGCCTACACATTATTCCTTGATTAGTATAAAGATGCACTAACAAAGGAATGTTTCAAATTTCCCACGGGATAAAAATACGACTATTTATAACTCAAGAACGGCTTAACCGATTTGGCTGAAAATTGGTAGGGAGGTAGCTTAGAACCAGGAGACGGACATAGGATACTTTTTATCCCGATTTTCCCACGGGATTGGAAAATTCTGAAATGTTGTACTAATAAAGCTACAGACATTAAATTTAGCATGCCTACACGTTATTCCTTGATTAGTATAAAGATGCACTTGCAAAGGAATTTTTCAAATTTCCCACGTGATAAAAACACAAGGTAAATAATTAAACTATAATTAGTAGATAATATTCCTAGAGGATCTGTAGGTGCCCTAAGAAGGGATTTTCCGAATTTCCCACGGGATACGCAATAAAAACCTTATACTTGGAGACATGAGTGGATGTATGGGGTGTGTGGGATGTGTGGGGTCTGGCGTTATGTGCGCGGACGAAGTCGCGGGGAAAAGCTAGTTTATAATAATTACTAGCTGTAGCCCGTGATTTCGTTTGCAAAGAAAACGTTTAACTCTATAGACCGACCGCTTAAATGAGTCCTCGCCCGCGCGGCACAGGGGCGTGGGGTAGGACGACAAAGGGGACCGAGAGACCTACCCCTCGCCCCTGTGCCGCGCCAAGGTTAAGGTGGCAAAACCTACAGGCCACGTTTAGCAAGATTGTGGGCGTAAAGATGGATAAAGAAATCAAAATAGCGATGGGTTGCTAGTCGTATCGCCTATAACATGATTCCTACTATTTTCGCCCATTCCCTCGATAGGCTTTTACCGCCTGCGCGGGAAGAGAAGCAACTGGTATATTCTATGTTTTTTCTGTGCTCCCAGACCAGCATGGAAGATGCAAGTACATTCAATAAAAAAAGCTTGTATTAAAAATGAAACTTTTGACAGAAACTTACTGTAGTTACTGCTATCACGCTCAGCCCTGCTAGCACGAGAGCGCACGAAAGTCGCGTCGCGCGCGAGTTGGACTACCCGTCTCTTTCTTGTTGGTAAAGTAAGAAAAGGACGGGCAATCTATCTCGCGCGCGACGCGACTCTTGTGCGCTCTCGTGCTAGACGTGCAGGGCAGTACAGTGCAGTGCAACGGCATTAGGACACCATAATAGGCTAGAAAAAGATACTAATGGTGTCAAAGTCCAGTCTCCCGTTTTCGTGGACAGTAGCTTCCAAGAAAATGCTATTTCTCAATCAAGTGACGAGCGGGCCGTTAAACAGGGGCCCGATTTTTGAAAGCACATGTGTGAAAATACCACTCGAAAGTGGTGAAAATTTGTGCTGAATTTGAAATACGAGCAGCTTGGAAGATACTCACGGCTCTTATTAATCTTGTGAACTAGTCAAAAATTTGATTAGAGCTGTAGTTTAGAAGATATAAGCTGATTTATACTACATACGAGTGGTATTTTCACACGTGTGCTTTCAAAAATCGGGCCGCTGGTCTACTTTATAAATAAATGAATTATATTACGCATTTTACGACCGGCCCACTGAGACACTGACAGGCTGGCGGAACAGGCGATGACGTGCCCGTCACTCCAGATACAAGTGATTCAATGAAGTTTCGACTCTATATCGCATAATCTGTGCATCTAGCCATACGTCTTCCATACAGCAATTTATTTAATCGTATGACATCATTTTCAACAATCGCTTAAAACAAGAAGCCACAATAAATGCTTTATGTAAGGTGCATTGGGGTAAATTCGAAGTTGGTGGAATTTCGAAAATCGTGGATATCCACTAAACGGGGAACAATTCCATAATTTGGCAACGCTTATCTAGAAGCCAAAGACGGAACTTCTAGGTAAGCGTCGCTAGATTATGTACACACGGCAAAATAATCAGGTAAGCACCTACGCACACTCGCGCCGTATCTATCCTGCTTACCGAATAGCTTTGCTGTGTGTACATAGTTCATTGTGCAGAATTGGACGACTGATTCTTCCACGCTGGTCTGGGAGCAAAGAAAAAACATAGAATGTACCAGTTGCTTCTTTTCCCGCGTAAATGGTAAAAGCGCATCGAAGGAATGGGCGAAAATCATAGGTATCATGTTATAGGCGATGCGGCTAACAACCCATCACTATTTTGATTTCCCTTTCCACTTATACGCACTTAATCATGCTAAACGTGGCCTTAAGGTTTTGTTACCTTAGGCTCTTCTACCCCGTAAGGGATAAAGACGTGATATATGTATGTATGTACTAGCTGTTGCGCGCAACTTCGTCTGCAACGAATTCGTTTATCGCTATCCCCCAGGAATCACACAACACAAAAAGTAGCCTATGTGTTATTCCAGACTATAATCTATCTATGTTCCAAACGTTATTCTATTCTATTCTATTCTATTCCAAATTTCATCCAGATCTGTTTAGCCGTTCTGGCGTGAAAGAGTAACAAACATCCATCCATACTTACAAGCTTTCGCGTTTATAATATTAGTAGGATGTATGCATGTACGTAGACGGAATGGCTTGTAAAATTCACATCGGCTTGCGTCCTGTAGGCTTATTACCTAACTCGCTCGCAATCGCCATCGTGTTCATTTTGACAGTTGTTGTATGAATGTGACAGCTAGCTGATTCCGATGCCAATTGTCAGCCCATACATGAACTGTCAAAATGAACACGATGGCGATTGCGAGCGAGTTAGATAATACTAGCTTCTGCCCGCGACTTCGTCTGCGTAGAATTATACATAAAAACCTTCCTCTTGAATCACTCTATCTATTAAATAAACCGCATCAAAATCCGTTGTGTACTTTTGAAGATATAAGCATACATAGGGACATAGGGACAGAGAAAGCGACTTTGTTTTATACTATGTAGTGATGATGAAGCCTACTGGTACTTGACGCCTCGCCACTGCTAAAACACTCAGTTAATTAAACTCGTAAACATACAGAACTCCTGGCATACAACACATGTCGCAATCACAGCTTTATTTTTGCTCAGTGATAGTTTTTTTACACACATACCTAGAGTCGATGGACTGATATATTTTTTTGGGCCAACGATAATTAATATGCACAGAGATAACCAGTGACAGGTCCATTGTGGTAGGATATTAACTGGCTTAGCAACGGGTTCGATTCTTGCCAATTAGACAAGCTGCGGAACACGCTTCGACTTTAAAAATATCACGTCTTTATCCCTTACGGGGTAGACAAGGCCGGGGTAACAAGGGCTAAAGGCCACGTTTAGCATGATTGTGGGCGTAGAAGTGGAAAGGGGTATCAAAATAGTGATGGGTTGCTAGCCGCATCGCCTATACCATGATTCCTAAAACTTTCGTCCATTCCCTCGGTGGGCTTTTACCATCTGCGCGGGTAGAGAAGCAACTGGTACATTCTATGCATAGTTGAAAAAAATTTTTTTTTCAAATAAATATCATGGGACAAATTACACTAACTGACCTAGTCCCAAACGCTCCTAAAAGTTCCAAACCAAACTAGTAATATGGGTACCAGGCAACGGATAAACATACTTATATAATGTAGATAAATACATACAACATCCATTATTTTCAGCAAACATTCGTATACATCGTACAAATGCTTGCCCCTACAGGGATTTGAACCCGGGACTTCTGACCTTCTAACCTTAACCAGGGTTAAGGCGAAACCGAAGGGAAAACAGACAAAAAAAAACGAATGTGACTGGCTGGATTCTGCCTGTCGCCGTGACACTTTAAAAAGTACATTTTAAAAAAGACAGTGGAATCTGGGGGCTGATTCGAAATTCGAAATTCGAAGTTCGAATCATACTCGCTCTAATAATAATGAAATGATTATCAATGTGAGCGTAACGGCACGAAACGAACTTCAAATTTCGAATTTCAGGATGCTGGCCACCTTGTTTTTATGCGCAGCTAATGTTGCCAGTGTCACTAATATTGCTAGTGCTTCATTCACACTTTCATCCATTGTTTGCGTAAACTGTCATCTATGTATAAAAAAAAAATCGTACCGGCGATCTGTTTTAAGCATACCAAGCATCACAATACGTCGGCTTGTTAGCAACAATAAAGTAAAACGGTTGACAACGTAATTTCTGTATATCACCTTATGCGGCGCTGTAAAATGACTCCTACGGCGCCTTAAGCCGAAACCGCCAGGAAACCAAGACCCTTGCACTATGGACTTTGTTTATTAAATTAAAGCTAGTGTTAGAACGCAGAGGGTTCACGTTATAAAAGTGACGCAGTTATGGAATGCGAGTTTAAAATTACAGTAGCTAACTACTACGACATTTTGCAACGGAATCGTGGAAATATGTAGGTGGTTATTGGTTAATATTATTACGATGCTAATAAAATTAATACATCAAAGCTATAATTTGTCCATCGTCATCATCGTCTTCAGCCTGTATCCCACTGCTGGGCACAGATCTTCTTAAAATGAGAGAGATGCTTGTAGTCCCCACGCTGGCCACACCATTACACACAGCACAAAGGTACAGGTATATCAGCGATATCACATATTTACTCCCATACATACATACATACACAAATCACGTCCTTATCCCTTACGGGGTAGACAGAGCCTAAGGTAACAGGTACCTTCAGGCCACATTTAGCAAGATTGTGGGCGTATAGGTGGAAAACGGAATCAAAATAGTGATGGGTTGCTAACCTCATCGCCTATAACATGATTCCTACGATTTTCGCCCATTCCCTCGATGGGCATTTACCATCTGCGCGGGAAGAGAAGCAACTGGTACATTCCATGTTTTTTCTTTACTCCCAGACCAGCATGGAAAAAACAAACTGTATATCAAAATAAGCGCTATTTAATGGCTAACACGGTGATTGAAAGTTGTTTGCAAAAAACCAGGCCTGAACGGTTGTCGAGTCTTGAAGAGTATGGCCAGGAACTTTTTAGCCCACCCACAAGCGGTAAATTGCATAAATAAATAGTGTTTTTGTTATAAAAACTGGTTTCGAGAGTGTAATACACAAAATAAGTTTCCAGCCCAAAACTGAAACCGAAAGGAAACAAATCGGTTTTAGAGGAACATGTAAAAAATGTAGAAGAACTAAGAACTAATGTCTATAATAGTTATTTAATACGAGCCAACATAATTCGACCAACATCGGTGAACACCCTATAAAACCAGTTTAACAATGACCCATTTTCAACCCAATATTGACAAGTTTCAGTAAGCCCCTATTGTTGCACATTTCTGCCACGGCGTTCGCTGTGATCGTTTTCTATATCCCTCCATACACTTCGCACGTTCCGAATACTATAAGAACAGATTAACTGAAATCCGGTATTGAGTTAGTATTGAGCTTTAACAGCGAAGACGCGGACACAAGTTACTCAAAACTAATAAAATACTATTAATTATGCGTGCAAAATCCGTCCGGATGGCTGCCACCGTCTTACCCACTAATCCTATTGCCAAGCAGCAGAGCTTGCGCTGCTATGTTCCTCCGTTAAAAGTACAAGACCGCCGGTAAATTACTGATCAATGATATTATTTCTTAGCTACTTATACTTAAAGAGAGCGAGAGAGAGAGAGAGAGAGAGAAACAATAATTTACACACATTCGATACACGTAGATATATAGTATGAAGAAATACAATATACTTAAGAATAGTACCGATATGGTGTAAAATGGGCCTCGCTCAGCTCAATGTGGCGGTAAGCCGCAACGCTGTTTTTCAGTGGGACGCAACTTAGGCTGGCAACGCATCTGCAATCTAGTGCTGCGGGTGTCCAAGGGTGGCGCTCACTTACGATCGGATCAGTGGCGTAACTATAGGGTGGCAGGAGTGGCAAAATGCCACGAGCCCCTAGCTCTACGGGGCCCCGAAATGACTTGGTTTAGAGCACAGAGGGGACGATGATGATCTTTACGTTGAGGAAGGGGCCCCATCTGACGAATCTGCCACGGGCCCCAGCCCGGCTAGCACGCGAGCGCGCGAGTCGCGTCGTGCGCGAGATAGACTACCCGTCTCTTTCTGGGATGAACAGTAAGAAAAAGACGGGCAACCTATCTCGCGCGCCACGCGACTCTTTTGCGCTCTCGTGCTAGACGTGCAGACATATATATATATTTTTTTATATGAATAGGAAGGCAAACGAGCAAGTGGGTCACCTGATGGTAAGTGATCACCACTGCCCATAGACACCCGCAACCCCGGAGGGATTGCAGATGCGTTGCCAACCTAGAGGACTAAAATGAAATGCCTCATGTGCCCGTAATTTCCCCGGCTGTCTTACTCTCCACACTGGAACACAGCAGTGCAAGCACTGCTACTTAGCGGCAGGAAAGTTAAAGTTACGCCACTGGATCGGATGACCCACTTGCTCGTAAAAACAGAAACGAACAGATTTACCCGAACTAGCCATAGAATTTTGCTTTGGGAGCGAAGTCACGGACACAAGTTGGTACCCGAATAACTTAATGTATTCCACGTCGTGGGGTAACGACCCAATGATTGATAGTCATTATCTTTCGTTTAGAATGTAGATCTAGTTTTTTAGTGCATATTTAAGATGAGTCAGGCACTTTTTGCACATTCAGCCTGAGGCCTGGCCAGCCTAGAGCAGCCCAAAAACCGGTCCACTTCGTATAATATCAAAGCGTCTTGACGACAAAGGCTAGTTTCATGGCGGCCATAGCTCCATTCTCTTTTTCTATAGTCTGTGGTGTGGTTCTCTGTGCTCATTTAGTATTTTTCTCTCCTTTGAATGACAAAGGGGTTGGTGGACAGGCAGCCGCATCGAAGTGTATTATAATAATCTTTGTTTGCATCACCCGATGGCCCCAACGGAAGACCAGCGCTGGCTGTCTGTACATACATACATACATACACAAATCTCGTCTTTATCCCGTACGGGGTAGACAGAGCGGGGTAACAAGACATACAGGCCACGTTTAGCAAGATTGTGAGGGTTTGCTAGCCGCATCGCCTATAACATGATTCCTATGGTTTTCGCCCAATACCTAGACGGGTTTTTACCATCTGCGCGGGAAGAGAAGATACTAGTACATTCTATGTTTTTTCTTTGCTCCCAGACCAGCATGGAAATCTGTAAAGCCAGCAAATGCTGAGTTGGGACCATTTTGTTACATTATAGATTTTTAAAAGTGGTTTAGACGTGAAAGCGTTACAGACAGACAGAATAACATTCGCATTTTTAATATGAGTAAGTATTGTGTATTGTGGGTCCCAGTTACCCGAATAAAGAAATTAATTATTATTATATTATTATTAAACCGTACACTTTGAACAACGACCAATAAATGAAAACATTTAATTTCGACCCAAGGGTCAAATTTAAACTGTCTAGTTTAAAAATGGAACAAAGACTTGGTCAAATCCAACTTTTCGGCTTATGCGTAATAGAGGTGAATCGCAAACAATAATTAATGTTAAATTATTCCGCTCATTAATTAATTACCTATTAACCTTGTGGATTGGTACCATTTTGACGTCAAAGAATCAGCTTGACAACTAGTTTTATTTAAAACGTTCGACATTTGTATGTTACTCAATTGACGCCTACCGATCACCTAAATGAGGCGTCGCATTTTAATAAAATTATAGACGATCAGGTGCACGTTTCCAAACTGGTCAAGTGCGAGTCGGACTTGCGCATCGAGTTCCGTACACTGTAAGCATGCAAATAGTTCGAAGTGTCAAAACATTTGCTACAAATGGCCGCATGTCTAACCTAACCTACAAAATTTCATTCTTACAAAATATACAAATCACGTCTTTATCCCTTACGGGGTAGACAGAGCCTAAGGTGACAAGACCTGCAGGCCACGTTTAGCAAGACCTTGAGGGCGTAGAGGTGGAAAGTGGAATCAAAATAGTGATGGGTTGCTAGCCGGATCGCCTATAACATGATTCCTATGATTTTCGCCCATTCCCTCAATGGGTTTTTACCATTTGCGCGGGAAGAGAAGCAACCTGGTACGTTCTATGTTTTTTCTTTGCTCCCAGACCAGCATGGAAGTAACATTTCATTCTTGATACAAGCTTTTTTTGCTGACTGTACTTTTTGTTAACTGTACTTACATCGTCATCTGTCCTACATAGTGTGCCAAATTTCAAGTCAATCGGACCAACCGTTGAAGAGTTCCCTCCTGCGGAGACGATCCTGGCCGGACCACCAGAACTCCACTACCAGATTATTGTATTGTCATCTGACTTACACAAGTACGCAAAATTTCAGCTCAATCAGATGAAGATATCTGCTTCAAAATTGAGTCACAAACATACTTACACACATACATACGTTGCAAGTTAAAATAAAATAAAATACACATACATACACAAATCACGTCCATATCTCTTACGGGGTAGACATAGCCTGAGGTAACAAGACCTAAGGGCCACGTTTAGCATGATTGTAGGCGTATAGGTGGAAAAAGGATTCAAAATAGTGATGGGTTGCTAACCGCATCGCCTATAACATGATTCCTAAGAATTTCGCCCATTCCCTCGATGGGCTTTTACCATTCCGTACCCAAAGAGTAAAAACTGAACCCTATTACTATTACTAAGACTCCTCTGTCCGTCTGTCTGTCAGTCACCAGGCTGTATCTCATGAACCGTGATAGCTAGACAATTGAAATTTTCACAGATGATGTCTTCCATGCTGGTCTGGGAGCAAAGAAAAAACATAGAATGTACCAGTTGCTTCTCTACCCGAGGGAATGGGCGAAAATAATAGGAATCATGTTATAGGCGGTGAGGATAGCAACCCATCACTATTTTGATTCCATTTTCCACCTATACGCCCACAGTCTTGCTATATGTGGCCTGTAGGTACCTGTTACCTTAGGCTCTGTCTACCCCGTAAGGGATAAAGACGTGATTTGTGTATGTATGTATGCATTTCTGTTGCCGCTATAACAACCAACGCTAAAAACAGAATACTCTTATGTCTGTCTGTCTATGTAATAAACTAATAAAAAAAACATTAAACTATAGTATTTTATTGAATCAGGCGTTACTTTGCGGCATTTCAATGAACAAAAAATATTTACCTTGCCACTCTGCTACTTACCTGCAAGATAACCAAGCATGTGCGAAATATGTATGTTTTTCGTGCACTCCCCCACTCCAATGCTGCCACAACTCCCACTACTGGCAGTAACATATATTTCGCACAGACTTAGTTATCTTGCACGTAGCGTCAGCAAGTAAATATTTTTTGTTCACCTTAATTAACAAATCAAAACAACTATAACAAACTCATAACCCAATTTAACCGGCTCACTCGGTCAAAAACAAACACCAAAACAATCCCACGGCGATACTCATACATTTCTTGTATAATTGGGCAATTTACAATTATTCGCCTATCGGCGGCGGTGACGTAAGTAGCCGGCGACCATTGCCAAGGTTGGGGTCGACGACCTGCCTGCCGGCATCTCTGTTAATCGTTGTCGCCATGTTGGGCGACGGTGCCGGACAGAGCCTCTTTAACAAGTACCCTCCACGTGAAAGATAAGAAGTAACGTTAAAACGAAAATGATATATTCATAACACTAGCGGTGGGCCGCGCCTCCGTCTGCGTAGAATTCGGTTACCGCTATCCCGCGGGAACTGCGATTTTCCGGGATGAAAATGATCCCATGTCCTTTCCCGGAACTAAAACTATCTCTGTACTAAATGTCATTAAAATTGGTTGAGGGGTTTAGGCGTGAAAGCGTAACTGACAGACAGACAGTTGCTTTCGCATTTATAATATTAGTAAGGGCTAACACATAACAATATCAGTGGCTGGCAACCCCTTTTAAGCTTAAAAAAGCTTAAAGCAGAAAAAAAATAAAGTAACCTTTACTCATAGTTGGGCATTTTCAATTTAAATTGTTGGTACCCTTTACTTTTTTACGTTTATAAATACCTTTTATTTTCTGTTTAATTAGGAACTCAAAACTCTTACAATTCCCCATTTATTTGACTAACAGCATCAGGACCATCCCAGCGCTTCCCGAGCCATGGTCTCCCCAACGCTACGTCATTTACATCTAATCTCTCTATCTATCCAATCTCTCTCTTGCGGACTGTCCCGCCGGCCGCGTGGTCTCCATTAATCCGTCTTAATCAGTCACCGACACACGAACGTTTACCCGCGTTCATTTATTATGCAATTATGCCGGCTACATACCAAGGGGCCTCTCGAGGTAAAATGTGCCTGTTTTGTGGACTTTTGGAGGTTTTTTAAAGGATTCTCAGCTAAAATAGCCAAAACGTAACCGTTGTATTTTCGTCCTGTCTCTCTGTATGTCATAACTAGCTGTTGCCCGCGACTCCGTCTGCGATAAATTCGCTTATCGCTATCCCGCAGGAACTGTGCGATATTCCGGGATAAAAATTATCCTATGTCCTTTCCCGGGACTGTGACTATCACTGTACCAAATATCAAATCGGTTTAGCCGTTTAGCCATGAAACAACAACAAACATCCAAACATCCAAACTTACAAACTTTCGCCTTTATAATTTTAGTAAGATAAGATTCTGTAGTCATAAAACGAAATACTTATATATTTTTAGTGCCTGAATTTTTCTTTCAGTCATATCGGGATTATTAGAATTGCCCTAGGACTCTGACACAATAAAAAAAAGCGATAAGATATAAAACATAATTTGTATAATCATTTTATCACAAAGCCCTCATAATTAAGCTTTAATTAATTGTACAACTCCTAACTTTAACAACAACTTCAAAAACGGAAGCCTTCCTTATTCGAAATAACACTCCCTTGAAAACATGGCAAAGGTATTCGACCCATTATACCAAACACGCGTTACCGTCATAAAATCAGTACAGTTTCTTAAGCTTTTGATATTAAGGTTCGTTATAAGTGTGTCAATTATAATTGAATGATCGTGATAACTAAGGCTGATCATGCCAATGTCACGGCCTCTGCCTAATATGGGATGATTGTTAGGCTTGAGCGTCACTGGCCGCTACGGTGAAGCATAAAAAAAGATTTAGTATTTTTTTTTTATTAAATAGGTCCATGGTTTTAAGTTGCCAGTAATTTAATGGGACTACATAAGCGTGCCAAATGTCAAGTTAGTCAGACAGGCCTTATACTCAAACTGCTCACACTAATAGTAATTACTAGGAGAGTGAGTGGGACGGTATGATACGAACTTCAAGTTTGGTAGTAGACCCCTAGATACCTAGAACTCCTAGAAGTGATCGGATATTGCGGCAATTTTACTTAACAATACACACACACACATAAATACACAAATCACGTCTGCATCCCTTACGGGGTAAACAGAGCCTATGGTAAGAAGAGCTAAAGGCCTTCCTAAAGGATTTCCCTTTCCAGCTACACGCCCTTAGTCATGCTAAACGTGGCCTTAAGCTTGTTACCTTAGGCTCTGTCTACCCTGTAAGGGATAAAGACGTGATATAATGTACGCATGTCATTAGACGACCGCTATGAAAACAAGAGGACGAAACGGCACACAGACCTCGATTAAACATTAGGTTACATCACAGCACAAACCGAGAACTGGCGGAACAAGAACGTCTGAAAACCACTTTTGATTTCAGATGGGAAATGGACCATTCGCTGTGTATGGTAATATCGGACTCGTTCGGTTTTACATAATCGTAGAGCCAACGTGCGTCACAACACCGGTTACAGTCGATTTCACGTTTTAATCGATTCTTTTGCGAATTGTCATCGATGCGGTGGCCGACATTGGTGAGACGACACCCTAATATTTCCTATTGCTTAGGAATTCGATGTTTGTTATGGAGCGGTGCGCCGTAGGACTTTTAGATGCGTGGTGGTTGGATTGTATTTTGTAGCAATAAAATATCTAGTTTTTACAGAGGCTTTAGTGACCATACGTTACGAGTGACACAACAGCATCAGGGCCGGATTTACAATACAATACAATACAAATACTCTTTATTGAAGTCAGTCACCACAAAACAATACAGAAACAAAGAACAAAGTAGACAATAGGCGGTCTTATCGCTTAATAGCGATCTCTACCAGACAACCAATAGGACAGAGAAATAATACCATACCATAGAAGCTGAAAAAGCTGAAGCTTAGGGCGGCAAAATTGGCCCAAAAAAAAGTTGCAAAAATAATCTAGAAAAGAAATTAACGTTATTGTGATCCGTGTATCTAATTTCAAAGGTGAGTAGGGGCGGCAAAAATTGATGAATAGCTTTGGAGCGGCAAATGTTTAAATCCAGCACTGACAGCAATAATAGACAAGACAAAATCAAAGATAAAACTATAAAAACGTTTAGTACAGATCCGCAGCCATCCGCTAACAATGTTCGAGATCTTCCACGCTGGTCTGTGAGTAGAGAAAAAACTTAAAATTTACCAGTTGCTTCTCTTCCCGCGCACACGGTAAATGCCCCTCGAGGGAATGGGCGAAAGTCTTAGGAATCATGTTATAGGCGATGCGGCTAGCAACCTATCACTATTTTGATTTCCCTTTCCAGCTATACGCCCTTAATCATGCTAAACGTGGCCTTTAGATCTTGTCTACCCCGTAAGGGATAAAGACGTGATTATATGTATGTATATATTAGGAGTTCGGAGAATTGAACAATGCTAAACACCACACACAAATCACGTCTTTATCCCTAACGGGATAGACAAGATCTAAAGGCCACGTTTAACATGATTGTGGGCGTATCTATATAGGTGGAAAGGGGAATCAAAAATAGTGATGGGTTGAACCACATCGTCTATAACATGATTCCTATGATTTTCGCCCATTCCCTCGATGGCCTTTTACCATGTGCGCGGGAAAAGAAGCAACTCGTACATTCTATGTTTTTTCTTTGCTCCCAGTCCAGCATGGAAGTTCAACAAGTATTGCAACCACGTAAAGAAACTTTATCATCAATGTTAATGACCTCACCTTACGTAGGGGCCATAAGGATAAGTTGCCAAAAAACACGTTTTTAATGTAAACTAATTTAGCAAAGAGGCACAAAACGGATTACGTGTCATCAGAGGGTTGTGTAAGTGTTAATTTTATTATATTTCTACCACTTGGGAGGTCCTTAATGGGGATGCATTCGGCATCAACATAAACATAAAACGCCCTAAGCCGCAGGGTTCTTTTAAATGAGACGATATTGTTAACGCTACGACCCGTTTTACCTCTCGCCAAATAGTGGTACAGGTTACCGTGCTAGAGGTCTCGAGTCTCGATTGTTTTCAATCGAACTTGATTGCAGAAAAAGCTGGTCAGGAGTACCCGAAACCGACGAGCATGTATGAAGAGCTCACACACAACACACACACATATCACACACACAGCTGAGCACATAGCTGAGTGGCGGCCATTTGGCTGGTTGGAATAAGTATAATAATAATAATAATAATTCCTTTCTCTGTCGCCCTGACCACCGGTAGCTTATGCCTCGCCTCGCTGCCGGCGGTACCCTAGGTTAGGTTTTTATAATGTTTTTATATTTTGTATTAATATTGTTTTATTACTTTTTATATGAATATTGTAAAAACCTAACTTGAGACAAAAATAAATATACAGAATAATAATAATAAAGATATTTATTGCCACAACACAAAAAAGACATGATACATATTTATCCAAAAAATGCACACAATAATAATTTTGAAAAAAAAAAAGAACAACAATATATATACATAACACAATTACACAAAAACAATACACAACAGCTGGTGGCAACAGGCTCATCCATAGGGGGTATCCATGTTTAATGTTCTGTTTGTGTTTCTGTATCAGCCAATAAAGTTTTCTTATTCTTATTCTTATTTGAGAGATGTGGATGAAGCGAAAGAGGTATCTCAGAATCATAGCAAGTGGCACAAAGTAGTCTCTGCCTACCCCTATGGGTATGTATGTATGAACTTGTTTACTCAATTTACTATTACTACACATGCATTCTGAATATTGTCCTCACACTGGGCTGCAGTGGTGTTTTATCCCTAAAAAAGTTTTCAACGGTTTCCGCCCTGTTTTGTGACTGTAGGAGAAATATTCTACTAATATTATAAACGCGAAAGTTTGTAAGTATGAATGTTTGTTACTCTTGCACGACAGAACGGCTGGACAGATCTGGACGAAATTTGGAACATAGATAGATTATAGTCTGGAATAACACATAGGCTTTTTATCCCGGAAAATTGCGTAATTCCTGCGGGATAGCGATAAACGAATTCTATGAAGACTAAGTCGCGGGCAACAGCTAGTATTTTTTACATATTAAATAAGAATTCACCCTTACTTGGGGTGCTCATGCCAACCTACGAAATCGCTTGAGAGCATTGAATTGACTTTTCCTCTTAAATGAACGTTGTATGTTTTCTAATTTGTGTAGGTACATGTAATATTTTTACGTCCTTATTTCTTATGTCCCGTCAATCTTTCGAAGGTTAACTTAACAAGATCTCTTTAGGAGTTCGCCTTCGCATCTTTTTTTGTTCTGTAAGCTATCAATTTCATGTGTTTTATGTACAATAAAGAGTTATACACAGCATCACTACATAGTATAAAACAAAGTCGCTTTCTCTGTCCCCATGACCCTATGTCCCTATGCCCCTATGTATGCTTATATCTTCAAAACTACACAACGGATTTTGATGCGTTTTTTTTTAATAGATAGAGTGATTCAAGAGGAAGGTTTTCATGTATAATTCTACGCGGACGAAGTCACGGGCAGAAGCTAGTACATTTATAAATGTTAAGATCTAACAAAACTGAACGCGACATTTTTACACTATCTGGGCTTCACAAGATAATCTCAGCATGTGCATTCACACAACTCGTTCTCATACAAAAGATCGTATATGAAACGCGATTTACAGGCATTAAGGATTTAGAATTTTACTTATATTTTTTTTACCGAAACGCGGGCGATTCCAAGCTTTTAAGAAGCTGTTTGCGGGTCGGTTACCTTACGGTTATAGAGAACGATTGCAATTTAGGATTATTTTGTGTACATTTCATTTATTTAATGAATACTAAGTTTTGTTTAATACGATAACAGCGTCGAGATAGAATTTTATGAATTCTTAAAAATAAATTTACTTATAATACAACTATCTTGAGCCTTTGGCTTCGCCCCTTTGCAGAAATCTGTATATGTACTGCAGTCCTAATTTAAAAGGACGCATATCCAAAAAACAGATTTAGTTTTTTTTTACATGTTTGGACAGATTGGACACCAATTTAATGTACATTAAATAAACTCATCAAAAATAGAGTGCTAACGATTAGGGAAGAGTAATAAAACACAAAAAAGTAGATTTTATAATTTTTGTCTGTCTGTATGTATGGATGTGTTCATTTACCTATGTCTGTGTTCGCTAATCTCCAAAACTGTTGGACCGATTTAAATGATTTTTTGCGTGGTACCTTATAACCCTAGTCATTATTTTAGATACTTTTGATCCCGGAAAATTTATTCCCGTGGGATAGTTAAAAAACTACAATAACTTATGCAGCTCAGTACACAACAACTTAAGTTAAATCTAGTTAAGTAAAATTGGTGGCTAACACCTACATAATTAGTTGAAATTTGGTATACAGTCAGTTTCAGTCCCAGGGACGGACATAGGATAGTTTTTATCCCAGAAAACAGCATAGTTCTCGCGGGATGGCGATAAGCGAATTCTGCGCGGACGGAGTGGCGGGCAACAGCTAGCAGACAATAAACTAACAGGGTATTTTCATCACCATCATCATCATCAGCCTATGTTAGTCCACTGCTGGACATAGGCCTCCCCTAATGAGCGCCATAGCGCCCTGTCTTCCATCCAGCATCTGCCTGCAGTCTTTCGCAGATCGTCATCCCACCTGGCCGGAGGGCGTCCTACACTACGTTTGCCAAGTCGCGGTCTCCACTCAAGAACACGTTTACCCCAGCGGTTGTCGGTTCTTCGCGACAGGGTATTTTACATACAAATTAATCTAAAATAATCATGAGAACGTCTGACGAGCCCTAAGACCTTCATTCAGAAGGTGTGACCGACGTCTTAATTTAGATACATACATCATCTAGCTAACGATCGCGAACGTTAGTCTGATCAATGTTAATAATATGGAATGGCGACATTATCGAGACGTGAATTCTGTCAAGGTTTTTCCGGGACGGGAAAATGGTAAACGTCTAGACGCGTTGCTAACTGCGAAACACGAGTAAAGGTCTAAATCACCGTTGGACAAACTGCTATGGGTCGTGTAGAGGAGCACGCATCACGGAATGATGAGGATCCGGGTTCGATTCCCGGCCATAGCTTAACTTTACGGGTTTTGCTGTGGTCTGATTTTTCAGAGTCGTTTAGATTTTTTTAACCGTTGATTGTGTGCATCAATGTAACGTTTCTTGAAAATGTTTCAAGCTTCATGGGACAATAGACATCAATGGGGGCTATCGCGTGTGAATTTGCCACTAGAGGCGCTAGTGTCGCGTGAGGTCCAATAACATTCACTTTTCACTTGGTCTTGGCGAGTTTCGTGACATAAATTATAATATCTTTCATTTACCTGTTGAAAAGTAATCTCCTTCGTGAAATTACTACTACTTTGTTCCACTTGCTACGATCTCTTTCGCTTCATCCACATTCATCAATCTCTTCATACATGCTCATCGGTTTCGGGTACATGACCTGCCCTTTTTTGGAAACGTCTCCTACTTAGCCCAGGAACGTCCGTCAAGGCCTTCCCCTCCCAACGCAACCATTCACACTCCCCATAGAGATCTGTTTAGTTAGTCTTCTTTCATCCCTCCTCTACGTGACTAAACCAACTAAGCATACTTCTTTCTATCCTAGTCACTATATCTTCTTGCACACCGGCACGTTCCCTTATCATACTATTCGTTATTCTGTCTTTCAGTTTCATCCCTTCCATACTTCTTAACGCTCTCATTTCTACGGCATTTATTTTACTTTCATACTTCTTTGGCCATACCAAACTATAGCTACCGTACATTAGTGTTGGAACGAACACTCCTCTGTGGATGGCCAGACGCGCAACGCAACGCAACGCGTGCAGAAGTCCATCATCGTCATACAATGTGCAGTAGAGCACCGCAGTGTCGTACATTGGTGGAATGCACCTTTACGTAAACAATGTTACTATTTACTATTTATTTTTTGATTTTTGTAGTCACACATAAGTCGGGTACGAACGACTAACCTTTACGAAACTAACTTTTACGAAAAAGGTATAGATTATGTAGTATATTATATCTCTGTATCGTTTCGTGAGTCATAGACGGTTCTGGCTGAAAATCAGTGCTGCAGGTCTCTAACACCTCAGCGTAATGCTGAGCCAGCGACCGTTTCATTTTTGAGAAGACATTTTCTATAAAATTGTGCATATTCTGTTATATTTCTTTCTTTCTTTATTTGGGATATCACAAGACCAACTGCAAACAAAAGCCCATCCAGTCAACAAGGAAAATGCTACACCGTCAAATTGATCAGCTCAGTCCCACAGTGGAATCGTTAATCCGCACATGGGCACCACCAAAACGGTCACCATCGCCTATTTAGTCGCAATTAGCTCGATTCACAAGACCGATTGTGATCGGACAGCTCCTTAGAGCTTGTTAGCCAAATATGAAATGAAATCGGACCATATAGAACACCATTCAAACTTCGAGCCTTTCTCCAAATACTTAAGAAATTCACGAATACAGTCCGCGTGAGCTCCTAAAACGACTTTCGGGTTTGTCTTTGTGTCCCTGTCACTCTTACAGGTTTGATACTAGAATCGAGCGATGGTTCCCGAAAGCCGAATGTTGTTCTAAAGCTTACGGACTGTACCTATTGAACTAGTATTTAACAAGGTGTGATTTCTTGGGAATGTTTATCGCGTAGTAAGACTTTTGAAATACCTACATTGTCGAATAAAAATTGTTTGATAACACGTTTGCGGGGTGTAAAGTTAACGATAAGATACACTAAAGGTACATTGACGCCGACTTTAACAGAGCAATCGGTTACATGTTCGCAGTATTTTCTAAGAAATATTAGACAGCCGTTTTGTTGTTGTTCCCTTCCACTTGTCTTCGCAATTATCTTCAGAATAGCCGGCACACACGTGTATTAGGCATTGTAGCAGAAGCGATAACAAGGATGCTTAAAGAAACGGGGTAGGCCGTTGTTATTGACATTTGTTGCCAGGACAAATGCGCAGCTCTGCCCAGGGCCGAATTAACGATGCCCGTGGTAGTGAAGTTCTCAGCTCCCCTTTTATCCTTTTTAGGGTTCCGTACCCTAAGAAAAAAAACGGGACCCTACTACTAAGACCTACACTGTCCGTCTTTCTGTCTGTTTGTCACCAGGCTGTATCTCAATGAACCGTGATAGCTAAATAATTCAAATTTTCAAAGATGATACTTCTTACTTTTGTCTGTCTGTTTATGTAAGTAACCAATATATAATGTCCTCGCTCTGCCTATATTTTGCTTAAGAGCAAGGCTCTGCTACACTGGAATTATATTCACTTGTCGTAATTGTACGGAATTCTTGGTGCGCGAGCCCAACTCGCACTTCGCACCCTTCGTGGAAGAAAGACGTAAGTCCCGTTATACTTAATAGGACTTACGTCTTTCTTCCACGAAGGGTGCGACTTGTCACTTCACCGATAATTCGAAATGCAATGCGTATACAATTATGAAGCCAACCGGCGTAGATTCTCGTAGAGTTTGTAATGCAAAGGGAATTGTCACTTGTCACCGACAATTGTCACTTGTCACCGACACCTGTCGTATTGGTGAAACAGGCCTCGAGCCTTACCATGACGTCACAATGCGATTCAGTTTAGGTTCGCTCGCTGTCAGATCCATACTAAAAATGACAGCTAAAACCAGTAGGCTCATTATCAACTCGCTCGCAATCGCCAACGTGTTCATTTTGACAGTTCACGTATGGGCAGACAATTGGCATCGGAATCTAGCTGTCACATTCATACAAGAACTGTCAAAATGAACACGATGGCGATTGCGAGCGAGTTACGTAATAAGCCCACTGAACTGAGTCGGAATTGAGTCGCGTTAAGACGTCATGGCAAGGCCCTTGGTCCTGCCACGACAGTCAAATCCCTACAAGGACCAAATCTTCGTTTATTTGGCACGTCACGCATTCGCGGCACTTGTCATTCTAAGATTAGTCAGGTGAACGCCTGCCCCGAAGGCCAGAGGAACGTTTGGCTAGTTTTTATTGCTTATCTACTCGCAGCCGGTTATCGACCTTTGATTGAAAAAAAAAGTACAACAGACAGGTATGTACGGACGTTTTAAGCGCTCTTATAAATACTACGTCTACGTGATTGCCGTTTTAATTTTCGGCTTTGATTGCGGCTCTAGAATGTTCCACGCGGATAAGACGCGGCGTAGAGATGATCACTTAATACGTACACACACCACACCAAAAAAAGCTTGTATTAAAACCGGCCAAGTGCGAGTCGGACTCGTGCACTGAAAGGTCCGTATAAATACGGCATGTGAACATGAAATCCAGCGTTAGCAGAACCCTACCTTCCAAGCAAAATGTAGGCAGTGCGAGATCATTTTATATTGGTTACATCCATAGACAGATAGACGTAAAAAAAATCTGTTTTTATTATTTTATGCCATAGCGGCAACAGAAATACATCATCTGTGAAAATTTCAACTATTTATCACGACGCTATCAAACGGGTCAGTGTTTGTGTGGTGTAAGGGATAATTAAGTTTGTGCTGGGATTTATGTTTTATGTTTATGTAGCAGTAGTGGAGGAAGGGATTGCATGAAAAACATATTTATTTCAATGAACAATATTTTTACCTTGCTACTCCGCTACTCATCTTTATCTTTCTCGTGAGTAGCGGAGTAGCAAGGTAAAAAGCAATTGTTCATTGAAATGGACCTCCGCAAAGTAACGCCTGATTCAATAAAATATATATTTCACACGGGCTTGATTATCTCGCACGAGAGTAGCGGAGTAGCAAGGTAAATATTTTTTGTTCATATAGTTAGTAGTTTCTGTGTCTATTCAATTCAAGCAAACAAACCTTTCCTCTTTCTAATATTAGTGTTGATATGCGCAATGTTTTACCTAACTGTTTTATGTTGCTCCGTGTATTTTAACGGCACTGCTGCAATTTCGGGTCTCAATTAACCGACAAAAGCAAGGTAAATAAAGGTAAAACATCGCAAACTACAGGAAATTTACCGCATTTCCGTAGATTAAAAGTACATGCTTGAAAATGCTGAATTACGATTGGCGCAGTGCCAAGACCTATCCTGAAAATACGAAGGAACGAACTGTAACAATTTAAACTAACTTATAGTAGCTTTGAACACGGAAGTCAGCACTGGAAAATACAAGGTATTAGCAATACAATTCGGTGTAAAAAATGTCTTGAATCGCATTCTAAACTAGGAAATAGGTACATTCAGCTGTGTCTAATGCTACGGTTGCCAGGTGGAAAAAAATAAATCATGTATTTATCCCTTACGGGATAGAAAGAGCCTGAGTTGGTAAGACCTACAGGCCACGTTTAGCAAGATTGTGGGAGTATAAATGGCAAAAAATGGAATCGAAATAGTGATGGGCTAGCCGCATCGCCTATAACATGATTCCTATTATTTTCGCCCATTCCCTCGATTGGCTTTTACCATCTGCGCGGGAAGAGAAGCAACTGGTAGGTACATTATATATTTATATGAGTAAAACAAATATAGTTTTTATAAAAATTAATAAGTAACAAATATTTATTTGTCTTTATTTAATTTTTTCCATAAAATACTATATTTTTTAAGTGTACTATATTTTTTATAGCTTATTTTGAAAAATACTGTATTTCGTTGAAAAAATGTTGGCAACCCTAGCAGGGGCAGACAAAAAGGAGACGGCGGGAGGATTTGGAGTTTTTTGAGCAGGACTGGGGAAGCCCAGCAGTGGGACACCAAATAGGCTACACAAATAAATTTTTTTGAATAGAATAGCGCTATAATTTCAAGGTTGTGATGGCGACTTTCCTGTCAGGAAAGGTGAACTCAAAAAGCTTTGAATCAAAAATTGTCGCGCAATTATAAACATGGCAAAATACGGTTCGCCGTTTTAAAACTCCAATAAATATTTAATGGTAACTTATAAAACTTGAAGTGCTTAATTAACCCATAAAATGTGTCGAATTGTTATCTCCATACTATATTTCTCAGCAGACACGCTTTTTAACAACATAGTAAGAAGACACAGTAACGACCTCTGAAACGAAATGTACGTGATATAAAACTTCAATCATTACTAACACATATGAAACTTTTCGTTTAATTCTCCACTCATCTACTCAAAGGTTAACTGGTAGAGATTATAGGGAAAAGTTCGCCTTCGTGCATATATTAATATTATTTAATTTTTTTTGTGAATTGTATGTTTCTTTAAATTTTTACAATTTCTCAGTAAGCATAAGCACCGTTAACGGTGACTTCGATCGTTTTAAAATTGCTATAAAATCGTCATTGTGCACAGTAAGCGCAAATAAAAATTAATGATTTGTTCATTACAACTACTTTTCGAAGTCACCCCGTAAATCAAAGTCACGCTAAAAGTCTCTCTCTCTCTATCTCTCTCTCACTGATAACTAGAAAAGAGTAATTGACTTTGACTTCAAACTTGCCTACCCACCTGCTCAAATATTTCAGTTTAATTTATCGCGACCTTATGCACCTTTGCCTTTGAGGCGCTTACACATTTGTGCCCAATACGAAATTTAATACCCTAACCAAAAAAATCATTTTTTGTGAAACCTTTTTTGCTGACCGTACTTACATTGTATGTATGTATGTAAACTCTTTATTGCACATAAAAATTTCATAAAATTGTCATCCGTCATAACGTTTGCCAAATTTCAAGTCAATCGGACCAACCGTTGATGAGTTCCCTCCTGCGCAGACGGTTCTGGCCGGAACACCAGAATTCTACTACCAGATTATTGTATTGTAACCTGACTTACACTTGTTGGTTGAAGATATCTGCTTCATAATTGAGTCGCAAGATTGCACCCAAACAAACATACATACATACGTTGCAAGTTAAATAAAAGCTTGCAAAAATCCACCTGTAATGTAAGATTGTAAGCGGCCAGCACACATGTTGTTAGTGTGCACAGCGAGTCACGTGCGTGTACGCAGCGACGCCGTAATTGATTTTACTCGCTTTGATTTCGATAAAATTCCATCGATGCGTAGTTTGTGTAATTCGTGAACGACAAGTGTAAACTTGTTTTCTTCGGTTACAGTTTTAATCAATGATTGAGAATTCTCCTGGGCTAGTATTTTACAGTTGAAGGTCATGCAGTTACGTTGCGTATTGTACCAGTAATATTAAAGGTTTGCTTGGAGTAGCTGAATGCTTAATAATTATCCTTAATAATAACGACCCACCAAACAACAATATCAGTACAAACCGAATTGTATCAAGTTTAATGTTCCAAAGTTTTAACGATGTCAGTTTAAACCGTTTAAACGTAAAGGGAGATAGGTCAGCTGTGGTAAATCAACTTACCATTCACACCATCTGACACCGTTAATTTTTAACCCCCTTATTCATATCTTATTCTATGTCAATTTGACATTTACCTTTCACAGATAAGGACAAACGATTCCTAAGTTAGCAGAAGCCTATAGAGCGTTTATGAATAAGGGGGTTTTTTCATTAAACTATTCAAACTAGATGTAGATTTATACTCTTATCTAAGCTGAGAAAGGTAAAGCACCTATTTATTAACAAGATCAAGTCCTTAACCCAGTAAAACTATAACGATAGACCCAATTTTTTCATAACTCCTTTATATAGTAAAAATGTCATAAGCGCCGTTACGTCCCTCCACACAGGCTCATATCGCACCGTGGGCGTTTGTAAGGGCGTCAAATTAAATTGGCATCAAATGGAGTGTGGCTAACGCAATTACTTCGAACAAGGTCCTTTACGGCTTAGCTACCTACACAATACCCGTGTAGACTATCTATCTATGCTGTAAGGTATGAAAGTTCATTTTTATTAGAGATGGGCTAGCGCTTAATACAAAACAACAAAGGCGAAGGACCGAAGTATTTCACTAAAGGGGCGATTTTTTTTTAGTGTACTTATTCGAAAACTACCGCTCTAATTAATAACTACACAAATTTTCACTAACTTCGAGTGGTAGTACAAGCTTGGTTTAAAAGTTGTTCTCCAAATACAACTGCACTCGCTTGGAAAATATTTTGCTAGAATCAAAGCCTTTTTTCATAATCAAAGAAAAGAACCAAGTGAATCAACTGCTAATGAGTTTTGCAATCTTTTGGAGCTGGTGTCTTCCATAGCAGTATTCAGTTGGCATCAGGTTTCTCGTCTGCATTACGCAATTGAATGCCATGCCAATCTAGGAAGGCTTTGGGGAGGTTATATCCAATAAGCGACACGTTTTGGCCGATATACAAAGATTTTAGGGTTTAATTTTCTAGCACAGTGGTGTCTTAAGCCCAGTTTAGACTTCCGAAAAAACATACAATGTACCAGTTGTTTCTCTTCCCGCGCGGATGGCAAAAGCCCATCGAGGGAATGGGTAAAGCTCTTAAGAATCCATCACTATTTTGATTCATCTTTCCACCTATACGCCCACAATCATGCTATGCATGGCCTTTAGGTCTTGTGGGCTCTGCCTACTCCGTAAGGGATAAAGACGTAATTTATGTATGTGTGTAGACTGGCATGAAAAATACTGCAAGTTACATTTAATTGCCAAGCGAACGGGTTAGAAGTCGTAGATCCAATGCCGCTGTGTAAGGCGAATTTCGGGATTTATCTTGCGCTGTAAAGGGACTAACCATTTCCCCCACTCTTTGAAACAACTCAAAGACCCTGTCACAGGCGCTTAATTCCAATTACATCGCTTATTACTACTTTTATCAACATTTTGTTTATTTTCACGGGCCATCAACACCTCGGAGTAAACATATCATGCACCGGCACGTAATATCCCGGAAGTCGGACCATTTTAATTTTTATGGACATAATAAAAAGGGTGGCCATACGCGGTCATCACCAAAGCCATAATTATTCGTAACATACCACGGGAATATGGAGCTAATGGCGTTTGGCGCTTACGTAATTTTTTAACCCACTTGTATACTAAATAGTATAAAAGCAGTGCAACGGGCAGACGTTGTAAGGTCGCTTTTGCCGAGCCTCATTGTCTGTCTGTCCCATTTTTTTCCTGAAATAAAAAGTAATGGCCATGTCTATCATTATATGAATTGTTTTCGCTGCGTTAGAAAAGTAAGTCTTTGTGTTACATGTTAAGGTGAGTATTTGTTTGGCGTTTTCTTTAAAGGGTAGTGTGAGGTGTCAAGAACGTTAGTGACGTAGGATGCATTGCAATTTTTCCAATATCGCGCAGGAAATCTCTAAGGGAGTTTATTTCTAACGATTTTGGCTTTTGTAGCCAATATTTTGTAAAATTGCCTTTGGCTCGTTTTTGACCTGCTTATATGTATCCATCCAATTCCGCGAAGAGGATGTTTTATTGTTATGAAATGTATGAACGTACGCATGTGTATGAACTTTAAATTAATTTGAATTATGAACCCTTTACGCACATCGAAAACGTTGTCATCCATTTCAGCCCTCTGATGCCACAGACTAGACAAATAGACATCCACCTAAACACAGCCTTTGTCTATCGTGGTTTATAACATCTAAACAAAACCAAGACAATAGTTAAAACAGCTGTGAACGCAATTAGACGTTGGCCTTCAACTTCAAAAAAATCCGCGGCGTCACACACCGTCTTAATAAAACTTGTAACCGACCAACATAAACTTACAACCGCCAAAATCCCGTACTCGCACTAAACGTTTGGAATCACTCGCTATTCAATTGCATACGTAAGTTGGTAAACTTTAGCCGTCGCAAAGTTAAATTTGCCACTGCGAATATTGTGTTTCGAGTAATTTTGGGTGGATCGGTTTGTTTGGAGCTGCAGATGTGTGTTGGTGGTTTGGTAATGGCGGAGACGGTGTTTTTGGCCTCGCTGGGTCGTTCGCCTAACCTAGGCCTTGACGTCACGCCGTAGGCAACAAGGTGTGTTCGCAGCTTAGCTTATTAGACGAACTAGAGCGCAGCTAGTAAGGCTTTGTTGTTGACATCCAATACTTTTTCAACCCCTCAGAGGATTTATTTCGAAGCCATTGCTTGTATGTTGTGAAACATGAATGTGTGTGATTTCAATTGTTTTTTTTTATATTGTGAAATTGCAATTTTAGCGCTATTTTAACGCCAAGCTTAGCTAAATTGTAAAGCTAGTTAGAATCCTTGCTTTTGCATGAAAATCATTTCTACACTTCTACACTCTATAGCCGTCAAAGGATGTATCCGATATAATATCAATGATAGTTTGGTTCTGTCGATATATGGGCCTATCCTTGCCGGTACAATGATACCTTTCTTAAATCTTCGCGTGCTGTGTTGTTTATTTCGTTGCAAACCAGACATGAGCTATGATCGGTGACCGTCTCGCCCGTTTTGACCTCGAGTACGTGATTTTGAAAAATGCTTCTATTGTTTTTTTATATAAAATACAATTGCTCTATCATACTATGACTCCGAGGTTATAAGGCAAAAACGTAGGTACTCAGAAAATCTACTCACGACCTCTGCCTCTGTATTGTGACGGAATTGACAACCGCATCCAAATCGGTCCATTCCTTTGAGGTAGGATGTCACAGACAGACACACGCCAAAACAGACATCGATGTAAAACTTGTAACACCCCTGTTTTTGTGTCGAGGGTTAAAAAGCGTAAATAAGTGCATCCCTAGTTTAAACTTAGAAACTTATCACAATTAAAAAATTAAGAAACAATGTAGTTATCCATTTATTTTGACATAATCCTCCGCTAAGTTTCATTTGACAACCGGATAGCCTAGTGGTTAGTGACCCTGATTATGAAGTTAGAGGTCCCGGGTTCGAATCCCGGTAGGGGCAGACAGTTGTGTGATGAATACGAATGTTTGTGCCCGAGTCATGGATATTGTATGTATTTATCTACATTATATAAATATGTTTATCCGTTGCCTGGTATCCATAGTACAAGCTTTGCTTAGTTTGGGACTAGGTCAATTGGTGTAGGTAATTTGTCGCAAGATATTTATTTATATAATAATCGAACTCCAAACACCAAGCAAAATTGTGCCAACTAGAATTTAAAAGTGAACTTTATAAATCACCTGATTGTAAAACGTTAAATTTTATTCAGAGACCATTGACTATTCAAGATCACACGGAAGACTATTTAAGTGGCGAATTATTAAAATCCGATCTATTTTCAATATTAATCGATATTCATGACCGACTATCAAGAATATTTTATGGCAAAATGTCGTAAACGGTTTCTCATCTTAAGTAACCATAAACTTTTTGTATTCGTATTCTGCATTTCGTGACTGCTTCAGAATGACATTCGATTAATGACAGTGACAGTTACAGACTATCCTCCATACATAAACGCTTATAAAGCTTCCGTTAACTTAACGTGGTCAAGAGCTGCGGTTCGTTTTTGGATCCGTCCGGGGGGAAGAGCAGTGCTTGCTCCGGTGCACCCTGGGCAACGGCTAATGATTTCCTGGCAGTTTCTGAGCTGACCGTTGGCTAAGAGCCTGACAGGGGGGAGGGGGTCAATTGACCGTATTTACCGTACAACGTTGCCGATATTTTGTCACAAGATTTTTGAATCATGTTTTTGTTACTTTGACATTGGCGAAGTTGTCGTCGCTATAACGACTTGATATGCCACAAAGAAGAAGAAGAAGAAGAAGTCTTTACCTGTCACAATACTATTAGCTTATGCCAGACACAGGGGAGCGGATCAGAATACATAAAGTTTAAAATGTATAATGTGTTAAAATACATAATGATTCAAAATGTATAACGCAATTTTCTGTAAAACTATTAGCTAAATGAACTTTTTTGATATCGTAATCTATAGATTGGTTTAGGTTAGGTTAGGTTTGTTTTATAACAATCCTGTTAATTTGTAACTTTCTGAGAAAATCGCATTAAATATATTATAAATCATTATGTATTTTAACCCATTATACATTTTAAACTTTATGTATTTTAACACGTACCCCAGACACAGACAAATATTTTGCGGTAACAGGTTTGTAAAATTTATAAATAAAGAGGGGTAAAGATGTAGTTGAAATAACATACCTACACAGAATTGAGTAAACGCGGACTTAACACTTATAGGTAGGTATAGTTAATACTTAGCTGGATTAAGTAACTTGATTCTTGGAATTAACAAATGGAGACAGGTAACAGTTGCAAGTTTTTCGCTTCTGACAGCTTTAACCGACTGCGGCGATGCTCAAAAGGAGGGTTACGCGTTTGCCGCGTATGATGTATGTATGTATGCTTGTTTTTATGTCCGCTCGTAACTACTCAATGGCAAAATTTTGCTAAATATATAACAAACATACATATATCACGTCTTTATGCCTTACGAGGTAGACAGAGCCTAAGTTAACAAGACCTAAAGGCCACGTTTAGCATGATCGTGGGCGTATAGGAGGAAAGGAGAATCAAATTAGTGATGGGTTGATAGCCGCAGCATCGCCTTTGATTTTGTCTTTTATGATTTTGATAAATGATACGTCATTAGATTCGTCTCAATTACGCGAGTGTCATGGTGTACTGTGGGTGTATTTTCTTAATTTGAAATTGAATTTAATGTCTCTATGTATCATCGGACTTCCAAAATGTTTTCAATTATAATTAAATACAGTGTATAAATGTATATAGTCACAATCGGAAAATTGTATGCTTCTCAAATTAAAAAAGTCAGAAACGAGTAAAAAAATGAAAACCACCACGGGTGGTAGGACCTTGTTCAAGGTCCGTCCGGATCGCTACCACCATCTTACTCGCTAATCCTGAAGCTAAGTAGCAGTGCTTGCACTGCTGTGTGCCGGTGTGGAGAGTAAGACAGCCGGGGAAATTACGGGCACAAGAGGCATTTCATCTTAGTCCTCTAGGTTGGTAACGCATCTGCAATCTTTCCGGGGTTGCGGGTGTCTATGGGCAGTGGTGATCACTTACCATCAGGTGACCCACTTGCTCGTTTGCTTTCCTATTCATATAAAAAAAAAAGAAAAAAAAACCAACGGAACCAGTAAGTATTATTTCAGCGTTCCTAAATCTTCATAAGTGAACAAATAAGTTAAATCTCGATTTACTAATGATAGTGTATATTTCATTTTTTTAGCATTAGAAAACAAGGTAAACAATCTTGACATGTATTTTTATTGAAAAACAGCTTTTAAAATAAATAACAGCGAGTTACAATTTAAAATCCCTCAATTATTGTGATTTGTTTTGTTATTCTTTCTATATCCAGTTACCGATAAAAAAGCGTTCTATAAAAAGACACGCTTAAATTGTTTACCTTCTTTCTAATACCCAATGAATCAAGAATTTTACCTCTTGTTTTTTCATGTTTACTTTTACGGTTTTACCGTTACAAATTAAATGTCTAAGCGACACTCAAAATTAGAAAAACATGATTCATTGATTCATTATGAGGAATTTTCATTATCGTTTAGAAATCTTCTTTCTAATACTAAAAAAAAACGACATATGTATATGTAACTGTCAGTTTAAACGTATACATTTTTCCTACTACTACTAGACGTCCTAAATCTCTGAGATCACGTCACGGTACACCAAAAGCCATAGTGTATGCGTTTCGCGCCAGTCGGACGGTTCGCTTGTTTACCAAACCCCATGCTACGATGACCCGGCAAGGCCGTGACACGCTCACAATGGCCGGGTTTCACTTTCGGCTGTGTTTGTAAACGGATAACGATTTCTGACGATATTTCTGAAGCTGCTCGCGGCGCTCGGGAAATATCAAAGCGGGTACAGTGCGATAGTATTTAAAAAGACGAGAGATTTATCGATCCTTATACAAGAGAAAATGTGTCTCAAAATTTCCATTCCAGTTCGTCACTTTTGTTTATACAGGTATGTATGGAACGTGAAACAGGAAAAGAAATTCCCTAGTTAAATCTGGGACACACTTTTTCTTGTACGCGATTCTAAATAAGAAAATCCCAAAATATATAAATTCTGGAAAAAAAAACATGTGGACTTTTCTTTGGAAAACCCTCATTAACAGCCAGGGTAGATTTAATAGCTCGCTGTTCTATTTCTTGACCTGAACCACCACTACTAATTTAGCTGTACTAGCTTCGTGTGGCAGACGATGCTAGAATCGGTTGTTCGTCTAGTACTTTGTTAGTGTCACTGCAATGTTACTGAATAGCTTGAAATTTCTATCATGTGAACAGCACCAGCATGTGCCCAAGCGAGGACAGTAGCCAATACATTATTCCTAGCTATCCTAGCTTGAAAAACTAGACTCGGCTGGTGAAATTACTGACACAGGAGGTATACCCGTCGTAAGCGCTCATTCCATCGACATCATGTTGATGAATGGCAGTCTTCGACGGTCCCATCGACTTACGACCTGGGTGCCTTTAAGAGGCGAGTGTACAATTTTCTGCAGGGCCGACAACGCACTGGCATCGCGTAAAGCGCTGCGGGTGTCTATGGACAGTGGTGACCATTTACCATCAGGTGACCCACTAGTTCGTTTGTCTGGCCTCTCTAACATAGGTAAACATAAAAATTCTACCTTAGCTCTCTAAGTTGGCAACGCATCTGCGATCCTAAGAGATGCGTTGCGGGTTTCAATGTGTTGGTAGGACTTAACATCAGGTGATATTTTCTCATTTGTATTTCTTTTTGTTGCTTGTATCTTGATTAGCTACGGGTTATGCATTTTTTTTTTAAAGTCGTGTGCGTTTTTATGCACTGTAAATAAATACGGTGGAGTGGTAAATCATGAACTATGTTTCTGGACGAGTTTCAGCTGGTTGTTACCTGGAACAGAAGAAAAAGCGAGATTGGTGGCATAATAAAACTGATGGGTCACGGACTTTCTTAACGAATGGCTGGACAGCACTGAAGATAAAGCGAGCAATGGAAAACCACTCCATGATTCATTTAGTTCTTCCATGCTGGTCTGGGAGTAAAGAAAAAACATAGAATTCACCAGTTGTTTCTCTCTCCGCGCAGATGGTAAAAGCCCATCGAGGGAATGGGCAAGTCTTACGAATCATGTTATAGGCGATGCGGCTGGCAACCCATCACTATTTTGATTTCCCTTCCCACCTATACGCCCTTAATCATGCTAAAGGTTTTGTTACCTTAGGCTCTGTCTACCCCGTAAGGGATAAAGACGTGTATGTATGCGTAATAAACGATCATACAAATATCGATCTCAGTTTTATGCCTAACGAACCTAAAAGTAGTTATTCAATTTCGCTCCCCTTCCAATTTTCGTATCACCATTACCACAGAGTACTCAAACCAGGAACAAAATGCAAACGCACAGACAACACAATCATATAATTAAAACAGATAAACGGAACGAATGCAGGGCGGCAACCTAACGGGCGCGGAAACGGGCAACGTCAATTGTGTTTACACGAGGAAATAAAGTTGCTCGCGTTGTGTTGGCAGTTTTGACTTTATCATTTTTATAATCCAATTATAATAATAGCTATAAACTTGAGCAAAAAGCCTGCAGGTTTTTGGTTACGCTGCCATATTGTTTTTTTTTTAAATAAGCTTTTTATAGGACACATTATATTATAGTGGATGGTATTTTTGAAAAATACAATTGATTTTTTTTTACGAGCATGCGTGCCACCTGATGGTAAGCGATCACCGCCACGCATGAGAACCAGCAACCCCGAAAGAGTTGTTGGTCCGTTGCCAGCCTTTAATGGAACAGTAAACTCTTTTTTTTTGGCCCCGATGTCATGTGGCTTTGGCCAGTAAGTTTTTGCACTATTTTTGTCTTAGTCTGACGATACACGAATTTTTAAAAACATTGTCGGAATTGGTAGTCAGCCATTTTGAAAACACCCACGCAATGTATACTCGCGTGTTGCCTGGTCAAGTTATCGAAAATTCGACATAATTAACATTTCTTTCAAAACATTCACAGTGTGATATTAATAACTAGCAGATACCCGCGACTCCGTCTGCACAAATTTTGCTTATCGCTATACCGCGGGAACTATGCAATTTTCCCGGGATAGAAACTATTTCTGTACCTAATTTCATTAAAATCGGTTCAGTGGTTCAGGCTTGAAAGCGTAACAGCCGGACAGACAGACAGAGTTTCTTCCGCATTTATAATATTATTAGTGATACTACGTAATACCTACAACACAAAAATAATTCTTCACGACAGTTTTAAGTTAAACATTTGAGTCTCATTCATTACCAAAAAACCAGCATGAATAAACTAACTATACTCACGTGCAAAATTAACTGGTCACTTTGCATACAACATTTTATGGGAAGTGAGCCGTTATTTTTGCTCGTGAGAGTATTTAAGTTTGTTGTGTTGGTAAATAAACAAAACTCGATTAAGGTAAATAAATTGTTTTCCTATACATCATGACTTTATGATCGTTACTCATACCTAGTAATAATATGTATTGAATGATTTAAATAATGTAATGATTTTTAAATTAATGCGGTTTTATATTTTCCTGAGTAGTTAAACGGGCATGGACTGGTTATTTAATGTTTAATACCTACTTACAACAAATATCATATATATCCTACTAATATTATAAACGCGAAAGTTTGTAAGTATGGATGGATGGATGTTTGGTACTCTTTCACGCCAGAACGGCTGCACAGATCTGGATGAAATTTGGAACATAGATGGATTACAGTCTGGAATAACACATAGGCTACTTTTTATCCCGGAAAATTGCGTAATTCCTGCGGGATAGCGATAAACGAATTCTATGCAGACGAAGTTGCAAACAAGCTCGCGTCTAAATAGTCCATTCATATCTGGTATCAGGGGTAAAAATTAATGACTCAACTCACTGACTGACTCGCCAACGTTCAATCCAATGCCTACACCCAGAAAGCTGAAATTATCACCATGAAAAAAGCCGGATTTTGCAGATCCGGAGTACCTAACCACTTATTTTTTCACGGGAGAAAAACCGCGGGATAAAGCTAGCCAAATATATGGCCAAAACCGTTTTTAACCGGACCCGTGGTCCAACTACAGTATTTTTCTGGGTATTTTGCCCCTCGGGCAAACGAAGATACCTAACCTAACCTAACTATTTTATTAAAATATTATTGCGTGATTCAAAATAATCCCAGCATTTTGTCGAGCCCGGCTAGCACGCGAGGGCGCGAGATAGACTACCCGTCTCTTTCTGGGATGAACAGTAAGACAAAGACGGGCAACCTATCTCGCGCGCGATGCGACTCTTTTGCGCTCTCGTGCTAGACGTGGTTGGACAAATTAGTCGGACCACGGATCTGCGGCTGTTTTTAAACACAAATTTCATACTTCAAATAGAACAAAAAAGCAATTGTCAAAATAAAACCGAATTGTATATTCATGGAAACCGAAACGTGAATGGAGGACAATTAAAACGCGACTACGTAATAGTTCAAACAGCGAGCGTGGAAGATCATTGCCTTTAAAATTAGAAGTTGATTCGCGAACGGCAACGCGCTAGAGCCGCAGTGACTAACAAAACGCTCGGTTATCTCATGTTTTACGCCTCGAATTACTCGAACAAGCTATTGTTCCCCATACATAACCAAGTTACATAACCGGCACTGGTAAAACCAATGCAGAAAAATCCGAAAAGTAAAGCTATGGCCGGGAATCGAACCCGTATCATTCCGTGTCACGTGCTACCCCTACACCACCCATAGCAGGTGGGTAAAAACCTTTGAATTTTTCTATCTGTTACTAGCTGTCACGTGACCTTGTTACTATGCGAATTTCTTGTCGCCATGTAATATGTTTGATTAATTTGGATTAATTTAGGTTTAGGTGCGAATATGTTTGTTTTAATTTAGAAATAGCCTTTATTTTACCTTAGAATGTTCTGGTAATGTAAAATAGTTATGTACGGGGAACAAACGGAATTACTACAGTTTAAATATCATCGTCATCATCATCTCCAGCCTATATACGTCCCACTGCTGGGCACAGGCCTCTTAGAACGAGAGGGCTTGAGCTATAGTTCCCACTAAGTGAGTCCTCGCCCGCGCGGCTCAGGGGCGCGGGCTAGGCGACAAAGGGGGCCGAGGAAGGGACGGGCGGCAGGAGTACCCGCCCGCACCGCTCTCGGTCCCCTTTGTCGTCATTCCCTGCGCCGCTGTACCCACGCGGGCGGTATGGAGCCACTACCGCGGCAGTTTCTAACGCTAGTGTGGCCGCAGCGCGCTAGATGGCGCGGCCTCGGTAGGTCAGTGGCTCATGATGTCACATGCGCGAGCGCCGAATATTCCGCGGGGTGGAAACAGACTCCTTCCGTATGGCGTTTATGGCCATCGGCCCTCAAGGCCGAGGATGTAGAATATTACATTAATCCCGGTTAATTGCTAGGAGTATGACTAAGATGTGGGAATAGGATACATGTATGCTCACTAAAAAGATATAGGTACAGACTGTACTGTAGTAATACGAGGGAATGGTCGAAAATCTTACATAAATAAATCACGTCTTTATCCCTGAAGGAGTAGACAGAGCCTAAGGTAACAGGACCTAAAAGCCACGTTTAGCATGATTGTGGGGCGTACACGTAGAAAAGGATTCAAAATAGTGATGGGTTGCTAGCCGTATCACCTATAACATATTCTTAAGTTCTTAAGTTTTTCGCCCATTCATATAAACCTTCCTCTCGAATCACTCCATCTATTTAAAAAAACCGCATCAAAATCTGTTGCGTACCTATATAGTTTTACAGATCTAAGCATACATAGGGACAGACAGCGGAAAGCGACTTTGTTTTATACTATGTAGTGATTGTCAAAAAAAAATGCGTCATAAAATTTTTTTTTTTTTGCAAAACTACAAAGCTAGTCCATTTTTCTTACACTTTGCGAGTGTAAGCAAACACTCATAGTTAAAATTAGGAATGCTTCCTTTTCATTGAGACGCGTAGAGAGCTGTCAAATTTTACTACCTAGAACAGTCCATGAGCTCTTAGAATACCAACGACTCAGTAGGATTTCTCTTGCTGTCTCACTCACTCCTATGTAGGGTTGCCAGATCGAATGTACCTATTCGAGTGTAGAGACTGTATGTGTAGAGAATGTATATTTACGGGAGAAAAAATATTTTTTTCGGGATTCTGGGAATTTGGTCGGGAGAAACAAAAATAAAATCAAATCCGTAAGTATACTATTAACAGAACCCCCGTGCGCTCAAAACTGGCAGCAACGTTTCGCTTGACAAAAATTTGGAACTTGTAATGATGATTTTAATATAAACTTGTTTTTCAGGTGATTTTTTACTTCGAGTCGGGAGCACATTCAGAAATTCGGGAGAATCCCGCCAAATCCCGACCATCTGGCAACCCTACTCCTATGGGTTTAATACTTAAATTGGCCGAGTGAGGGAGACAGCAAGACAAACCCAAATGACATTCCTAGAACTCACGGACTGTACTTCATTCCATTAAATTTGACACTAAATTTGTAAGTATTAACACTCTGTTTCTTCCATGCTGGTCTGGGAGAAAAGAGAAAACATAGAATTTACCAGTTGCTTCTCTTCCCGCGCAGATGATAAAGTCCATCGAGGGAATGGGCGAAAGTCTTAGGAATCAAGTTATAGGCGGTGCAGCTAGCAACCCACCACTATTTTGATTTCCCTTTCCACCTATACGCCATTAATCATGCTAAACGCCGCCTTAAGGCTTTCGTTACCTTAGTATCTACCCCGTAAGGGATAAAGACGTGATATATGTATGTAATACTATGATCCATAAGGTGCCAGCAATCGCACGATAATCGATTGATAACTTATCATAAATTATAATTAGAATCGTAACGCTAATCGTCCAGTAATTAGGCGGCCAATTTGGACACAGAACAAGTTACAAATACAATTGTCATTCAAAATATGGACGACTATTAGCGCGACGGCAAATGGCTGTGCAAACAATGAATGCATATTCGTACGCGTTTGGTCAGTAATTGTTAATTAAATGTGAAACAAACCCGTTTAATCTGTATTGAAATAATAAAACGCATTGAATATAAAAAAAATCTAAACGACATTGAAAATTAGAACACAGAAAAATCCGAAGTGTGACCTGGAATCGAACCCGGATCCTCGTCATTTCGTGACGCGTATACCCCTACACCACCCATAGCAGGTGGGTAAGCCTTCGAATTTTTCTATCTGATTAGATTAGATTAGGTTAGATTATTTATTCATTCAATAAAAATTACATCATACATTGTACATTGTCAAGTTAGAAGAATTTAGATTGAAATCGTCAAGAGTAAATTAAATTAAATTATATTAAATAATAAAAATCAATCTGTTACCAACTGTCACGTGACCTTGTTACTATGCGATTTTTTGTCGCCAAGCGTTATCTGTTTGAATGATGTGTCTGTACGACACAATTACAAACTCCCGTGAAACATCTAGTGCTCACCAGGGACGAGAGAAGGCGCTGTTTTTCAAAATGATAGGTACCATCAAATGAATCAAGAATTTTTACATTCTTGATTTTTTAATGTAGTAAAAAATATTGATTCATTTTGATAGTACCGCATTAAATATGTTCAAATTATTGACATACACAGTTGTAAATCACCAAGCTGCTTCTTGCAGATGGTATAAGCCCATTCGAGGGAATGGGCGAAAATCTTAACAATCATGATATAGGCGATGCAGTTCCGCAACCCATCACCATTTTGAATCCCTTTTCCACCTATCATATCATGCTAAACGTGACCTTTATTGTAACTTAGGCTCTGTCTACCCGGTAAGGGATAAAGACGTGATTTATGTATGTACCTATGTATGCACAGTTGTAAAATTATTTCCAGCAGGTGGTCGGGCAATGAAACACCCCTACAAAGAATTCCCACGGAAGTTTCTTGGATGCATTAAATTTTGCACCGCAAAATTTGTCGACCTGAATTGAAAGTTAGTAGTACAGAAAACTTTTACAAGGGTGGAAAATAACAACCAAGTATAATTATAGTATGAACCAAGTATAGGAATCATGTTATACGCGATGCGGCTAGCAACCTATCACTATTTTGATGCCATTTTTTGCCATCTATACGCCCACAATCTTGCTAAACGTGGCCTGTAGGTCTTGGCTCTGTCTACCCCGTAAGGGATAAAGACATGATTTGTCTATAATTTTCAGACTGAGATATACAGGGTGTTAGGTAATGAGTGGATAATCCTTGTACTGTGGATAGAGGGCACTTAGGACGTTATAATAAAGCTAAAATAGGTTTAGTAAAAGTGGCACGGTTTCCGAGATATTCGGACTTTTAGGTTTTTTTCGAAAATGAACACCCTTGTTCAATGTTTTGATCATAGCACCATTTTAAACTAACTTTTTCAATTTTTTATTTTTGCTCAATATTCTTGAGTACTTGTATTTTCAGATAGGCATTACTATTTTTGTGAGACTACATGGGATTTAAAAAAAAATATTGCAAACTTAATTTTTGCCTTTTCAATCGTACATTGATCGAATTTTCAGCTCTCACTGTGAAAAAAAAATACACTACCGCCTAGTTGCCAATAAGCTTAAAAACATGCCGGGTTATTGACAATTTAAAAATGGTAATTATCTTTTGAATTTAAATTCAAAATGATAAAATAATAAAAAAAATACACACTCACCCACATTTTTCCCGATTTACTTTTTGTATCACGGGCGTAGAACTCAAAATTTTTTGTTGCAAAAATAACATTATTGGCCACTTATTTAAATGCAAATGGCATTAAAATAATTCCAAAACTAAAAAAAATGCCAACTGCCTTTTGTTTTTTTTTCTACTTCGATTTTGAATTTCGCTAATTATTATTGCGTAATAAATGGTTAATTTTGCGTTTAGATCGTCGTGTTGAAGTTTTTTACTTTAATACTGCTTCGAATATAATACACACTGATAGAATATGCCCAAATGCATTACATTTATGGTGAGTTCCAAGGCACAATTTCACCATTCATTATGCAATAATAGCGAAATTCAAAATCGAAGTAGAAAAAAAAACAAAAGGCAGTCAGCATGTTTTTTAAATTTGGAATTATTTAAATGCCATTTGAATTTAAATAAGTGGCCAATAATGTTATTTTTGCAACAAAAAATTTTGAGTTCTACGCCCGTGATACAAAAAGTAAATCGGGAAAAATGTGGGTGAGCGTGTATTTTTTTTTATTATTTTATCATTTTGAATTTAAATTCAAAAGATAATTACCATTTTTAAATTGTCTATAAACCGGCATGTTTTTAAGCTTATTGGCAACTAGGCGGTAGTGTATTTTTTTTTCACAGTGAGAGCTGAAAATTCGATCAATGTACGATTGAAAAGGCAAAAATTAAGTTTGCGATTTTTTTTTTAAAAATCCCATGTAGTCTCACAAAAATAGTAATGCCTATCTGAAAATACAAGTACTCAAGAATATTCAGCAGAAATAAAAAATTGAAAAAGTTAGTTTAAAATGGTGCTATGATCAAAACATTGAACAAGGGTGTTAATTTTCGAAAAAAACCTAAAAGTCCGAATATCTCGGAAACCGTGCCACTTTTACTAAACCTATTTTAGCTTTATTATAACGTCCTAAGTGCCCTCTATCCACAATTCAAAGATTATCCACTCATTACCTAACACCCTGTATACGGAGAACGTTGATAAATTATTACTCAAAACCAGTCGAGCTTTGAGTGCTGTGTATTTTATTAGAAAGACTGATATTTAAGTAGGTTGGGTAGGAATTCTGTTCTATGTTACACAGAAAGGAACATTTAAGTAAAATTAAACATTCATTAATAACTATATAATTTGTTAACCGCTTCTTATCTTTTAGGTGTAAAATGAGAAATTTAACTACCAAACTATAATTACAAAATCATTGGCACATCATTCATCAAAATAAGACGAGTGCCTACGTACACTTCTAAAATCAAATTCAGGTAAAACAAACGCAAGAGCACACCTCCGCTCCAAATTCAGTCATTCGAAATTCAAATCCGCGAGGCGCTTGTCTGAGGTCAAGGATACATTTTGCGACTGGCAACACAGAAATGGTACCGTATTTAGTTAACCGTTGTAGTCATCATCATCTCCAGTCATATACGTCCCACTGCTGGGCACAGGCCTCTCAGAATGAGAGGGCTTGGGCTATAGTTCCCATACGAGCCCAGTGCGGATTGGGAACTTTACGCACACCACTAAATTGCTTCACAAGTGTGTTCAGTAGGCTTATTACCTAACTCGCTCGCAATCGCCATCGTGTTCATTTTGACAGTTCATGTATGGGCTGACAATTGGCATCGGAATCAGCTAGCTGTCACATTCATACAAGAACCGTCAAAATGAACACGATGGCGATTGCGAGCGAGTTAGGTAATAAGCCTACAGGTTTCCTTAGTCTCCTTCACTGAAAAACTCAAGGTAAATTTCAAATGTAATTTCGCACATAAATTCCGAAAATCTCAGAGGCGCGTGATTTGAACGTACATTAGGCCACTTCTCTAACTCTTTACTGTAGGTACTACGCAAAACACATGAAAATAAAGATTATAGGACAAAACAAATGCACAAAGGCGAACTTACCCCTAATTACTTTTATCAGGAACTGAATTATGGATGGTGGAACAACAAAAACAGGAAAACGAATGTTAATACAAATTAGATCATAGTCCTATCATTCACTAACTGCACTTGCGTATGTCGTGTTTGTGATGTAGTAGATAAATAAATAAAGATTACATACATATCACTACATAGTACAAAACAAATTCGCTTTTCGCTGTCCGTCACTATGTATGCTTAGATCTTTAAAATTACGCAACGGATTTTGATGCGGTTTTGACGTGATAACGTCTTATAAATCGATGAACGCCGGCTGCACTCACGAAAAAGCATGACTCATAGCGTTACGTTCCGCGTGACGTCAGTGTGCAAGCGAGAGCGCGGAACAAGCAATAGAGAGGCACGATCTTGATCTTCTCGAGTGACGTCAAAGCTAGCAGTTCGAATATGACGTAAAACTATCGTTCGTAAACCGACTTTGCAGACAATCGTTTTTTTTTTAATAGATAGAGTGATTCAAGAGGATGGTTGATATGTATAATTTTACGCAGAAGAAGTTGCGGGCAGAAGCTAGTTTTGAATAAACAAAAAGTACCGATAATACTGATAATGCACAGCAAATATGGTCAAAATCATTACAAAACACTGTGTACTCGTATTATTACTATTTTCAAGCAATTATGTGTTAAATTAATTACATTTTATCTAACGTTTACCAAACAATGAATGGATAGAACGAACTTGACCCGGAGACCCGCCCGCTCTACATAAAATAATTATAGATTGAGCTCATAATCAGGGCTGGCAACATTTATAAGAAAAGTTTTTCCGTCTGTGTTAAGCAGGGTACTCATCTGCGAGTTGTAACCGTTACACGTTATAGTATCCAAAAACTCTAGTGTGTACGTGGCGTTCAGCTTGCAGCAGCTCACGAGCCACGCCACGAGCATCCGGCTTTGGGGGCGTTCAAGTAGGTACATATTACGCAACGCAATTTGAGGGGGATGGGGGTTATCGTAAAACGTTACGATGCGTTATTGTGGGGGGGGGGGGGGGGGTGTCTTTCTTACAACACGTTACGTAACGTTTTCTTTTTTTAAATAAAAAAATATGGAAATAAAACTGCCAAGTTAACAAACTACGCACGTATTGCGGGTTAAACATCTCTTGTTTTATTTAGTATTATTACCGTAAAGGCGATTAAAACTATAACAAGGATATTATAGCGACTTTCTTGTACTTTGCGCAACATAAATTTTGACACTTTTGGGTAAAAATGGTCACCTGAGTGTTACGTAACGTTTAGAGGGGGAGGGGGGTACAGAAAAACGTTACGGCGCGTTACAAGGGGGGGACGGAGGGTCAAAAATCTTCAATAATTGCGTTACGTAATACTTGAACACTCCCTTTGCTGCTAGTAGGATTTGTGTGATATTATGTGTCGAACAGACGAAGCTATAGCAAGTTATTTGGTTATAGTTCTTGTACACAGACATCCTCAAAGTAACATTTGATTCAATAACTCAAGTTTTTTTTTTAACATTGTGTAGGCTGATGCTTTGGTGGATATAGTACTGATGACAGATTTAATTTTGTCAAATAATAGTTTGAAGGTTTTGAGACATTCCATTCTCGAAAAGATGTTGATTTTTACCATTAAACCTATGGTAAAGTAGTGCAAAAACGGGTGAAACTGTAAATTCTAGCTCGGATTTAATTTTGTGTGTAAAAAGGGCCGTTTCTGGCAACATAATAATTTGTATGACCACAAAATGTTCAATAAAAACCTGTAAATATTGAGGGTTTGTGTAGTTGGCAACCCTATCATAATATCACTGCTAAGATATTAGTTAGTAAATATCAATGCAGTGCGAATGTACCTAAACAAGTTGTTGATGTAGAAATGTAGATGAATGAATTTAGGGCACGTTTTAAGTAATACTTACGAGTAAACGCACCTAGTAATACCTAAACGTGACAGACATTCATAAATTTCCATCCTCATTTTAGGCTTCATTCACCTATTACGAGGCACTTGGTTGCATTTATTTTTTATTGTTGAATAGTCTAGCTAGAAATGAGACTGCGGACCCCCATACGTACATTCACGGACCTCCAGGGGTCCGCGGACCACAGACTAAGAAACGCTGGGCTAGACAAAAATATCTCCATGTATAAGTCTTAAATAAGGACACATCGAAAAAAGGGCTTTGAATTTAAACTTTTTTTTTTCAAATCGAATGATAGATACTCCGTAAAATCTTTAATCTGTTATTTCACGCGACACGCTTTGAATTTAACAACACTCATTTTTTTTTTTAATTAAACGCAAAGGCACTAACACCTCCAATTCGAACACTCCTGTTACGCATTTTTAATGATTACAACACTGAGCGTTAAAATCGTAACGTGCTCGCATCGCGTGAGATCCAAATCGTTTTACAATCGATTAAAAAATAAACGGCTCATAATCAAATCGATTTAATCGTCAACGCGTAAGGGCTAGTTCAAATTCGGTTCCGGCAATGCCAAGGACAAAATAAATACGCTAAACATTAAATTGCGCAATACCTTTGTAATCGGTTTTTAACGCGATGTGTTTGACTTTGAATTGTTGAGGTTTCGTAACGTTTAAGTATTCTCCTGTCAAAGATCGTAATTGCAGTTAGAGCGGTAATGTTGGTACCACTGTTTACAAAGTATATTTATCTTAGGCACTTAAGTAGTATCAATATGTCTGTGATCCTTGACTCTACTTACTCAACCCCTAAGTATTTAGCTGTCCACAAAATATGATATGTCGCTATTAATGCAACCAAAATCCTATATGCAACCAAAATCCGTCTCAACACAAACACATCTGCTACTTTTTGTTTGTAAATAAAACAGCTATACGTCCAGCACTATTCTAACCAAACCACGTCGATTCAACGTCCAACCTTAAACTCACGCGACTAAAACTCAATTCCGTCTGGCCCCATTTTATTTGGCAGAATGTTACTTGATATGAAATTTTACACTATTTTCAGCGATTTTCATGGTGTCTACATCCGCGGCAGTCTATTGACCTATTCACGTCACTGTTCGTTACAATTTTATCTCTGCTGATGCGACCGGCACCACTTTAAAAGGCTGTCTCAAGTTTACTATGAGATGCCGCGAGTTCCGTGATTCGCCACTTGCGTCAAGTTAGTTTGTGGACGTTTGTTTGGCTAGTGACACTAAGTGTAAGAATTTATGGTAGATGTAGACTTTGACCAGAAGTATAATCTAATAAAGTACCATAATTTTGTTAACTCCTTTACTTAATACTAGCTTCTGCCCGCGACTTCGTCTGCGCAAAATTATACATATAACCCTTCCTCTTAAATGACTATCTATTAAAAAAAAACCGCATCAAAATCCGTAGCGTACATACCTACACATACAAAAAAATCACGTTTTTATCCCATAAGGGGTAGACAGAGCCTAAGGTAACAAGACCTAAAGGCCACGTTTAGCAATTGTGGGCTTGTATGTGGAAAGGGGAATCAAAATAGTGATGGTTTGCTAGCCGCATCGCCTACAACATGATTCCTGTGCCCATTATGGGCTTTTCCCATCTGCGCGGAAGGAGAAGCAACTGGTACATTCTATGTTTTTTCTTCACTCCCAGACCAGCATCGAAGCATCCGTTGCGTAGTTTTAAAGATATAAGCATACATAGGGACAGACAGACAGACAGAGAGACAGCGGAAAGCGATTTTCTTTTATACTATGCAGTGATGAACATCGAATACTTGCGTGTGCGCGACTCTTGATTTGAAATTGCTAGTATATTTTTCTCTAACTTTACATAAAGGAATTTTCTATTATTGAAAAATATTCAAACTACACATTTATGGTTGGGCCAAAATAGATTGACGGATCTGATTCCCCTTCCTCTTTGATTCCACCATTTTGGTAATTCCGCTCTATAAAAAAATGTTTGAAGTGTTAAGAACATTTTATTTCGGAAACTTCAAAAGAAATGCCGTTAATTCTCTCAGAACAGAAACCTCATAGCTACATGTTCAGTAGGGGTAACCGAGGCGAGTTGAGACAGAGGTGAGTTGATACAAAGCCGATTTCTCTGAACAGTGACAGTTTATCGGGCTGGTAACTTCGCTAATTCGTTGCTCTTTCTACATTCCACAGTTTGTGTGAAGTTGTGATCTCGCTAACTGTCATAGGTGCAGAGAAAAAGGCTTTGTATCAACTCACCTCTGTCTCAACTCGCCTCGGTCTCCCCTACTTGGTTATAAACAGGCAAAACATTTGGAAAACAAGCAAAGTAAGCCTTTGCCTGGCGGTATGACTAGAGTCAATAAAAAAACCCTTAAACCACGTACAAACTAAAACATAAATAAAGAACAAAAACACAAACGGTTTCAGCCACATGTCACTAAAAAAAAATACTAATTTAACTTTCGCTTCGCACCGGCCTCCAGGCGATGCCATTGTTTCGCGCCAAAATAGAACATTCTAGAACTCACTCAATCCATAACGACGGAAGCGCCAAACTGTTTGGAGAACCTACGCCCTTTTGGAACTAGGGCTGTCGGGGGCGACGACCTGTCTCCTCTACCTAGGATCACGCGTGACTGTATTATTAGCACTAGATGCGAACACCTTTTACTTTAATTTGTGCTAGAGTATTTAGGGTCCCGTCGCTAGAAAGCGTCGTGATCGGCCTTTATTTAGCTCGATGACCATAAACTAGATTTTATTGAATCAGGCGTTACTTTGCGGAGGTCCATCTCAATGAACAAAAAATCATAAATAAGAGGGTAGTTTAGGAAAATGTATAAATGTAGGTACATTATGTTTATATGTGTTTATATGTGTTTTATTGGCAGTAGTGGAGGGAGGGATTGCATAAAAAACATATATATTTCACACAGGCTTGGTTATCTTGCACGTGAGTAGCGGAGTAAGTAGCAAGGTAAACATTTTTTGTTCATAGACTAGTTTCGTTGTTATGATTTACATTTATGTAGTAGACCGAATTAGTGCTTCACCATTAATATGTTTAGGTAATAATCCATTCCTACATCAGAAAACAAACAAAAAGACGCGTCGACAAGGTCGACCGGATAGCCTAGTGGTTAGTGACCCTGACTATGAAGCTAGAGGTCGTGTGTTCGAATCCCGGTAGAGGCAGACAATTGTATGAATACGAATGTTTGTGCCCGAGTCATGGATGTTGTATGTATTTAATTATGTATTTATCTACTTTATGTAAGTATGTTTATCCGTTGCCCTGGTACCCACTGAACTGTCTCCAACTTATTTAGCTTATTGGTTGTCTGCAAGAGATCGCTATTAAGCGATAAGACCGCCTATTGTCTACTTTGTTCTTTGTTTCTGTATTGTTTTGTACTGATTTCTGGTGTTCAATAAAGAGTATTTTGTATTGTATTGTATTGTACCCATAGTACAAGCTTTGCTTAGTTTGGGGCTGGGTCAATTGTCTCAGTTCTTGTATGAATGTGACAGCTAGCTAATTCCGATGCCAATTGTCAGCATTAACTGTCAAAATGAGCACGATAGCGATTGCGAGCGAGTTAGACAATCAGCCTACTGGCCCTTACACTAATGTCTTTACCCATATTTAAATCTATGTTGAAGGAGCACTATATGTCATCTTGTGCATGAATCTTGTAGCTGGCTTTTTTAGGTATGTGTATATGTATCTATTCCAGTCCATTATGGTTGCCTGGTAGAGATCGCTCTGTAGCGACAAGGCCGCCTATTGTTACCTTGTAATATTCTGCATACCTTTTTTCTGTTTTGCTTGTTATATGTGGTGTTCAATAAAGAGTTATTGTATTGTATTGTAATGTCACTGTCAAAATCATAATCTGCATTTCAATTCTTCTTTTCAAGACAACACTGTGCTAATCCATTACGTTAAAGGGCTGGGGCCTTAATGCCATTCAATTCCGATTAAATTTTGCGTTTTAGCTGTCATTTTTGACACTTCTAGTATGTATTTGACAGCGAGCGATCCAGCTTTGGTTTTTTAACACCGCTTATTTTAAAAACAGCTCACACTTGACCAGCCTTTATTTAGATTTTGGAACAGGTGTACGTTTTAAATTTAGATTTGTTGAATACTTAGCGCACGGCGTTTTATTAATGTGCCGGGACATGTCTGTCAGGAGAAATTGTTTCAACGGTCTCAAACTCTCTTTCAGCTTGTTCGCTTCATAAAGACGCTTTAGTTGACATGTCTTTTAATCAATTTTTTCCACAAGGAATAGAGGCTTATTGAAAGAACGAAAAATTTTAAAACTCAGATTTTAATCATTCAGGACGACAAAAGTACTTAAAAATATCTTAGTAAATAAAGTCAAGGAAGTTATTAGGTATATTTATGTTAGTGTTGTTGTTTTTACTGTCCCTGCGTATCTCCTGTCTATTTGTTTCCGCCACCTGTTTAAACTGTCTCCAACTTACTTATTTATTTGCCTTATTGGTTGTCTGTTAGAGATCGCTATTAAGCGATAACACCGCCTATTGTCTACTTTGTTTCTGTATTGTTTTGTACCGATTTGTGGTGTTTAATAAATAGTATTTGTATTGTATTGTATTGAAGTGAGTTCGTGTTCGAATATTTTGGTGCACTTATGACAGCAATTGATGAAGTATTTAATATAATTTAAAACTTAATAAATTGCCAAACTTAAATAATTCTTCGTATTTAAAACAGAAACTTGTCTGTGTGAGTCTATGATTGTTTACAAACACAATTCTAACGATAGACATGTACAGCTTGCCCAAAAAGAGTAGAAATTAAATAAAAATGAACTAAAATCTCTTTTTACTTGTAACCCTATGACAACTGTCAAAACTGACGTAGTAGTCGTAGTATGAGCGAAGTCCTTTGGTTATCAGATCGAGTCGTGACTTAATTATTGTTTTCTGTTATTATTGTTGCTATTTCCCATCTAAAATGAATAAGACAATAAGAAGTGGCGCCAGAGAAATCATATACAAAGTATTTCAACGATGTTTGGCCGAATATCATGCCGGCAAACTTCTTACAGAACTAGATGACATTTACAATCGAGTTGCTGAAATGACTGGTAAGTATTCTTATTTATTTTTACATCACATCTATAGTGCGTGTTTGAAACTAAACATACATGTTTATCAGTAACCATAATCTGACAGAAATAATTGATTAATTGATGTTTATCTTTTATTTGTAGGTTATAATTTTAGGTTAGGAATTTCAGAACACTTGCATCACTTTTGACAAGAAAATATAGAGCAACCGCGAAGTTTTGATGCTTTTGCGTTATGTCAGTTAAACTTTGTTTTATTATTTATTCATGTACAACAATAATGACTACTGCTCCGCGACTTAACGCGGTTGGGCCCCGGAACAGCAAAGTAATTTATAGTAGTTCATGGACCTCCGTAAAGTAACGTAAAGTAAAAAAGTTTTTTCTATAACTTTTTGTTTACTTATTTATTTCAGGAAAATCTGTAAGTACTGTTAGACGTATAGTGGATGAAGGTCAAACTAATCATGGCAAATTTGGCACTCCAGCGAAAAACAGGAAAGGCCGTCCGAAAACTGAAATAGACGACTTTACCGTATGCGCCATTCGTCAAATAGTACAATTTTACTACACAGTACGCAAGGAAGTGCCAACCACAAGAAAATTATTAGCAAGTGCAAAACAGGAATTGGGTATTCAATGTGGACTTGAAAAATTCAGGCAACTCTTGCATTCCATAGGATTTTCCTTCAAAAAATGCTCTTCAAACAGAGAGTCACTGATCGAAAAAACAAATATAGCCGCTAAGAGAGAGAAATACTTACGAGTTATTATGGAAAACCGAAATCTGCCTGAAGAATTACAAAAAAAAATTATTTATCTGGATGAGAGCTATATACATTCATCATATAAAGTAACCAAATGCTGGCAATCTTTAAAAATTAAGGGTGTGCAGCAGGATGTCTCAAAGGGTAAACGGTGGATTATAGTCCATGCAGGAAGTGCCGATGGATTTGTGCCTAATGCTCTGTTAATATTTAGTGGTGCAAATAAAAAAGAAGATTACCATTCAGAAATGAATGCAAACAACTTTAAAAAATGGGTGACAGAAAAACTCATTCCAAATTTAAATGAGGCTTCCATCATCGTAATGGACAACGCCCCTTACCATAGTGTTGTGAAAAATAAAGCCCCAACATCGGCTACTCGCGTCAATGACATCAAACTTTGGCTATTGGAAAACGATATTACATTCGACCCTACATTGAGAAAACCATCTTTATTGGAAATCGTCAAAAAACATAAGCCTGAGCCCGTTTATGACATTGATGAGTTATTAGGAGAGCATGGTCATGAAGTGGTAAGGCTCCCGCCTTACCACTGTGATTTAAACCCCATTGAGCTAATTTGGGGTATAGCTAAACAAAAAGTGGCTAAAAAAAATGTAGCGTCAACGGACATAAAAAAAATCACTGAAGAAGCATTCAGCCAGATAACTGTTGATATGTGGAAAAACAGCTGCAAGCATGTGGAAAAAATTGAAAAAGAATATTACGAAAGAGGAAGCATTCTCTACGAAGAAATAGAGAAACTAGTAATAAATTTAGCTGATAGCAGTGAAAGTAGTGAGAGCAGTGGCTCTGATTTTCAAGAAGAACTAGATTCTGATTAATAAATCTTTAATTTTAAAATTTGTTTTTAATTATTTGAATGAAACATCACGTTTGGCGCCGTTATACCTAAATTTCATTAATGGGAATAATGAAATTTAGGTATAACGGCGCCAAACGTGATGTTTCATGCCAATTGACATGCTTAATTCTAAATTCGCCTGAATCTATGTTGGGATGACTGTGTAAATTTAGCCATCAGTGGCTTATCTCCCACTCCCAATTTTCCTATTCCTATTTCAATGTAATGTAGCACAATAGGTCTCATAAATAACTTAAATTTATATGACAACTCACTACTATCAAGCCCATTCGGGTCCTAGTATTTGTGTTACCATACGAACGATGGTGGCGCCCTCATTTAATTTCTACTCTTTGTGGGCAAGCTGTAAATATGATATTCATTCCTGTGAAAAAGTAGTTATTCACGATCATGATTGCGCCTACAACTTTACACTTTAAACTTAAAACTAGTTAAACCATAGAGCACAAACACCAAAACTTATCTATATAAGCGAAGCTCAATATCAAAAATTAAAAAAAAACACTCAATACGCGCCAAAATATTCGTTATGATATTTTACGTACCGCTCAAGCGTAACAACATAGTTACAGAGAGAAACCATTCCATTTTTCAATTTCAACATACCACAGACAATGACCCTTTCAGCTGCTCTATGATTTGGCAAGGGCACAATGGGCGCTGGCTACGTTTGGCAAACAATAATAGACAAAAATAATATCAAACTCTGCTTTTTTTTAAGTCGAGTTCGTAGACCCTCGTCTGTCTGCCAAAGAACTTTGCATGTAATTGCTAGTAATACGCGATTTAAACGCAGTTTAAAATCCATACAACGTCGAATTAAAATGGAACACAAACCTTATTATCGGATGGCTAAAAAAATTCTAAATTACCGCACCGTTTGAGGTCACTTTATACTTAAACACACTACTAAACGGACTAACTACTGTCAAAATTGCAAAAACAATTCGCAATAATTGCCATACCAATTTTTATACCTATAGTTAAGTGCAGTATGCAGTATTCACGTTCGATGGTAATTGGAAAAAAGAACAGAGCCTCTAACTAATGTAAGTTTTCACACAAGACGATAAACAGGTCTCGAGCGTGTTCACGTAAACGTTTCAATTATAAGTACCTACCTACTATGGAAAAATTGGCAGCGCCACTTGCGGATCGCAACAGCAAGAATCTTCATAGAAAACTTAAGACTAAGCATACTGTGGACCGTTCCAATCCAACGCGTTAGTTTTTCAATGTCCTCAGACGTCACTCGCAATTGCCAATACCGAAATCTACCATCTGAACATAAAGACCAAAAAAAACACTGCTCAAACATCAAAGTATTAGTACCTATTTATGTATTTCCCTAAGGTCCTCGATCATACTAGCTTCTGGTAGGTCTCTGCGCCCCCCTTTAGTGGCAACACTTGAAAATCTCTGATCTAATCAGACCAAATAAGGACTTTGGTTGGCTATATCTGTATTCCTTTTATTTATTTTTCAATGTTGGCAGCCCTGGACTTTTTTTTTTCAAAGTGTCTTATACGTGAGCAGCAACGAGACAAGTCCCGACTTACTATTAAATTAAACATGATATACGTACGACATGATACCAGGGACAGTAACTATGACGCAGGTAGTTATATCACAGCCATTGCTACAAACGCCCCTCAATTCAGCCATTTAATATAATTCCTACAAGTATGGTTCTTAGACCGAATAAAAAGTAAGACAAGAGTTCCGCGAATGGTAAAGTGAGACCGCTTTAAACTACGCCTCGCCTCGTACGCATGGGCATAGCTCAATTCGTCTGCTTGGCGTAGCTTGGTTGCACTTGTGTGCGCACATGCAACTGTATGCAAGATGTAGTTTAAGCTAGCCACAGGTCTGGTGTGATCTCCGTACTAAACTCCTCGCAAAATAAAAGGCCCGTTTTGACATTTGTCTTTGCGACGTAACTAGTGATGTAACCATACGACTCGGTACTCGATACTCACGATAAATTGATTCAAGTTTACATGAGTACTTGATCGATTTGAATATATATTGTAAAGTGCATTGGATTAAAGTTCTGTTTAGAAAATTTTACTTACACTTAATTTAACAGGTCGGGGAAAAAAGTTTCTTCGCATTCGATGTGAAATCTTTACGGCTTGGAGCTCCAAGCTCATAATTTTCAGTAAATATCACTACACAGCTGGTGAAATTCAGTAATTAATTGATGTTGAAATTCAGTGAAATTCAGTAATTAATTGATTGATGAACACTAGTATTTAAATAAATAAAACCGGCCAAGTGCGAGTCGGCCTTAAAAAAATATCTTGATCGATTTATTTTTTTCTTTAACCGATTATTATTAGTCTGTGGACAATATGAAAAAATCGTTATGCACAGCACTTAGCCGAGTGGGCGGTACCCATCAATGAAAAATGTAATTACCTTCAGAACATTTCGATCGGTAAAAAATAGAGAACTTCATAGACGTGAACTGTCAAAACGGACCTTTTATTTTGCGACGAGTTTAAGCACTGTATATATAGGCTGGAGATGTAAGGAGTAAGGTTATGGAAGATTTAAAAGGTTAATTTGCAAAAAACCATCGATGTAGTATAAGCCTGGCTAGGTGTTAGGAAACGCCCCATGATTCACTCACACCAGACAGCAAGCACATGGCCTAATGGAGTGATGTCATGCATCAGAAATTGCAGTGACAACCCGACGGACAAATCAAATAAAGTGATATTAAATGATACAGTGTGCGTATGTCAACAGTTGCTTAGTTTTGAATAGCTGGAGCAAAAATGACAACTTTCTACTCGTGCACAAACGCAAGTGGAAACAGTATTCACAAAAATATGGTACCTATTTAATATCTTTCTTGTTGACGTACCTACTACCTATTTTTTGCTTTACGATTTATTGTACATAAAACACAAGACATTAACAGAACAAAATGGATCAGCAAAGGCAAGCTTACTTCCACCGGATCTTTGACATGTGTGACTTTAATAATTCTAAACTTTATCCAATTAGAAAAAGGAAAATCTTTGAAATGCCAAGGTAAGAAACTGAAGCCAGGCGTAGGCACCAAGCAACGAGAGATACGCTGTATGCAGATGTACAAATTTTTACCACAGACAACACATTGGGCTAGCATGACATGCCAGTCCAAGCCTTTTCCAATTTTATAAAAAAAAAACAAAAGGGCAACTTTCATCTGTCACACGAGCTGTCACATGTAGTTGGCAGGTAAGAATCGCACGGGAGGCACCGGCGGGCGGGAAATACACTGGCCTTGGACGAGGCGTCGAACTTGGTGGAATGCAAACGCGCTTGCCGGCCACTTGCCGAATTTGGACGTATATGCGAAGCGCGCAGATGAGACAAGGTTTTGCAAAGGGGGAAATGAAGTGGCGGCTTGAAAAGTGAAAAGCGGTGACACGCCGTAGCATTTTATGTATTACGAGAGCAACTATTTAAAAGTGAGTAGGTTTTAGCGGGGAGCGTTAGTTTTTAAAATGATTAGAAAAGTACTCTACGAAATGGAAGTACTTAAAACAAACATAATTTATAAGGGTACGTTATTTTTGCGTAAATATTAAAACTAGTTCAACCTCCCTCTCAGGGATATACGTGCGTGTGCGATATTAATTAATTACATTATTTCGAGTGCAAATATTAGTGCTTGTAATTTTCACACTACTCTACCAAATGGTTAGATGCTAAGTACTCATCTTTGCAGACGAAGCAGTCAATGCTCCAATACTTTTTAAGGCGTTTCGTATAAAAACCACTTTTTTATCAATAAATGTTAAGTCACACCTTACACGCGAGCGCTAATATATATTTGACGGTACTTGTTAATTTACGAACTTTGTCGTTATTTAACATCACCTTCGAAGAGACTATTGGCCAGACGTAGCTATTCTAATAAGGAAACGCTTAAAACATAAACAAATTTATTTATTAAATTGTTGTTAAAATAACGTGTTGATAACTGAAACTTACACGCGTAAGTGGCGTCACAATCTCCGTCGTAGTCTCCATTATCACGTGTAAGGAAGCTGTAAATTGGGACGTAATAATATTTTTGCTTATTTATTAACCGAAAACAAGACTCGCACCTTCACGACTATAGTGACCTAATGCAAAATTACTAGTTTTTGGGAAATGTCAAATAAAGTTCTTTTTTTTAAAGAGCGAGATTCGAATCTTTGTTTTATTGAAATTTGATTTTTTTAAAGGCTCAATTTTGAATAAGTCGTTATAGTTCGAAAAATTATGTCAAATAATGACTGAAATCTAAATAAGTCACAAATGAGACATACCATTTTGTTGTGAAATAGACTGAACAGCTAAAAGGGTCCTTATTTGATCAAAAATATGAACATTAAACTTAGCTTTGATTCTATTCCATAGAGATAGATGTAGGCCACTGTAATTTTAAACTCGCTTACGACATTGAGGGTGCAATAGCAATCGCGTCTGTATTAAACACCGAGGTGAATAAAGGGGCTGGCGTGAAAGAGACCGATCATAAAGATTATCCTTTTCTAACTTAGAAAAGGCTGTGTTTTAGTGAGGAGTGGGTCAAGATTGTCTCAAAGGGTCATTTTTTGACAATAACTCAAAACTCGTAAATTTTGGATTAGGTCACTATCGTTCTGAAGGTACGAGTGTCAAAACGAATTCATTTTATTGTATTAATATTATAATTAGACATTAGCTAACTACCTGGTGTCCGCAGTTTATGTCTTCAATAAGTTTGATCGTTACCCCTACCCCGCGGGAATTATGATTTTCCGACCAAAAAATAGCCCGTCCTGCTACTACCAAAGTTCAGTGTGAATAGGTATCAAACATACACACAGGATGTTAATAGACAGCCAACTACACCTACCCGGGGCCTTAAAGTTTGCACATCGGTCTTCTAGGCTAATTTCGGCGTTGTCTCGCTCTAACTTTCGTGATGCCATGCCAGTTGTCTCTTTCCAAAGAACGAAGTGCAATCAATATGGCTGGGTACTGTAGTATACAATATTTTTGGACGGCTTTAAAAGTAAGATTCGCGTATTTTTGCTACACTATTTCTTTCCGACGCGGGCAATAAAAGGTTGTTTTTACAAGAGTACGATTTTCCAACTACCCAGAATAAAAATATCCTGCTACACTTATCATCTCCCCACGTGTCACTTCTTTCAATTAACCACATAAAAAAATTAAACTATTAGTTACGGAGCATTCGGATCATCAAAGGCCATTATCAATTTATCGTTCTTGTTACTTGTGTGGAAAACGTGTGAATATGAAATCGCGTTCAAGGTTCAACCTCCGAAATCCATTGACAATCTCAAGGCCCGCCCGGGCCGGCAACTGATGTTCACGAATTATCTAAATGGCTATATTTTACATAATAGTTTATGAACAAAAAACACGTGCAAGATAACCAAGCTTGTGTAAACTATTAGTTTTTCATGCAGCCCTCCCTCCACCACACAGACGCGTTTCGGTCATTTTCAAAGTCTAGTGAGCACAACTGCTACACATGCACACCGTGAGTATTCAGCCGATACAGGGCTGCTGTTAACAGGCAACCACAACTATAACCGATCTTGCGTAGCATTAGAGGTCTGCCCCTAGACATTGAAATCATGGCCAAGTTTCAGCTCTTACAATTGTAACAGATTTGAGCAGATGGTTGGATCAGTTTGACTACAGTCCTGTAAATGTTTTTCAGTGTTTGTGAATCATAGTTGACAAATATTTCCATACATTGATGGATATTCGAAGTGAACCGCGGACGGGCGGGATTAAATTTTGAATGAAAAATTTAAATGAAAAATCTTTGTGGGGGCGTTTAGTATGGAGGGTAGCCAATATGTTTGGACTGTAATGCTGTAATTTTTTTTGACTAAATAAATAAATAATAAATAAATATGACATAGGTACTAACATAAGCATACTTAACCCGTCAAGCGTCCAAGCGACTACAGTAGTCCCTAACTTTTTCGGGACTTTTTTTAGGGACTGCATAATGCAGTACCTAGGACATTTTCCGCCCGAAAAAGTTAGGGACTACTGTAGTCGCTTGGACGCTTGACGGGTTAATATTCGATTTTACCTAACAAAATATGAACCAAACGCTGTTGTCTGAAAAACCATTTTTTTTAATTTAGTTTAACTAACCAAGCCACCAGCTGACTTACGGGGTGTCTACTACCTAAGGTGACAAGACCTAAAGGCCACATTTAGCATGATTGTGGGCGTGTAGGTGGAAAGTTAATCCAAATAGTGATGAGTTTCTAGTCGCATTCCTACGGTTTTCACCCATTCCCTCGATGGGCTTACCAACGCGGGGGTAGAGAAGCAACTGGTACATTCTCTTTTTATAGTTTAATATCTGTTTAATAGTTTTAAAGTGCATGTAATCTCTGCGTTTGGCATATACTGCGGCGTCGTCGGCCGCTCGAAGGCTGCGTCCCACGAGCGTTATATAACTCTGCAGACAAACTCGGACGCTCGCCCCGCCTGTTCACAGTCTGAGGAAAGTGCGATGTACCGAGTACTAGCGAATGCTTGTGGTCGCCGCTGTACGTAACGTAATTGATTGAATCAGACGTTACTTAGCTTAATGGGTGCGAACAATGTAAGGCCAGTGAATACACGATCTGGTACGACCTGGGGCCTTACCATGACGTCTTAATGCGATTCAATTCCGACTCAGTTTAGGTTTTTGCTGTCATTTTTAGTATGGATCTGACAGCGAGCGAACCTAAATAAACCGAATCGCATAAAGACGTAATGGTAGCCCCCTGGTTATTTGTATAGGAATTAAATGGTATAAGTATGGATTTCAAAAGAAAAATTAAATAAACTTCGTTTTAAAAATGCCTCGCCTGATCTTATGATATGAGTCCTTAAGTTGAATCAATTTAACCGGAAGTTAACCATACAGAACGAGTAACTTTTTCATGAAGGTTTTTAATACAGTTTTATACAAATACAAATACTCTTTATTGAACACCACAAATCAGTACAAAACAATACAGAAACAAAGAACAAAAGGGGTTTTATAATTCATTGTCTGTCACTTTTACTGCTATTTTGAACTAATTTTACCAAAATATCGTCGATAAATATCCCACTACTCTAACTCCACTCATGCAGGAATGCAATTGTGATTTTTAATTAACATAAGTTATCTTGATGGATATCGTACACTGAGATAGCCAACAGAAATTAATTAACATAGCCTTCTAAACCTATCAAATTGTAATTAATAATTAGAAATTAGCATCATGCCATATACTTACTCAAATCAACAATAACAATATCTTATCATCCGCTTAGAAAACGAAAAACATTCAACATTATACACTTAGAAGTTTAAAAAATAAAATATTTTTACTACGATCATTTTAGGTAAGTATAAAATCTAACTTAAAACAAAATTGTCTATTTCTTACGTTCTTCATATCTACATAATTACCTGTACTAATGAACTGATAACAGCGATCATATAATTGCTAATTTTCGACATCGGACCAAACGGAAAACAAAGACAAAATTCTTCTTATAACACGTTTCATCTTGCCCAGAATGGTTTCACTTAGTTATAACTCAAAAAATGACAATAATAGCAGCGTGCATTCTAAACAAGAAAACAGAATGATAAAATGAGTTACTTTGCTTTAGCAAAATCCAAACTATCCTTTGTCGCAGACATAAAGCATCTTTCGCCCATGCGTTTGAAAGGGATAAAAGATTTACGTCAGCTTCCTAGCCCCACTGGAGTCAAAATTCAAAACTTTATTTTGGAAATAGGCCGCCAAAGGTTCTTTTACATAACTACCAGCGCAAGTAAATCAACACCCCTTTAGAGGGGGTTAAAAGATAGTCATAATCAAACATCCAATCTCACGAACAATCAATTATATCTCGATGATTACTTATAATTAAACTATTACAAGCGGTCAGTGACCGCAGTGGGAACGGTCTAAGCCGAGTTTTTGCATACTTTACATATACAATTATACTTCGTGTCATAATATATACGTGTAATAAGTTATGAAGCATAGGTGTTGCTATTGGGTGGGGCCTATACGTCATTGTGACTTGTCGAAATTTGTTAAGCCCCAAAATAATTGCTGGAAAAAAAATGGCGTTACTTCTTTACTTGGAGAGCTATGGTCACCATTACAAGCAATCCGGTAAGTTGTATTATTTTACAATGTTAATAATAATCTCAACCAAGTTACCTATATCATTTAATTTGCTTCTTTCTAAGCTCCGTTGTATCGACCACTTTGCAATACAAACCTCAATGACTGGAGTTATTTGTAGTTTAAGCTTCTTTGCATTAAGTGTACTTAGCCCTAGTTAAAACGTAATTACCTTCCTTTCAACATTTTCTAAGCTAAGTTTAATACTACACGAAATAAATCTAGTACTTAGTTAGCAAGCGAGCGACAACCGAAGGACAAAATCTTTTAGGAACATGAGATGTAAGGAGAGGCGATCTGTTCTGAGCACAAGTGAGCGCGAGAACTGTCGCGCGCGAGATAAGACTGCCCGTCTTTATCTTACCGTTCATTCTAGAACAGTGATTTTCAAAGTGGGGGGCGCGCCACCCAAGGGGGGCGCAGAGGCCTGTAAAAGGGAGTTATGGGCTACGATCTAGGACCTTATTAACAAATTACCTGTGTTCCGCCCTACGGCCTACGGGCTGGGCTAACGGGGGGTATAGATTGTTTTTTTTTCTTTTTGGAAAGGGGCGCGTAGTGAATAAGTTTGGGAACCCCTGTTCTAGAAAGAGACGGGCATTTTATCTCGCGCGTGACACAGCTCTCGCGCGCATTTGTGCTAGCCGTGCAGCTGAAGTCACAGCAACTGTCTTCCATTCTAATGCTTCGCCTACTGGAGTGGAGTGTGAAAGGATCTAGGGGGGCGCACCGCCCCAAGCGGCACTTTTCTAGGACAGCGGCAGGGGGCAGGAGAATGACTGGTTGATTTTTTTCTTCAGCCTGGGCGACGAAAATCTATGCTACGGCTACCGTGATGTTCCTGTCAAAATTATGTTATAATTATGTATATTTAGTTACATACAAATAATTGAGGTACCTATTATTTTTGTTAAACAGATGAGCTGTGGCTGAATGGGCGTGAGTCTGTGGTCCAGAATCAAGTTAGTTAACCATTGTCATTTGTCTTTTTGGCGCTTAATTAAAAATATATTTTTTTAATTCAGTGAAATCTGACCTTCTTCAGTTTTAGAATGGATAAGGGTTTTCAAAATTAACGAACAGGCCCTTCAGGGTTCCAAACTTCGAAAATTTGTATTTAAAAGGTGAATGTTGGACAATGGACACCATTAATAATTGGATATCTATACGTACACAAATCACGTCTTTATCCCTTACGGGGTAGACAGAGCCTGAGGTAACAAAACCTAAAGGCCACATTTAGCAAGATTGTAGGCGTATAGCTAGAAAAAGGAATCAAAATAGTGATGGGTTGCTAGCCGCATCGCCTATAACATGATTCCTAAGAATTTCGCCCATTCCCACGATTGGCTTTTACCATCTGCGCGGGTAGAGAAGCAACTGGTACATTCTATGTTTTTCCTTTGCTCTCAGACCAGCATGGAAGCACACCAATATAATTATATAAATGTTAATATTTATTTGTCCAATAAATAATGATGATAATTTACTATTGAGCTTAGAGTCCATCAAAGAAGTTGTAGACATAATCAGACGCAACAAGAAATTACAAACAGGTGACATTTACTTTTCATTGTAACATCTGAGTCCCTAACTCAATTCAAAAAGTCCATATTGCCCTACCCAAAAAGTTTCAGCTATTGTGTCAACTTAAAATAACCTGGCAGTTGTATTTAGTTAGATACATATCATCCTAAATTTTCATCACCATCACACCACATCATAGCAATATTAAAACATGCCCCCAGTTTGATACCAATGGCACGGTTACAACATGATGTAAAATAATAATAAATAACACGGGTATCAAATAGTAAAATAAATAAATAAATAAAATAAACATAAAAAAGCCCTTTATTTATGGTTTTCGAATTACATGCTAGACATATTTAGCATAGTATATATTTAAATAGCATTTAGAAAAAGAAATGAATAGTAAAATAATAATTGTACAATACACTATTAGTGCATTACACCAGAACCCTCCTAGGAGGTAAAGGCCTCTTCCAGAGACATCCATGAGGCTCTCTCTTGGGCCCTCCAAACCCAGTTTTTCCCTGCTGCCTCTACTATTCCGTCAGCCCAGGGAGCCAGTGGGCGACTAAATAGTAAAACAACGACAAAATAGTGAAGTATATCTCGTCTAAGTATGGAACACACTGAAGTGAATAAGGAAAATATTTTAAAATAAACGGAGACATCAACATAACCACAGTTTAGGGAAAACAAGAGAATCGTTGTGACATAACATAACTTGTTACAGATTGGAGCTTTTCCTTATTCTAAATCCATTAATGCCTTTCACATCAGTCACATACTTACTGTGCCATATTGTCCATTATCTGACAAAATTATGTCTACATACATACATACACCAACTTAAACTGTTTATTTTATTGGTTCTCGTAGAGATTGCTATTAAGCGTTAAGACCGCCTATTGTCTACCTTGTTCTTTGTTTCTGTATTGTTTTGTACTGATTTGTGGTGTTCAATAAAGAGTAGTAAGACTAATAAGTCCTGTATTGTATTGTACATAAATCATGTCTCTATCCCTTATGGGGTAGACAGAGCCTGAGGTAACCTAAAAGGCACGTTTAGCATGGTGTGGTGTTGTGTTGTCTGGTAAGCCTTAATAAGGCACCATGAAATAGACTGCAATCATGCGCCAGTTAGCGGAACTTGATATAATATGTGACAAATTGTAATATTACTGAAATCTCAACTACTTGTCTCATTTAATAAAAACAAGAACTATATTTGAATTATATTTGTTAAATGCAAGGTTTTTGGAGGAATAGTACCCTAAACAATCAAGGAGGAGTTTATTTACAAAAATATTAAATATCTCATTTGTAAATAATGAAAATATATTTTCATTGTCATCATGTACAGCCTACATACATTCCAGAGCCGGGCTTCTTCTCAAAACAAGAGGGATTGGGCTATAGATCCCAAGCAGACCCAATGTGGATTGAGAAAATCATCAATGAAAATTAAATTATAATTTAAATTGTCTCTCCTTTTATAGACTTTTTTACCTTTAAATTAATATTTCCAGTAGATAACAAAACCTGATCAAGAACCTTCCAAATAGTGTCATGAGATGATTTTATTTCAACCAGTTTAGGGCTGCCATTTCAAAAATTTGACAACCATGACAGGCAGCGTAAAATCCCCAGATTTTTGGAGCTCGTCTGGACACGTCTACATTTTATATTTTCAGTGTGAGAAACCTTTTCAAAACAAAAATTGTTAACTTTTTAACTAGAAAAATTTGAACCCGGACTAGAAACGAAACCTCACCCAGACACTCTCTGGATGCTCTCTAAACTAGGGCAAATCCGGGGAAACCCGGACAGATGGTAGCCCTAATCAAGTTGGACTGATTCAATTCCCAATCTTTTCTCTTCTTAAACTTAAGAGCTAGGCTATAAAAATGCATAGTTATATAGTTTATTGCAACTATCAAGCAATATTGCAGGAGTAACTATTAAAATTCTCTGTTGTTATAATTTCGACAAATTTGTATGAATCTAATAAGCTATTATGAACACTCTTATAAGTCATTTGAGGTTAGAAATCGGCTCCTTGTTTTGATGGACAATGTTAAAGTTCTTTATGATTTAACCGCAACTCTTATTGCCCTAAACTATCAATGTTACCCTGAAATATTACTTTCTTCGATATTCTGATATATTGCGTACTTACGCCATTTCACACCGCGTAAAAATCTTATAGGTTAGAATAAGTTATGACTTACCTGCATAGAATCGGCACTTATAATCTCCGATTGATATTTCTGAGCTAGTTCTAGACTTAGCTTAGTTTTTCCAGTCCCAGTTGCACCCATAATTATCACTACAGGGATTTTAGAACCCACAACCGACCGAAGAGCCATTTTAGTAGAGGCTGTAAACACGAATTTCACTTCCTATTGTTTTGTTTAGTTCACTCACACTTATTGACGTTTCTGCTAAAGCAGCGGTCGCTACGTTCCGATTCAAGCAAGTTCATTCCAGTATACATCTTTTTCAAGACTGGAAAGATAGTGTGAGATTTGTTTGAGGAAAGGAAATAAAATTTAATAAAAGGTAATCTATTTATGAGTGCTGTTAATTGTTTTTAAAGATATTTAATTAATTATATATTTCATATATCTTTCTTTTTTAGCCAGGACGTTAGTTTCAACCTACGTAGGTTAGCCCATTTGTTGACTGACTGGCAGATATTATCACTAGGCATTAAGTCCGCCAGTTGCTCTCACTGTTCAGTGCAATTCTTTGATCATGTGTAAGTATATAGTTTACATACTTAAGTACTAAGTAGTTATATTCTTCTTTGCCGCCGTTTCTAGTTTTTTTGCGGTTGAATTCAATTTGAAATTATCGCGTATTCTCATCCCAACTTTACTTACAATCTTTTATCAATATTTTACAATCATTACCATTCAGCTTACATCATTATGTGTGTGGTTTTCCTTATTGTGTCAAGTTAATATTGGACTTTAAATCCTGTTAGGCGTCAGTACGTAAGAATTAAGTGTTTATCTGAGTAAGTAAAATAAAATTAGTCACAGCTACTTAGATTAATAACATACATTAGTGCCCGTCTATCTCGCGGTAATTTGTGATTTTTTGAGTCAACTAGGTACTTATCTATTGCCAAAGTAGATATACATGTTACAACGTTCAGCTAGTCTGGGGCCCGATTAAGTACTGAAATCACATCTGTGAAAATATCATTCGGACAATTGAAGATACCTAAGTAACCTAACCTACCTATTTTTGTATTAAAATATTATGGAAATATTCAAAATACTGGCAGCATTTTTTCCGTTCCGAGTAGGGCAAATTAGTAGGACCACGGGCAATACGGGTCTGAACATCTGAACCCGTGGTCCTACTACAGTTTGTCGTACTCGGAAAAAATGCTGTTATTATTTAGTATCATTCATCCGACGACCAGATAGCCTAGTGGTTAGTGACCCTGACTATGAAGCTAGAGGTCCTGGGTTTGAATCCCAGTAGGGGCAGACATTTGTATGATGAATACGAATGTTCGTGCCAGAGTCATGGAGGTTGTATGATTCTATTTATTCCTATTATTGATTCCTATGTATTTATCTACATTATTTAAGTATGTTTATCCGTTGCCTGGTACCCATAGCTTTACTTAGTTTGGGGCTGGGTCAATTGGTGTAATTTGTCCCAAGATATTTATTTATTTATTAACTACTTACTAGTTAGAACTTAGCAGGGCATTTCATTTTATTTAGATATCAGATTACTTCCATGCTGGTCTGGGAGCAAAGAAAAAACATAGAATGTACCAGTTGCTTCTCTTCCCGCGCAAATGGTAAAAACCCATCGAGGGAATGGGCGAAAATCATAGGAATCATGTTATAGGCGATGCGGCTAGCAACATATCACTATTTTGATTCCACTTTCCACCTCTACGCCCTCGATGTCTTGCTAAACGTGGCCTGTAGGTTTTGTTACCTTAGGCTCTGTCTACCCCGTAAGGGATAAAGACGTGATTTGTGTATGTGTATGTATGTATCAGATTATGGTCCTAATTAAAAAGAGCTCCGTTGTTCTCTAATCCTGCCGCCAAGCAGTTTGCACTGCTGTTCCGGGTGGGGAGTAAGACAGCTGGTAAAATTTGGCACATGAGGTATGAAATCCATCTCAGCCCTGGCAACGCATCTGCAATCCATTCGTAGTCCGTGGTGTCGACGAGTCCTAGTCGGATTTTACAAAAACCTGCACGGTTATAGACTGAATGCTTAAATGAGTCCTCGCCCGCGCGGTGCAGAGGCGCGGGGTGGGACGACCGCGGGGGCCGAGAGGTGCGGGCGGCAGGCGCACTACCCGCCCTCATCGAGAGCTCCCCGCGGTCGTCCTACCCCGCACTCCTGTGGCGCGCGGGCGAGGACTCCGAGATAGACCAGGTACCTACCTGTCTTTTTCTTACACGCTTGCTCTTTGTTTTTTTCTTATAATTATTATGAATAAATGAGTATGAGTATGAGTACTGTTCGTTCTAGAAAGAGACGACACGTACTAATTAGAAAACTTAATTCAGATGTGAGTAATTTGAATAATTGAGCGAGATCTTGCTTTACTTATGTTTTTGCGTCAAAGACTATAGAAGTTTACTTTTTACTACAAAAGGAAATTATTTTGTACATTTTGTTAACTAATTACATGAGAAGAGCTCGTCAACGTTGCAATTCAGAATTAACAAGCCAGAAATTCTCTTTATGTAAGATTTAACAAGACGATTAAAATCTCGCTTTAAGGTTTTGGCACTTTATTAATATACATGTAACACAACACTACAGTGTTGGTGATATTGATAAGTAAAATAAAAAGGTGATATATCAAGTGCCATCGCTGAGAAGTTTCACTGCCGTAAATCGGGGTAACTTTGGTTGATTTAAAATTGCTATAAAATCAAAATTGTCTAGTAGTTACGGTGCGGTGAATGTTTGGCATAGACTTAGAAGATCGATGAAGACATCGATTGGGAGCAGTAAATGCTAATAAAAACGAATGAGCTCGTCATCAAACTAAGAGTAACGTCTTCCCAGTTCAAAGTTACCCCGGTTAACGGTGCTTTTTTTAATCTACTTGTGAAGTCTGTAGGGATGGGATAGGAAGAAAACAATTAAAAAACTTCTTTTTTTACAGCTAGCCAAGGCAGAGCTTTTTAAAACTACCCGCCTGTACCACACAGGTACAGGTCCAATCACAGAATCAAAACCCTAATTTATATATCGCCCCCGAATACGAAACAGTATAAAAATCACAATCATCTAGCCATCTTATCGAAGCTCCGCCTTGCCTTCGCTCGTTTATTTCCATATTTAAAGATTATTTTCGATACACATAATTAAGGAACAAAAAACCAAAAAAAAAAACTTCTCAATTTCTCATTAATAATAGTACCCAAAAATCAGACGTGGTAAGTACAGTTCGTGTTTGCGCCGCTTCAGAAATTGCAGCGCGCAATTTCAAAATTAGGCGGAATCTATCTCGCGCGCTGCACTCTATGTAGCGGCGCGCATGCGCGGCGTGCGGCCGGCCCCCGCACTACTGTACGCCGGCCGCACGCCAGATGGTACGCTTACACAGGATACTAAACAAAGAAAAAAATCAAAATTGAAACATTAACATGACTTAATCATCCAACCCTTATCTTTATAAAATTTACAAACGAACTTGCTATGTATGTTTTTTTCGATTAGTTTTATATTCATTTGGCAGTGGTGGAAATGTGCCTTGTCACAAAATGTGCATTATTTTTTTTCGCTTTTCACTATCCCGATCTGTATACGGACTGTAAAGCTGTCATTTCTTACCATTACTCCATTAATAAACTACTGACTTTTTCTTATGTGAAAATTATATATTCTTTTCTTTCCTATCACATAAAGAAACCAATTTCACTTGCGGATAACTACACCATTAGGTATTCCGTCCATTATCATTAGATTATCTTTATTATTTATGTCAAGATAAGATTAACAAAAATTAAATGCAGGTACAACATTCGAGAATTCCTAAACTATTCTCCAGTTAAGAAAAAAAAACTAAACGATACTAGAAAAAAAAAATCGTTTTACAAAAAAACCGTCTGACATACACTTATGTACTATCCTATATATGTACAGGTAGAGCTACTGGAAGATAAACTGCGAATCTTTAACACGATACGACCTCTCGTGTACCGCTTCTTATAAATCAACGCTATCTCTACATAATATTTTTCACAAAAAATATTTTTGCAACTAATTCGAGTGTAAACCTAATTATCATTTATATATACAAAGCAAGGCACATTCCGCACACAATAAAGCCGAACGACAATGTCCGGGCGGTCGCGTACAAACGCGGTACATCTAACTTACTGCAATAAAAAACCTATAAAGAAATGCAAAATTTACTATAAGTATAGGTACTATATGAGGAACTATGTCGTGGTTATTTTTTATAAATCTCCTTTAGGAATAAGTATATGAAATTGTTGCTTTGATGCTGTAAAACACAGGTTATCTCTGAGATTATTTCAACTGAATATCATGTCAAGTGGACATCTAAATACTGTTGGAAACTCGAGATGAGGCAGCCAGCGTCGCAGAAACTGACAACGGCAAAAACTATCTTAAAAATACTGTTTTAATAAGAAAGAAACTAATAAAAAGGTCAGGAGAAACAATACAAATTCATGCATATATATATGAGAACGATAAAATGCGCAAAAAATCTAAATTATTGCCATAGTTGCCCCATCTTAAATTTCCATCGTTTACACTAAAAACTATTGCGTTTGATTTGTCATTACATACAAATAATGTAAGTTTATTTATTCTCTAGCGGAGAATTTTCTTATTTTCATAAGCTATGTCATATCGGTGATTGTATAATGGGAAGCCATGATTGAAATTCTTAATAGAGTCAATACAATGTTCAGAGGGCGATTCTGAGGGCGTTTGAAACGCCAGCACCACTATTCGCGTGAACTCTGTCAGAGGGATGAGGATTCGCGTAGATTTGCCAAAGGCAGATAGATACTACGGCGGTGCCACAACTGCTTTCACCAGATTTCGACGTCAATAGCCATTCCTCTGATCATCACGAAATAGTAATGGCAACGGTTCCAACGCTCCCGGAACGGCCACGGTAGCTTCGTTAATCAAATTATATAAACGCTTTAAAATGGTCCAATATTTATTTAATCCAAGTAATAAAATAGTGATTCGGAGTTAATTGCGCGACTATGCGTAAAAAAACATTTACCTAGTGTTAAAATTTTACAAAATAACAAAACGCTAAAAAACATAAGCGAAACTAACCTAAATGTATGTTTATGCTTACAGTAATATCAATTAAAACAAATTATCACCGCCTCGACCTGGCGCTCGCCGGGACGAGGTCTGTAATAGAAAACCTACTTATCGGCCCGAAAACATATAATATTGGCCCAGCTTGTCTCCCCTCGACCCTCGCCTGCCGACACTAGGCGCGCCCGACGCCGCCCGAGCGTCCCCGAGCTCGCCCGACCAGCTAACTAATAAATTCATCACTACCCTCACTCCAATCATATATTTATTTACAGCAGTCTAATTCGCATCAAACACTAAAATCGTGACACTAAACACGCCATGGTACATTATTAACTATTTTAATTTATCATAAAAATGGAAGGTCCAGTAAAAAATCTTCGTTACCGTTTCGAAACAATAATCAACGAATGTCATATTATTTTTTTGATTATTCAACACGGAGTAAATCTGTTAGGTGCTATGTCAACTATTTATACTTTAATGATAATTCAAAAAACATTTTTAGAGGTATAACCAGTCTACTAGTTCACGAAGCAGTCTGTGAGTTAAGATATTTTACTGAAAACCTAGGAATACACAGTAAACGACAGCTTTATGGCTCACTTTGGCACTGCAAAACATCGCTTGAGCAAAATATTATCACTCCCAGTTATCGATTTCATACTTTAAAACGTTCCCGCAGAAGCAGAGTAAGCCGTAAAAGCTGATTCATTGTATCAAATGGACTCCCGACGACCTTGGAGGACCCGAGAGTGCGTCCCTGGGCGCTAACAGAGATCGCGCGCGGCGACGCCCGCCCAGGGACGAAGCGACTTACATACAAAGTTAGCACTAGTCCTAGTGTCACGTCGGGGCAGTTCCGCGAGGAATAAGGTATAACCGCCGTGCGCGGCGCGCCCCTCAATACGGGCGGTGGCGAGCGGCCACCAGCGCGCGTAGTTTTTTCAATCTCGCGAGGAGTTTGTTTTGCTGTTTCTTGAGGCCCTCTCGCTCGTGCTCGTCCTCCCGCAGCCGGCGGCAGAGCGCCGCGGCCTCGCGCAGGATGACGACTTTAGGAGCGCGCTCCTTATCTTTAGTCGCCGGTATCTGCTTTTTGAGCTCGTCGAAGAGGTTTTTGAGGCCGATGCGCCTAAGGCGCTCCATATCGTTGTGGATGGAGCGGCGCTCCATCTCGGGCGCCTCTGCCTCGGAGTCGGTGTCGGTGTTGGCGCGACGCGGGCGGCGGCCGGGACCGCGCGCGCGGCGGCGCGGCGGCGGCGGCGGCACCAGCCGCTTGCGCGCCACGGCCGGCCGCGGCGCCATGGCCGACTCCACCGTGCGCTGGATGTGCTGGCGCTCCTGCGCTGACGGCACGCGCGGCAGTGAGTCGGTGCGCACATGAGAGCTTGCCGCGAGCGGTTGCGACGTACCCAGAGACACCACATCGATTTCCTCCTCTGTAACAATAGAGATTAAGTTTAGTTATAGTTGGTAACAAAGTTTTGTCTGAGCGACATTCCATGTGCCAAATCCGATCTGTCACTAGTGCCCTACCCGCATAGTCATTCATTGAGCGTTCATTATCCGCGGACCATAAAAGGCGGGCGATGTCATAGACGCATCCTATACTCATAGCTCATAGATGTGTAGCGGGGAGATGCGACTGCAGTAGTCAGGTGCGCGGGGCGGGCGAGGGCGTCGACCCCGCCGTACTACCGCAGCGTCTGCCGGCATCGATCCGCTGACGTCACGGCGCCTTTCGCGCCAAAACGAGACTGTGCAGCGACTCGCCCGCTCAATGGACAAGGATTACGCTTTCCGCTTTTAATAAACCGCTCCAAATCACCAGTCACGTGACCGATTATACAACACGCCATTTCGCGCGCGACATTTTCATTAAAATAAATCGGGAACGCATCCCGCCTGAATTATTCAACGCTTGTTCTAGCCGGTTTTATGATAAGCGCGCATCGTAAAATGCTAGATTTAGAAACTATTCTTGCTTTTCCTGACGGAGATTTATGTGTCAAACGCAGCTCGCTGCGGCGAATAACGTGCGTCTGACATAGTTGGTGAACTTAAGTGGGTTTTAAGGATAATTTTATGCATAGCTCGGGTTGGCAAGCCGAAATAACGCATTGGACGCTATCGGTCAAGGCAAGCCGGTCGCTAGCGTTGGCAGAGTCCGCTTGTGAGAGACGTACGGGGTTGGTTGGCGTCAATTGTTAACTGCCTCAATACGGGCGTCTCTCTATAATCTGCCTGCTTTTTCTAGAACCAGAGCCATAGGGCGCAGGGCTCCCAAATGAGCAGGACTAAAAATTTACGTGAACAAAATTTAACTTTACCAAAGCAATTTTTGCTCATACACACATTAAAAAAACCGTTTAAGATTGCACAACAACGCGTCGGTAAAGTATGTTACAAGTAGAGTCATTAGATGCCGCTTATATCAACAGGCCTCACGATTATAGTAGGTACTCGAGGAAGCCTCGTGTAAGCTAGTGCCATGGAAAACGTTCCGTGTAAACGGAAACGGCCTGGATTCCCGATCGCGCGGAACAATCGAAGCTTCGATCCTATAAAATGCAATCCGACTATACCCTACTGACATGCTAACAATAGGTAACACGAAGGGTATGGACGTGCTGAAAAGTGCACAAGTTAATATTAAAATAAGGTTGAGTTTGTGTTAATCAATTAACCTGCAGCGCGGCTATTTTGCATAACTTAACCTCACTAATTCGCGGAGTAGCATAACTTAGGTTATCATTTGGCTTTCAGCTCAGAGACCCCAGCAAAGTAACGCCTGAATTTAGCTATACAGTAATTAAGAATCGGTCACGACGCGTTTTCTTTGCCAACGTCCGAAAGCATACGAAACTGTCCGATTGTGTGCACAAGCTTCGGAATTCAAGCGGTCGGCTAACCGATAGCATTTATGAACAGCGCTATGCGTCCGCGCATGGTTCGCGGAAACCATCGCATGACCACACGATCCGGTTTCAAATAATTATGCCAGCGGCACAATACAGTAGGGCGACACTGGCTCGCGATCCGACAGTCCTTGAATACACTTTGATTGTTAACTGATGATTAGCAGACGTGAATTGCATATTTAGACTGTTTCTTATCTGTGAAATTATTTCCACATCGATAAAAACATTGTTTTAGACAGCTGTGATAGCGCGAGATTCTGTCAGCACTGGCCTTTAACGGATTACGGTAGGTCCTGCTCGAACGGTGAATGCTAGCACGACCAAGGACGAGAAATTCCGATTGCATCTCGGTATACTTAATGCTGGAAATAGAAACCAGTTCGCCGGCCAGCTGTTGAGTTACGAAAGCGAACTACGCAATTCGAGTTTACTACGCCGTGGAAAAAATTGCGTATCGGTAAATTATCAGTTGTACAGAATAGGCGCCCGGCCGAATCAGTCGGCACCCACGTTGGTAGTGGGCGGCTATTGTGTTCTGGGGATATTTTCACGATACCCTGGCGCCGGCGCGATTAACGGACACCGCGGTATTTGTTTCAGCCGCGTGTAAGCGATACACCCGGTATTGTCGCGGTGCGCCGCCAGATCCGGTCTAGTGCATATCTATTATATCGCCATCACTCTAGACGCGACGCTCAGAACCGCCGCCGTTCCAATTTTAAACGATACCAGAGATAATCCGCTTTTTATTGTTCGCTCGACCGGTGCCGATACCGGTGGGGTAAAAATGGTGAGCTCTCTCTGTTTCTTTTGCGGTCTTTGTGTTTTTCTTGCCTGCCAGCTGCTAGATTGCATTTTTTAAGAGATCATCTTTTAATTTCCGAACAGAATACTGGCTTAAGTAAGGACGGAATAAAACTGATAAGCGCTAGAGCACATATGCGCTTGTCGTTTTAAAACTACTATATAAGCAGAGTGCATTCTAAAATAGATTACTCACAACTTCTTAGTACCTGCTGTTGCAATTTCACCGTGAGAAAGACAATGAGTCATAGACTCATAGAATTTATAGCAGCTTAGGCGACGTAATCTCGGTTTAGTGTTTCCCAACAGTTAACAGTTCTTGTAAGAATAAAACATAATCGTAATTGTTCGTTTGCTAACTTTACTTAACAACAAGATCTTCATTACCATTAAGCAAGTTGCGATTCAAATTATATTTATTGCGGCAGACAGGAAAGTTCGAAGAGCCATTGAGAGTTAAAACTCGTTTCATTAAGCGGGGTGTCAACGGGCGGCATCATTTAAACGAAAATTCCAAGTTCTGCTTCAATAGCTTTGGTTAAAAAAGTTGGATGTGATGACGTCGGCGTTTTCGTATTAAACTAATCTCGCTTCTGAATCTGTTAAGTTTGCGGGAAAGTAGCCGAATTCGAGATATCGCTAAATATGAGTGACGAGTACATCAATATGACAGCAGACGTCAGACGCGACCTGTTAAGGCAGGGGGGCACGCTCCGCCGCGCGCCTGGCGAGGCCAAGTTCACTGGCATTTGCGCGATAATTAAAAATTATCGTGACGCCGCGCACGCCATCTCATAGCAGTCGTAGCGTGCCCAGCCCACACCGGCCTGCTTCGCGGCAAACCGTCGTTAGGCGCGCGATAATGGCTATGGCGCTATATCCAATTCAAATTTGGAACGAAACTCTGAAGACGTCGCTCTTTTTTCTTGGATTGTTCTTTTTAATTGTCCAAGCCGTTTTTTATTAATAAAGATTGCCAGTGACACGCGAGTGATAATACTTTTATTGCACAAGGGATTTCCTCAATACGATAAATGATAAACGCGAAAGATTTATTATACTCCTGTCCTTGAATTTTAAGCTACTTCGCCCTTTTTATGTAACATCGTGTAGACCTACAGAGTTGCCGACGCAACATTTAAGAATACTAATTAGTAGGACGAACATCCGTTTTCTAATAAGAACTCATTGCTGTAAGTTTTAATAAAAACTTTTTCATTTCCCCACGAAATCAGTTTACTATTTTAACATTAATTAAGTTTTATTTATCTTATCATACTACGGCACGTACTTCCTCCACTAATTCACTGTCTGTAACATTTTTTTCTTTGACACTAATTGGAACGCACCTGTATGATTTTAAAAAGGTAGCGCTGTTATAGACACGCATTTTTTACTCGTCGAAGGAGTTTGGTTTTAAAGGTAGGTTAGTTTTCTATTACGCAAGTGAAAAGTCGGTCATCTGGCCAGTAACCACTAGAGGCGGCTAAAACAGACGATGGTAATTTATGGGCCGAGTATCATGGCGGATCGATCGGGCCGCCATCTCGCGACCTTGGCGAGGTTACACGGAAGTTCACGGGCGCGCGTGCGTGTTAAAAATGTGACGCAAGTTCCCGATTGGCTAATTTGTATAAATATTAATAAATGTTTAGTGTCTCGTCTATGGACTGAAATAAGTAGACGGTATAAGTCTGGTTGCTAGGTATATAGATTATAGATTCAGGTAATTGCGATCTGGAGCTAACGTATTTCTATATCTTTGCATAATTTTTATGTCCTGTTAATTAGTATTTCGTGTATAAGTTAAAATTATTAAAATTAAAATTTAGATTAGTATGAGAAACAGAAATGATAGAATACTGGAATATAGGTCAATTCGTAAAAATAAATCCCACGCGGAAACCTCCGCGTAAGTATAACTAGACTCATCCAAAAGCAGCACGTGACTGCGGCGACGCTTCCGGACAAGTATTCGGTTTAACGCGTGAATGTTGCGTCATTGCTATTATCAGCGTTATCTTAGCAGCACCACGCCCCTAAACGACAGATCAAAACCAGATATTCAAATTTTACGGTTCTCCAAATGTGTCGTTTGCTAATTTACCGTGTGAACGACGCAATGGAAAATTAACAGCCGCGAACGCGTGATTCCACAGCCGATTTGAGAGATCATAAAGCAATATTAAAAGTTATCTTGTTACCGTGCAAGCTACTTATCAGTCGTCAGCATACTTTAGGTTTTTTCGTGATAAGACAATCCGAATTTATGTTAGGGTGTCACATTGCTTATTGTTATCGGCATTGATAAATTGCGAAGGCCACGCTGAAGCCAGGCGCTAGTACAGCGAGGAGGTACTTGCACATCACGATATTTCTTACAATCAGTCTACTACACAGTACTACACATACGTAGTGACTGTTGAATATCTAAGCGTGCATACTATGCGATAACATCAAGGTCTTTTGTACTACATACATAACTACACTATGTGGCATTACTAGAATTGTTGAAAATCTTAAACATCACTCTTTACTGCATAAACGTATTAGTAGTAGTATATCATAACATACTTGTCGCAATGCTATCGCAATGTTTAGGTATGTATAATAGAGATCAGGTGTTCGAATGTGTGTCAGGCGAGCTGGTAACAGAGGCTGGGTTAGGTTAGGTTAGGCTTCTAAACGATCGCAATATTTAGGTCGCTGCTTGAAGTCGAACCGAATCGGACCGCGCAAATTGCTTTAACTACGCGCCCGAGGCCTTTTATTACGTTAGTTACACGATAAAATATAAAATTCCTGGCCAATATTTCATACTTAAACAGTTTAAATACTTGGCCTGGTTAGCATAAGTAAAGCTTAAAAATCAAGTTAAAAATTATAACTTTAGCTGACTTAATGGGGCTCGAACTGTCAAACGTATATTTTTCGCAACCCAAATATAGATGTGGAGAGAATGTTACTAATACGCAGCCTTGGTTTAGACTTAGATTGATATCCAAGTGTTTTAGGGCAGCCGACCAAAGCGGATCTAATGCCCTGAATTGCCCTTAAAAGATTTACAAATGCAACTGCCTGTATAGCTCAAAGTGTCCTAGTTAACTAGATCTAGTTCAGCCAGCGCTATTTATCATAACCGTGCCATCTGTCAAGATAGTAAGCGCAGGTCAAAACCATCACTGTTTAAAAAAGGTTATCTTTATAATTTAGATTCTTAGGCGCTCCTTGGAACTACTCGCAATTATTAGAATGTTGTTTTCTATTTCTCTTCATATTACTTTCTGTCTACTATTATACCTACTTTATCTTGTTATGTGCAATAAAGAGTTTACATACAAACTACATGACGAGCCGGTTCATACGAGCCACACATTTTCTTGTGAAATTGATTTATTTTAAACTCGAAGGCACTAAAAGTAAACAGTATAAAGTTAGCGTCCGATTAGATGTATGTAGTGGGATGGTACTGGAACCGTTCGCTTTTACTAATAAACATGATTTAGCGCGGCGTTTAACACTCTGCAGTTAAACAACGCTGCAGTAAAATTCTTCGCGATAAAACAAATCATTACCTACAACGTACACCGAAGTAAATTGGCGCGAAAATGTGACAACTCCGACCATTAACAGTTTGCTGCGCGGAGTAGGCATAAGCGATAAAGGAGCACGAGCGCCGTAAAATTTTCGCGCGCACCGACCTAGTGATGGGACACGGACCGTCTCTAATCATGTAATCGAGTTAAATACTTATTCACACAATGCAGTCGATGGAGTATTGTCGAGTCGATATTAAAATGTCACGTGCGCACGCATGTGAACTTACGTGTTGTTAACATGAAGAAAAGTGGAAGTTACTCAACGATTTTCAATCACGGTTATTGAGACGCTGTCTATCAAATTGTCATCCGGCTACAGCTAGACATGGAAGTACTCATTTCGAACCGGTCTGGCGAGTCAAGCTCCACTCCAATGAAATTTAATTTCATTCCACTGCATTCTTATAAGAGTAACGGTCTAGACATAGCGAGCGAGTCTGCCGAGGCAACCGTAAACCTGAATCTGTTACTTTTTCTGCTCTGCAATTAATGATTGATCGATAATTAGACGCGGCTAGTAGTTTCGAGTCTTGTAAACAAAACTACCACTAAATACATATGCCCATCACGACCTTGCTCACTAACATCGCAGATAGCGAAGTGCAAAGTGATATTAATATTACAATGTAACTATGCAAACAGTAATTATTCTGCTAGTTATTGAATATACGGCTGTTAAATTACAAAACGGATTTTATTACAACGGGAATTGTCAGAGTGAGAGCGTCAGATTTTTAATCCGTTCGAAGTCGATTTCTAATCCTCAATCAATTTAGAATCGTGTTTGAAGCAGTTAAGTGGCTAAAAGGCACGTCTAAGAGCGGGGCGTGAGTATGTTAACCCGTCGCGGCGGGATACATCCAATTCGCAGAGGATGCGTCAAGGACGGGACGTTCGCGGTCGACGCACTACCGACCTCAGTCCTGGTCTAAACGTGACCTTTTACAAAGGACAGTCTAGCATTAATTCCTATTCTAATTAAGCATGTCAATTCTGCGAGATGAGCTGTCGGCTGCGGAAGGTTGCGCAATTTGACATTAAGGAAGGTTGGGACGTTCAAGGTCGCAATGAACGAAGGTCCCGGAAGAGCGGAGCTGCGGGTGCGTCTAGACGCGGGGGGAGTAGCGTAGGGCAGCGGTCGATACGCGCCGTTTCCCGCGCTCGCTTGGCGCCTGCGCGTTCGCGACATCACGGTCAACCCAACTTGTCGCTTAAGAAACGTCTCTCGATTCAAAAGTGTAATGTTTCACGGATCGGAAGTCGCTATTGGAGGCATATCTTTGGAAAATTGAAGTTATTGACAGTTGAATTCATTCGATTTTGTCGAAGACACATTAAATATAACAAGGCTTTACAGACAAATAACCAAAGATTTCCGTGAAATAAAAAAAAAACTGCTACAGAATAGAGATAAATATTTAACTAACCTGATTCACAGGAGTCTGAAGGGGTCTGAACGCCCAAACTGTCGAACTGTTGCCTGGCGAGCGTGTAGGAGTGGTCAGCGGCGACAGCTGCAGAGTCCCGCAGCAAGCGCTGTGCGGTGCCGACGACGTCTACTGTATGGCGGAACTGTGGAGGCTCATCACCGTCCATGGAAGGCGGGGTGTCAGGTCTGTTCGGTGACATATCTCGCCGCAGTAGGCTTTGTCCTGGAGCAGGTGTCGGTGCCCGGATTAGCTCAGGCGGAATAAATGAGTTCGTGGGATGTACAGAGTCAACACAAGAACCTGCCCACATGCAATCGTGATGCACGATGTTTTCTTTGTGTTCCTCGGGTTCCTCTTCTTCTTCTGGTTCTGGTTCTGGTTCTGGTTGAGTCTCCAAAATTCTCCAATCGGGATCGTCTGCATTTAGGGTTTCGAAATCGGGAGGTGGAACCAGATCCAACCGCTCTGCCTCTAACTGTACTTGCATCCAGAATTCTGATGTCATCTCAATAGACTCATCGAACGTCTCCCACAAGTCAAAATGTAGTAAGTTGCTGTCGACCGATGCCGCCATTTTTCTTTATACCTAAAGACTAACTAGTTTTAAAGCTAAGACGAACTCGTCAGTATCACAGTGCCCCTTATCACAGGGACGATGCGCGCGATGGGTTCAACGCACACCGTCTGCAACAACGAAAAATTTTTTATTAAATAATTGCCGAAATATGAAATGATTTAATATAATAAATAACATTATTAATATTTGAATAATTCGAAAGCCAACTTAAAACATTTATGATAAATGAGTGATAGTATGTATGAAACAAGTAGACAAAGAAATGATTAAGTGCGAAAGTGATTAAAACATTTCTTAAATGAATTTCTAAAATTATTAAAATCGTTCGTCGGTTCATCGAATGTAAAATATTAAATAAAATTGAATAAATAAAAACTATAGTAGTAGTAGTATAAATCCTTATTATACCTTGCATATACTATCGCTATCACAGAAATAAGTCACTGTATCCAAGTACACTTTAAAACTCCCAAAAACAAATCACAACACAAGTCCAAACTAAAATTTTCTAAAAATCTAAAAAATACACGAAGCCACTTTGTAAACGGGGGCTGTTGACCCTCGTATTTACAAACAGTCGAAGTATCGAGGAACTAAAGGTTGCTAAACTGGGAAGTGTTCGCACCGAAGCCCGAAACTAGACTGAAGCCTGGATGCCATAGCCAGCTCTTATAAAGACTGACCTGGCCTTGGGACTTATCCCACTTTTGTCTAAAAACAAACACAGGTACGCCAAAGCAAAGCAGAACAATTGTCGGATCCCCACTTTCTCTATTGTAATGGCATTTCTACCTGCGCCTATCCCTGGTTCTTAGAATTTTTTGCCCGCCCGCCTATGTACCTGCGGATTTCCGCAAAAAGCCATTTTATTTACAAACGCATATTGGCGCGAAATGAGTATTCTGTTTACCAATAATACGGGCTTCGTCCGAACGAAGCAGCGATTGCTGAATGAGCTCGCGGAGTCGACTCAAACATTTTTCCCGCCATTTCCAACTACATAACATGGACATTTAATTCATAAATAATGTCGTCACGTGCAAGTGAATTTAACATCATTAATATGCAAATAGTAATTTTACATGAAAATACTGAATTATTTTCTAGAGAAAAAAACACAAGACATTCGAGAACTATAATATTTATTGGAATGAATATTGGAATAAACCAATAAAACGGCTGACAGACATGCGAAAATTTAGAAATCGAAGAAACAGTTTGGTAGCAACACTGCGAGTGATCGAAGTAAAGTGAACGCGTTATAGATACTTCTTTTAATTTTTAGGTAACTCGTACTTTATAAATTTAGTGACATATAATAACAAGGAATTGTGACACTAATTGCGTATTTTATATTTTTTTAAATACTACTACCAAACTGGAATTCCAAGTTATTTTGTCTACATAATCGTAACAAATTATTTTTTTCTGGTGAAACGAGAATTACTAGCAACTGAATTGTTGAAAAATGGCGTGCAAAATTTTTGAAGCATTAAAATATAGGTACATTTTTATTTTAGAACTACGTTATAACTTTCTCTTTTTGACTTAACGTTTGTACTTAGCAAGTGATTTTCAGATTTACAAATTAAGAACACATCATCTACTTGCATTAAAATATAAAATAATGGTTTAATTTAAAGGTTTCATACTAACTTATTTCTAAGCACTGTTTGAATTATTATCTAGATATTTTCATTCATACACTAAATGGGTACGATCATTCAGTGTAATACAATATTTCACAACTAAAAGTTGAAATTGTGCAATAGGTACTTTGTTTAGTAAACATCAACTTATTACACAATTTCATCTACCTATTGTTGTCAATCGTTGAAATTGGCAAAGGGTATTGAAATAAGTACAATAATATATTAATACCAGGATATATAAAGGTGTAATACCAAAAAAATCCTTTTTAAATTAAACTGGGTAGGTAGTTTTAATACACAGCAGGCAGCGTAAGCCGCACCGCTATAGAATGTGAAGAATTCGGGCGCTGCCGATTCGCAGAAAAGTACCCACTACTTGATGGCAACGCCCCGCACTGCTAAGTAAGTCTTAGACAACTACTTACGACCACTCGCAATCCAACACAAACACCCGCTTACTAACTACCCTACAAGCTAATATCTCAAAGGGACACTTGAAATTCAACTCACCAAAAAGTTTGTGCAAATTGCGTACCGGCCGCAGCCGGCGAATCACACAATTTTACTAAAGATTCTTCAGAATCTTCGACAAAGTTTTTTCCGTACACACTGCGTAACACTCACTGAGACTATGCGGTTGCTTATACAGTGTAAAGTACTAAATACGATACGTCTACCGGGACCTCGGATTGAGTTAGGCAAACACTGAAACATTATTCGTCAGCCGGCCGTTTATAAAAGCGCGCGAGCGTCTCGGATGGCGCCGTGGACACGACTAGACGAGTGGAGCGGGCCGAGCAAGCAAAGCAGCGCCGGCCGCGGCGCGGGGCGCGTTGCGCAGCGCGGCATCCCCGCGCGCCCGCGACTCCCGGCATCGCCAAGCCTTTCCGTGAAAACTCTGAAAATACGCTCAAAACCCACCAAAATACCTAACAAAAACCTCCCTTACCCATAGATTTGACCATAGAAATGACAACCAAGTTTCTACGACGAGTACGAATGTAGTATTCGCAAATTTTGTTCAAACGTCTCGCGGGGGGACGGTCGCCGCTGCGAGGAAGGAAATCAACGGCAAAGAATACGCAGTGGATGTGTAGGTTACATCGTTGTGTGCGAGAGGCAGACGGAGGTATAGTACTTGGTTTGAATTGGTGTGTGTGTACTAGTCTCATTCTCATTCGGCCGCGGGCTGTCATAGAGTGTGGGCATGTCGCTCGGCGCTCTATGCCGGCTGCGGAGATCGCAGAGCCGTTGGTCGGCATTCCTTAGCCCGCCCGTTTATGGCGCGAAGCAAAAATACCTGAGTCCGATGAATTGCAACGTATTATTTATTGACCGTCAGTCAGCGCGGGCAACAATTAGCGTATGCTGTCTGCTTGTATTGTAGGTCGTAGCGTAGCACAGAATACAGTCAAACAAAAAGTTACCTAGTTAACTTCTTACAATCCCAATACAAGCTGAAAAATTTAGTTTACTTTAACCCTTAAATTGACATACCTAGGTAATTTAATAAAATCATACGTAGTTCGAACCTCATCGTAATTTTAGAGTATCTACAAAAAATTGTATGTTGATAAAAAATACAAAAATATATTCTAAGAGCATGTTCACTGTAGTGCATACTAAATAAATTAATACTAAGTAAATTAAGCAGAATAACTTACTTGCGTTCAAATCGGCAAAAAAATTGGTAAAAATCTTTTAAGGTCACTAGAATCACTTTCTGATGGTACTATTGGATGCCCCACAAATTGTCAACTAAATGAAAACAGATTGCAATTCAAATTTATAGGCCGCACCCTTAATGATGGGCTAATTATGAGCAATTTATTTATAATTAATTTAAAACTAAAGAAGGAAATGATAATGAGGACGGTTTCTTGTTGCCACAGCATTTACTGTTCGGCGTTTACCTAATTTACTAAATAATAATAAATAATACAATCCACCCCAGAATAAATAGGTAAGTCCAGAGCGTATTCGACAAAGTCATCAAGTAATGTTCTCATTATCCATAATTATTGGCGCTTATCAACAGTACTTGTTCTGTGGAACAATAACAAATTAAAATTGGATATTTTATGACGAAAATGATTTCTGCCATTATAAAATACAAATAAAAAAATTCGTCCTTACTTACTATGCCTGCCGTCTGCACCAGACACAGAGCATAGCACACCTATTAGCTAGTTTGACATAATGCAAACACCGTCAAACTCATTGTAACCGATAAATTACTCTAGGCATCAGAGGCGTGGCGTCAAGTATACCAGAAGGCAAGCCGAAGGGAATTTAATTAGCCTTTTAATTCTACACGATAAAAGTGCCCAACTGCCTTAAAATAGGCAAGCCGGTGGGAATGGTCGCCACGCCACTGCTAGGTATACTGAATTCAATAAAAATAAGGTAACCGTATACCTAGTTCGTCAATAATACCAGCACATTCTAAACAACAAATACTTTCTGACTTTTTGCATACAAAGGGCCGTCATAACCGATAATTCAAATAGACAGCCTGTACATAGCAACAGCGTCTCCGAAGCAATTTCGACCTCACTGCGTTACAATACAATTGAAAACAGCCGCTTAGCTCTCTTACAATGAGCAACGAATGTTAAGTGCCAAGACGCGACGATACTGCTCGAAGGGTCGGCACGTTCCGAGGATAAACTTATGTGTAAGTGCGTACGCTAGGCGTTTGGGGTTTGCGATTCTATATCAGTTGAGTTGAAGGCCACATCCTGTGTCAGAATACCTACTTGAGTAGATATCAAAAGGAAACGGAGGTTGCTTGACCACACTTCGTTGTTTAAGAACACCACGGGAAGCAAAGACAGTGTGCTGTTTAATAGATATTTTATCTACTTAACTTCCCTATAATACCTATGTCTATTCAATTCCGATTCTTTAGCTGTATGGATAGATCACTACATAATCTTCTTCTTCTATATATCTATCTTCTATATCTTCTATTATCTATAATCTGTCTATAATCTATAATCTTCTATAATCTATATCTATATCTATATCTTCTATCTATAATCTATATATATAAAAGAAAGTCGTGTTAGTTACACTATTTATAACTCGAGAACGGCTGAACCGATTTGGCTGAAAATTGGTGAGGAGGTAGTTTAGAACCAGGAGAGGGATATAGGATACTTTTTATCCCGATTTTCCAGCGGGATTGGAAATTCCCGAAATGTTGTACCTACATTACATTTAAATTATAAAGCTACATTACATTTCCCACCTACACATTATTCCTTGATTAGTATAAAGGTGCACTACAAAGGAATTTTTCAAATTTCCCACGGGATAAAAACACGAGGTACCTAAATAATTAAGACTATAATCAGTACTTACATAATATTCCTAGAGGATCACGTAAATGCTCTAAGAAGGGATTTTCCGAATTTCCCACGGGATAGGAAATAAAAACCTTATACTTGGAGACATGAGTGGATGTGTGGGGTATGCCGTTACTCTGACGTTATCTGCGCGGACGAAGTCGCGGGCAAAAGCTAGTACAGTATATAAAACAACATCGCTTTCCGCTGCCTTTCCCTATGTATGCTTAGATATTTAAAACTGCGTAACGGATTTTGATGCGCTTTTTTTTAAGATAGATTCAAGAGGAGTATTATACGCAGACGAAGTCGCGGGCAGAAGAGCGTAGATAGAATAAAAACTTTATTTACACACAGGTACATTATGGAACCAGTATTGAAACCACATACTTAGATGGAAAATGAATATATACATACAACACAAGTAACACAACATACTAATGTAAATGGATGTAGGTACGTATGGATCTGACAGCGATCGATCCAACTTTGGTTCGGAATTGAATCGCATAAAGACGCCATCGTAATGCCCCAGGGCCGATAAGCAAATGACCTATATTAATAAAGTATCTGATAATACATACATACATACACAAATCACGTCTTTATCCCTTACGGGGTAGACAGAGCCTAAGGCCACGTTTAGCAAGACACTGAGGGCGTAGAGGTGGAAAGTGGAATCAAAATAGTGATGGGTGAGCCGCATCGCCTATAACATGATTCCTATGATTTTCGCCCATTTCCCTCGATGGGTTTTTACCATTTGCGCGGGAAGAGAAGCAACTGGTACATTCTATGTTTTTTCTTTGCTCCCAGACCAGCATGGAATAATGTTTACATTAAAGTAGGTAGCAATATAATACTTTAATGGTTTTCTATATGGGAATAGGAGACGTTTTGAAAAAAGGTCAGGTAAAGAGTACCCGAAACCGGGGAGCATGTATGAAGGGATTGATGAATGTGGATGAAGCGAATGAGATGTCAGGATCGTAGCAAGTGGAACAAAGTAGTCTGCCTACCCCTGTGGGCAAGAACGGTATGTATGTATGACTTTCTAATTTCTAACTTAAACGCCACTGTCTGTGGTTGCGACACAAATTGCGACATCTTGTTAACGCGTCGCGCCTACCTTTGACCAGATCAGACATTAAGATACCTAAGTGCCCGACACTTGTGTCGTAGTCTATTCGGGCCTTCAGCAAATGTTCATTGAATTTTATTTCAATAAGTAGCTTATAACACACGTATGCTACCCACTAGCGCAGGGTCCGTGCGCATCGGGACCGGATCAGAATACATAAAGTTTTAAATGTATAATGGGTTAAAATACATAATGGTTCAAAATATATAACGCAATTTTCTGTAAAACTATTAGCTAAATGAACTTTTTTGATATCGTAATCTATAGACTGGTTTAGGTTAGGTTAGGTTTGTTTTATAACAATGCTGTTCATTTGTAACTTTCTGAGAAAATCGCATTATTACTACATAGTATTAAACAAAGTCGCTTTCTTTGTCCCCATGTCCCCATGTCCCTATGTCCCTTTGTATGCTTATATCTTCAAAACTACACAACGGATTTTGATGCGGTTTTTTTAATAGATAGAGTGATTCAAGAGGAAGGTTTTTATGTATAATTCTACGCAGACGAAGTCGCGGGCAGAAGCTAGTATATTATAAACCATTATGTATTTTAACCCATTATACATTTTAAACTTTATGTATTTTAATACGTACCCGTGCGCATCGCTACTATCATCTTATTCCCTAATACTGCCGCCAATCTCAGTGTTTGCGCTGCTGTGTTCCGGCATGAAGGATGGCAACCTGTGGTAAATACTAGCAAACGTAGTATTTTATCTCAACCCTCTGGGCTAACAACGCATTGGTGATGATAACTTGGCATCAGGTAACCAACAGATAGTGAAAAAACAAGTAATCCCAGGCCCATACATTTTTGTCTCAGTGGCTTTAAGGCGATACCGACTTACAAAAGGACAACCCATAAAAACCTTCCTTCTTAAGTCTGCACAAAGGAGGTACCAGCTGACCAATAAAGTCATTAAACAATATCCACAGCTGTCAGAAATTCGGCGTTACCAAAGTCCGTAATTAGGTATTTTAAGCCCTATCGGGGAAACCCAGCATGAACAAAAGGACAATACGGACATTGTTTATTTTTATTATAGTTTCTAGTACCCAAACCAGTACATGTTATCTGTTAAGCTGGGTAAGGGATATTAAACAATAGGTTGGCAAAGGCTTGGCCTGCACGTAGCGGAGAAAATTAAAAAAAAAACTGTGTCTCTTAAAATTGTTCCCGAATATTACAGGATTTTTGAAATAGTTAATAATAATAATAATACTACTACTAATAGTAATAATAATATTACTTTTTATATGAATATTGTAAAAACCTAACTTGAGACAAAAATAAATATACAGAATAATAATAATAATATGTATAGCCTTTTTATTCCAAATTCGCTACAATTTCATTTTTTTTTGTTGTTGTTGTTTTATTATTAAATTGTCGCGTAATTCGGCGTGCCTCATGGCATAGGCCTCCTCCGTGTATTGGAGGGTTTGGGCTATACCTAGTTCCCACGCGCGCCCAGTGCGGATTGGGAACTTAACACACACCATTGAATTTCTTCGCAGATGTGTGCAAGGTTTCCTCACGATGTTTTCCTTCACCGAAAAGCTCATGGCAAATTTCAAATGTAATTTTCGCACATAAATTCCCAAAAACTCAGAGGTGCGCGCCCGGGATTTGAACCCACGACGCTCTGCTTGAGAGGCCACAGGTCAAACCACTAGGCTACCACGGCTTTTTTTTTGAAATAGTTGTAAAGACAAAATTCAAAATATAAAAGGTTTTACGTGTATTTTTTTTTAACTACCAGCGCATTCGGAACGACTATCATTGCCAAGAAGAATGCGCCGCAAGAAACTTGGCAGAAAGTCATATTTTCATAATAAAATAAATTTATAACAATGCTTCAATTCTACTTAACTTCACTACATAGTATAAAACAAAGTCGCTTTCTCTGTCCCTATGTCCCTATGTATGCTTATATCTTCAAAACTACATAACGGATTTTGATGCGGTTTTTTTAATAGATAGAGTGATTCAAGAGGAAGGTTTTTATGTATAATTCTACGCAGACGAAGTCGCGGGCAGAAGCTAGTATATCTATAAAAGGGATGTATTACGTCCCCAAATTAAATCAATGGCTAGCTAGACTAAATTTTAAATCAAAAAATTAATTGAAAAATCTTTGTAGAAGTGTTCAGTGAATCTAACAAAACCACGTGTAACAAAAGCTTAAGGCCACGTTTAGCATGATTGTGGGTGTACAGGTGGAAAGGGGAATCAAAATAGTGATGGGTTGCTAGCCGCATCGCCTATAACATGATTCCTAAGATTTTCGCCCATTCCCTCGATGGCCTTTTACCATCTGCGCAGGAAGAGAAGCACTGGTATATTCTATGTTTTTTCTTTACTCCCAGGCCAGCATGGAAGAACTTTTAATAAAAAACTGACTGTAGTTGGCAGATGTCCAGATTTTTGCGAGAAAAAAGGATGCTTTTACACCATACACCATATCGGTACTATTGCTAAGTATATTGTATTTCTTCTTCCTATTATATATCTACGTGTATCGAATGTGTGTAAATAAATGTTTCTCTCTCTCTCTCTCTCTCTCTCTCTCTCTCTCTCTAATAGTTTTTACGCTAAAATAAAATAAAATCCATTTCAACCTCAGCTTTCGATCGGGGTTCTACATGGTACTAAAATTGAAAAATGAATTCCTCATTAAAAAATAAAAATAATGAATGTAATGTGTTGCATTACTCCTGTCTATTTGTTTTCGCCACCTACTTAAACTGTCTCCGACTTATTTCTTTCTTTTATTGGTTGTCTGGCAAAGATCGTTATTAAGCGATAAGACCGCCTATTGCCTACCTTGTTTTGTTTCTGTATTGTTTTGTACTGATTTGTGGTGTTCAATAAAGAGTATTTGTATTGTATTGTATTGTAGTGTAATGACTAAAGACCGTGAATCATTTGCCATTTTTATCTGTAATCCTCACCAGTACTTTATCTGAATCCCTACCGTACTCGAGAACCTCTCTCTCAATCGGCCATACTAAGCCATAAACTCATCCTTGAACAGTTTTACAATTGACAATATTCATTCCAAGAAATTATTGTAAATTAGTCAGCAATTGTGCCGGATTATTAGCAGCTTTCGACCCGCATATTTAGCTTAACGATGTACTTATCAACTACCCAGAATTGTAAACACCATTAAGACAAATGAATTCTGGAAAATTACAAATAGCAAAAAAGGACTGCCAGGCGGCAGGTAGGCACCGACTTAAAGATCTCCGGTGTTAAAATTGTAACTATGACGATTACCAAAGGGCGTTAGACGTTATGAGTAACTCGTGTACCTATTCAAGCAACACTAAAAGTACAGTTTGACAACAAATATAAAATGCGCATCGGCAGTATTCGTTTGCGCAGAGAAGCGCAGACCAGTTTCCGATGGTAGCCGAACGTGTAAATAATCTATATTGAACTTTATTTGCAAGCGCAACTGGCAGGGTATTGCTTGCTTTGCATTCTTAGCTCTGTCCCGCTTACACGATTTTGCCATTGTTGGTACGAAATCGATCGACCAATAACAGCGCCAGAGTTTCCCGCGCTACTAAAATTGGTCTACTGCGCTACTGGGTAATTATTATTATTACTTGTCCTATTAAAATAACATTAATAAGAAGTTTTAAAAAAACCCGACCGGAAACTTTCGTTATGACTTACCACAAATTCTCGAGAAAGTTTCTGGAAATTTCTGAGAATATTCTTGCTATTTTGAGAATGTTCTACAACTTGCAGTTACGCATTGCTAGACCCACTTGGTTTAGTAATATTCATTTTCTCCATGAACTCGGTTCCTTTGCCTTTATTTCCAAACGGCAAATGTAAAAAAATAAATCAAATCGCAGAAAGACGGTGCATTTTATGTTACAGTACCAAATGAACAAAATATGTGCGTAATGATCGAGTCATTCCCATTGACAACTTGATTTACAACCGTCAAACCCCATCACGGCAATGCAGATTTAATTTCCTTCCAGCCATAAAGTTCGTCGAACCTCTATGGTCTTAAAAAAGCAGAACCTTCATGCTTTTAAAACCCAAGTTTTGGCCAAAACCCGTTCCCATGAATGGCGGCGATGATTTATTGACATTCCCGTTCGTAATTTGTTAATGCTTATTATTTTGTCGATGCTAATTACTGTTCACATAAATTAAGCAAAAAGTGTTTGTAATGGTCGGTCGATTTCGCTGCGGCTCGAGTTAATATTTTAATCTTTCTTTAGAGCTTTGTCTCGATAAAATTATTTGATCATGTAATGTTTACTTCTAATTTCGGGTCTTATAAATAGTCATAACGCTAACATTGCTGGTACCCGCCCGAAAGTAGCATCTACAGCCGAAATTGAAATTATTGTAAGCAAAAGTGTCAGGTAAAACAAGGGATCAAACAAAAGAAAGGTACCTAATCCTTTTCCTACCTGAGGAGTACCCGACTTCGGGAAACTTCTAATTACTTAGAGATATTGTTCTATTCATAACATTCAAACAAATAAATGAAGTAAAGCAATAAAAAGATTAGCATTGTTTGGTTGTCTATAGTTCTTTCAAAACCCATAAAGCTTTATGTACCTATTTTAATTTACTGGAGTCCGATTTTTGGATTTTGATGCGGTTTTTTTTAATAGATAACTCTATTCGATTTGAGAAGAAGGTTTAGCGCGGGCAGAAGCTAGTAAGTTATTTTTTTTTTATGTGAATAGGAAGGCAAACGAGCAAGTGGGTCACCTGATGGTAAGTGATCACCACTGCCCATAGACACCCGCAACCCCGGAGGGATTGCAGATGCGTTGCCAACCTAGAGGATTAAGATGAAATGCCTCTTGTGCCCGTAATTTCCCCGGCTGTCTTACTCTCCGCACCGGAACACAGCAGTGCAAGCACTGCTACTTAGCGGCAGGATTAGCGAGTAAGATGGTGGTATAAAATTGAAATAGATGTCGTAGATATTTAAAATTGTTTAAGCTAGTTTAGAGTTGTGCGGTATATTTAATTGTATATGCAGTATAGATAACAGTATATGAAAAATTGAGATAGTTCTAGTTATCGCTTCAACGACATAACGAGTTCAAATTCGAATAGACAAGTAAATAATACATTTATTCAAACAGCGAACTTTCGTTTCCTGCTCTCACCCTTACATATTTATTGTTAGAGGATAACAAATAAACCGGCCAAGCGCGAGTCGGCCTCGTACACGATGGGTTCTACATCGCACAATTTAAAGATCAAGTATAAATTCCGAAAACATCACACCATTCTCTTGTATACAATTGGTTTTGCTTGCGTATAAATGATTTGTATTCAATAAGAAATTATGAGTAGGTCTAGTTATTAAGAAAACAAGGAGCTTTGGAACTTTCTCTTCGAAAACTTAGGTTTCTTTTATCACTAACATGAATTACGCATTTAAGTTTGGTAAAGACATCCTCAAAGTTCGTCTTTGTGCATATATTTAATGTTTTTTTATGTGATTTGTGTCTGTTTCTTTAAGTTTGTACAATAAAGCATTTACTTACTTTCTCACTTTTTTAATTTTTTTATTTATTGAAAACAAATTAATAATATACAGTTTAAAGGTTTATGACAGCGGGCAAAAACTCAGCAGAGTTTATCTGCCGCTGCTAGTTACTCACGTTAAATCCTTAGACTAAACAGATGAGTTATTGTTGTGCTGCGTTACAGTTTCGGTAAAATGCTTTGACAATTCTCTTGCATCTATTAGGGTTGGCACACACTTTTTGTACTTCATTATCACTGAGTAGGTACTTTACGTACTTTTATTTGTTGTCTCGCGTTCATACTTGGCTAGACGCTTGCAATCTCTTCTCAGTTTACCTCTTCGGTGCTGGTGACGAACAATTAATTTTCTATAGATATACATACATGTAAATGTATATAAATAAAAATGAATCATTGAAATGTATGTACGCGCATAACTTCCAAACGACTGCACCGAATTGGATAATTCTTTTGCAGTTGTGTTTGTTACTGTTTGGACAAGGTTTGTATAAAATAAAATTTTGAAAAAAAAATACTGGAACGGGAGCGAAGCCACGGGCAACAGCTAGTTATAAATATATGTAAACAAATGTCAGGTCAACGATTCGCGGAACCCTGAAAACAACAAGTGTTCTTGATGAGCGTCAACTTTTAAAATAGGGTTGACAGCCAACCCGTTATAATCCCACCTAGGGCTGCAACCACTTGCAATATTTTATTATTATTTTGACGAGCCTGACATCTATCGCCGCAGTTATAAAGGAATTATTAACTTCGGATTAATCTTCATCTAAATATAGTTATAATTTAGGGTTGCCAGTCGTTAACCGGGCATTAAGTTAAAAAAAAGTCAAGATGTCAAACGAATTAAAATTTAAACGGGACGGACGTTTTATACCCTGCTACGGAACTAAGTAATTTGACGATGACAAAAAGTTTTTTTTTTAAGTTTTGTTGAGTGACATACCTAATTTTATGTAACTTTAATCTAAAGGCTGAAATACAACTGTGTCATTATCTAGGTGTTACGGATAATTTATCTGTGGTATCACTCCGTATTAGGTTACCTTGAGTTGGAATCTAATTTAAAAAGTTATCTTTTTGATACCGAAAAACAGTGTCACGTAGTTTTTACATATGTACTACAGGCGACCAAGTGAAAATAGACTGACATTCTAACCTGTAGTACAAAAATGACTTTGAAACTGAGAGTGGTAAAGGAATTTATTGTCCGATTATACGGATACATGTTACGCATATCTCTTTATTGTAAATAAATACATAAAAAACGGAATAGAAAGTCACAGGATAAAACAGATGCCAGTAGGTAGGTAAGTACATACAGACTATTTACGTTTTTGCACGCATTTTTGTTATGAATGGAAATTATTCTTAAATTAGACTAAATTAATGCTAACGACCTATTATGAAAACTATTTTGAACAAAACAAGTACAAAGGTAACAAAGTAAACAGATTAAGTTAATTAGCCAATATTCACTAAGTTTGTTTGTATAGATTATATTATTGTATACAAATATAAAGGTATTACAGTTTTATTTTATTTTAAATCGTTTAATCCTAGTTGAGATTGTTTTAACATGAGCTAAATCCAATCTACTCTTCATTTCAAACATCATAGAAGACAGATGATAACAGAAACATTCAGAAGCATCAGCCTGCTTGAAGAATGAAGATTAAAATTAGTGTCCGACCGAAGTTTCGGTTTCGGTTTCGGTTTCGGCCAGAATCCGGCCGAAACCTTCGGCCGGGCCGAAATTACTTCGCGGCCTCACGCGGCTCTCGCATTGGGAGCGCTCGGCTTAATTCGGCCGCGTAAAGCAAAAGTAAAAATTGAAATACTCTAAGTACAAGAACTCATTAATGTGTAAAATTTGATTTTCATATTGTTTTGTTTGTAAAAGTTGATTAGTGTTTAAGTAGCATGACTACTGTAACGATCTTGGTAAATTTGTTTCAAGATCGGTGATTGAAGTGATAATTTCATAATTATGTAGAGAAAGGGAGTTGATTAAAATTTAATTATTTCATATTTTTTGACAAAGTTGATTTATGTTAAAGTAGCATGAATGCTGTGATTTCTCTTGCAATGTTTGACTTTGTCACACGAGGTATTATTCTAAAACTTTGTTTAAAGATCTCTGATTACAGTGATAATAATATAATTTTTGTAAAAGTTGATTTATGTTTAAGCTGTGATTTGTCTTGCAATTGACTTTGTTCAGGTATCATAATAATATTAATTAGGTAACTTTGTTTAAAAGTTTAAAGATTTGATTTGATTTGATTTGGTTTAAAATTTCATAATTTACCTCTAATTATATCTATTTTAATCACACATAAACGGATAACTCACGTATAAAAAGTCGAGTGATGCTCGACATGTTTCGGACTATTTCGTAGTCCTTCGTAGTAACAAACTTCGTTCCAAGCTCCAGGAAGGACTACGAAATAGTCCGAAACATGTCGAGCATCACTCGACTTTTTATACGTGAGTTATCCGTTTATGTGTAATTATGATTAAGTCTCACGGTAGTTTCATGTATATCTATTTTCATTAAAAATAAACGTTTTTTATTTTGTTTAACAAAAAAAGAAACTGTTCTCATATAAGAAATCCTTGCAATAACCTTTTCCTTACGATTTGTACAGTAATTTTGAATATTTTGATACGTCTTCAAAAATTTCGGTTTCGGTTTCGGTTTCGGCCGAAATCAGAAAAAAACCGAAAATTCGGTTTCGGTTTCGGTTTCGGCTAAAAATCGTGTTTCGGTCGGACACTAATTAAAATATGTTTTTGAATTTGTTAGTGTACATTATATATTTTTATTTATTTCCGGTTATAAACATGTTAGTCATTTAAATTAATCACCAATACTATAAAATGCATTGTTAATGTAAAATTACAACATATAAAATTACCAACGAAACCTAAAATTGTGCTAAACTTAATGTAGCTACTTAAATAGTATTTATTTCAATAATTATTCCATAACAGAGGATTCCTTTACTGTATTTTTGTACAGCATTCAGAATAATTTTCGTTCTAATTTCCTTGTCCTTGACATGTGTCTAACGCACTCGGAAACACAATCGTGTTCACCATTTCTTTCTATCAAACGATATAGAACGAAGATAGAAAGAGAAAACGATTAAGGCAGGTTACAAGTTTTATGCATACTGTGTTCTCGGTAAGTCAACTCCTTGACATTTCCAAACCCGTTTTCTCAAAGGGGAAAGGACTAGAAATGCACACAACCCTCAAGCATGGAGTATTTAAAAAAAACATTTTCAAAGTCGAAGTTAAAAAGGTCAATGACTATAACTACCCTAATAAATAATTTATACAAAATCACGCGACGGGGTGCGCAGACGCTCCTATGACAAATTGTCACAACAGGAAGAGATTACGGCCATTATGTGACGATGTGTTGCTAATCCCTCTTATTTGGTTTAGCATTAAAATGTTGGGCAGGGCGTTAGGGTGTTCAAATAACGGTTAATTGCAAGGGTTGTTTTTGGTTGATAACGGCTGTTTTGCTGTCGCTTGTTGTATTAAACTAAAATGAATTCCGACAAGGGTATTTGGAAGTTATTAGTTGTGGTAATAATGTGCCGTGGCTTTGCCATTCTAAAAGTCGTCATCGAATTTTTTTTAAATGCAGTAATTTTTACAAATAAGGTTTCTTAAATGTTTTAGGGCAAGTGCCTATAGGCGACCGCAACACCAGAAACACTGCTGGAGCGTTATCATTATCAATCTAGAGATTCTATTTGGAGTGCACCTTTTGTGCCTTTAATTTCCCCGGCTGTCTCGGTCTCCACGTCGTAAGACGAAATCAAATGAAATGTATTCTTGCTAACAGGCATTACCGTCACTAAAGCTTATTTCTATTTATTCTGTGACAGTGGCAAATCTGCTGCTTAGCGGTAAGATTAGCGATATGAGGTTGGCTTCTTCCATGCTGGTCTGGGAGTAAAGAAAACACATAGAATTTACCAGTTGCTTCTCTTCCCGCGCAGATGGTAAAAGCCCATCAGGGGCGAAATTCTTAGGAATCATGTTATAGGCGATGCGGCTAGCAACCCATCACTATTGTGATTCCCCTTTCTACCTATACGCCCTTAATCACGCTAAACGTGGCTTTAAGGTCTTGTCACCTTAGGCTCTGTCTACCCCGTAAGGAATAAAGACGTGATATTATGTATGTATGTATGTATGAAAGTTGGTAGCGATCCCGGACGGACCTTGCACTGCACACCACTTGTAACCATTATGTAAAATGTAAGCTAGGTATGTAAAATGTAACTTATGTCCGTAAATGTAACTTATGTACTTACGTAACGTTACGTAACGTATAACGCGACGGGTTACTAAGGTAAAGGTTCAGTGGCAAGTATTACCGTGCGTTATCAGTTACATACCTCGAATTAGCAGAATTATCTCTATCGGCAGCTCTAAAATAAATAGACAGTGGCAGTATTATCAACGTTTTATTACCGTTTAAGATATCACACTTTAATATAAAAATTTATTTCTAAGGTATATCATTACACCGAGTTACCAAGCCATGTACACACGGCAATATAATCAGGTAAGCACCTACGCACACTCGCGCCGTATCTATCCTGCTTACCGAATAGCTTTGCTGTGTGTACATTGAAACTTGTTGAATATAAAGACTTTAATGAACCACATTAAGTATTAGTAAAGCTTTCATGCTGATCTTGATGCAGAGAATTTTTTTCTCTTCCCGCGCAGCGGGTATTTACAGGCCCATCTAGGAAACGGGTGAAAATCTTAGGAATAATGTTACAGGCGATGCAGCAAAGCAACCCATCACTATTTTTATTCCTCTTTCCACTAAATAGGACCTATAGAGCTTCTGTCCACCCCATAAGGAATATAGATGTGATTTGTGTGTGTATATGTTTGCTGGTAAAACGAAAAAGAAATACTAATTAATAAGTGCACGTGTTTCAAATATCCATCCCTTGTAACTAATGAATACTGCAACTTCGAAACCCACGTTACAAAACTCAAAGGATTAACTATGACACTGCCAGGTAGCAATTGGTAGACACCTTGCCATTTTCCCACGGCGGTACCCACCGTACCCAGAGTGCCCAACAAGGTGTGGGTGTAGCTTATATTACCGATATCGCTTACATTGTCAGTTTGTACTTCGAATTTGATTTGCACCTGCGTTGGCGCATAGGTACTATTAAATTCCCATTCATTATTAGCCGATATTTTTCGCACGGTCCGCGAAATTTTAAAGAGCAGGTTGAGCGCCTGCGCACAAAGACAAGAGCACAAAGACCGTATAAATTAAATAATTAATTAATCTGGGACAATTTGGGAGGATTAACTGTTTCTTGTTGTTATTCCTTCCCTTCGCGCGTGAGGGGACAAAAGTAGCACAGTTTATTAGAAAAAATACATAGCTCGTAGATCTCATATAGACCTAAACTTTAAAGCAGGGGTTCCCAGCCTTTTCTTGGTCGGGGACCTCTTTTCTATTATTCTCGTTAGCAGGAACCACTATGTAGGTATATAATAAATAAACATATTTAACTGAGACTACCTTAAAAATAACTTAATAAATTTAAAACTTATGCTAAAAATTAAGAAAAAATGCAGTTGGCGCCACTGTTGACTAAGATCCAGAGGTATAGCTTTTGCATGTAAAACATATATATTTCACAACGGCTTCGTTATCTTGGACGTGAGTGGCGGAGTAATAGCAACGGCAAGGTAAATATTTTTTGTTCATTTTAACTATCATCATATCGAGTAGCTATGCCGCAATGTCGTGCAGTTCCGTTTTGTAAGGAAAAAAAACCGCTTGCAAAGCGTTCACATTCATCGCCAAATCATCCATATTTGCGATAATTTCACGAACGAGATCACTTTTCAACAGGTAAATGAAATAAATTATAATTTATGTCACGAAGCCCGCCCAAACTAGTAAAAGGTGAATGTTATTGGGCCTCACGCGACACTAGCGCCTCTAGTGGCAAATTCACACGCGATCCCATTGCGCGTCTTTGTGCGAGAAAGCTGCTGGTACGAGGGTACAGCTTACCTGATAGCTTGTATTTGTACTATATCGTATTCCAATATGAATCGTAGCAAATCCTTCGCAATAAAACGTTATCGAGCGAGTAATGCGGAAATCAGTACGTCACGGGTCCTTATAGCTTGACCCTGCGGTCGCGGGCGCTTCCTGGCTCTTATCAATGGCTTATTCATTCATTCCCACCATTCCGCACTACTTGGGATAGGGCGCAATTCCGAAAAACGTTATAAACGCCGTTACTAACATCATTATCACTATGCATAGTATAAAACAAAGTCGCTTTCCGCTGTCTGTCCCTATGTATGCTTAGGTCTATGAAACTACGCAACGGATTTTGGTGCGGTTTTTTTTAATAGATAGAGTGATTCAATAGGGAGGTTTATATGTATATTCTACGTAGAAGTTTTACAAGCTTTTTTACTAACTATGTTTGCTTTGTTATCCCTTACGGGGTAGACAGAGCATGAGGTAACAAGACCTAAAGGCCACGTCTAGCATGATTGTCGGGATACAGGTGGAAAGGGGAATCAAAGTAGTGATGGGTTGCTAGCCGCATAGCCTATAACATGATACAGCTAAGAATTTCGCCCATTCCCTCGATGGGCTTTTACCATCTCCGCGGGACGAGCTTCAAAGGTAAATTGCAGTGGTAAGTATCTAACGACTAACGGGCTGATATTCTAATATCTACACTAATACCTATAACAAAGAAGAAATATTTGTTAGTTGGTTTGTAAATAGACGATTCACTGGAACTACAGAAAGTATTTAAAACTCCCTTTAATAATAGAAAGGTACATTGCCTACATAGGCTTATGTGCAAAGTTCCCGCGCGATACAGGCGAAGCTGTGCGGCACAACTAGTGTAATATTCGGCAAACAACATTATTACAAAACTTTCGAACACCGTCAGTTCAAACTTACTGAAGTTATCCATGCTTTTCACATTAAAACGATAAGCCTTGTTCAATATTTGTAGCCGGAAATCAGTAGGTGTGGCTGTTAACTCAAGATACACATATTTACGCAACGCTCGATTAAAATATGATAAATCAACATATATGTACGTACAGGCTAAACCAATTTTTACTTTATTACCGAAGTAGAGGGCCTATATCAAAAATATTGTGAACTTAGCGCAGGTTCATTGATTCTATCTCTAGATGAAAAGCGGTTTGAGTAGGTACCTAGGCCTTGTAGTTCTGGGAATAATTTGCGATAAGATTTGGATATGATTTAGATAAGCTACTGATTGCTAATGCTTACACGAAAATTTCAAATTCTTTGTTGTAAAGATCGTTTAATTAGAAGAGCTAAGTTAGTGTTACGCGCATGGTCGCAATCTCAATATCAATTTGCTGTCAAACGGCCTGAGATAGCGGTAGAAAGAGATGGTGAATGTGCTTACTTTTGCGAGCACGTTAGACAATAATGTGGCCGCCGTTCTAATGAAACATTCTTTTTTTTTTATTATTTATTTATTCAAATCAATTACAAAGAAAAAACATTACGTGTGAACAGCGAGCGAAAACCGCGATCGGTTTATCTGCTACTGTTGTCGCACGCATACAGCGCGTTATTTATTACATAACAATTATCAAACTATACTAAATAACCACTTAAGTATTTGCCAACAGCATCGATTTTACAATTTTTTTACAGTTTTGAGGGTTGTTATTTAGGTTATCACAAACCGTTCCAGTCCAGCCATTAAGAATCTGGGGCAGAAGGTATTTCCAGGTTCGCTTCTTATACATGTTGTTACATGTTGGTAGGATATACTTTGACAGATTCAATACAGTGCTTCTAGTTTCTCAGTTTCCTACAAACTTCGTGTTTCTTCAGAACAGACGTCAGCACCTATGTGAAGCTGAAAATCAACTAACCAATAATTCTTTTTTACCTATTCTATTCGATTGTACTACGTTTGTACCGGATAGTACCACTTTTTAAATCGTTTGTACCTCTAAGGGGTGAGAAATACAGGGGTGCTAAAATATGGTTCAAAATCAACATTAAGATACGACATTTTTGTTGATGCCAACTGATAGTACATCGTTTGTACCGGATTGTACCACAATAAAAAAATAAATAAAAAAAAAACAAAAAAAAACAAAAAAAAAACATTTTTTTTTAAAATTTTATGCTAAATCAAAGAATATGGATTCTGCCGGATTGTACCAGGTTTGTACCGGATTGTACCGCTTTTTAAATCGTTTGTACCTCTAAGGGGTGAGAAATAGAGGGGTGCAAAAATATGGCTTACAATCAATCAACATTATAATACGATATTTTTGTTGATACCTACTGATAGCATATAAAACTCGAAAAAAATAAAATAAAAAGAAATGTCATATAATAATATCGTTTATACTTGCCTGTTTATACTAGGATTGTACCGTTTTTCAAATCGTTTGTAACTCAAAAAAACACAGGGGTGCAAATAAACGATTAAGATTTCAATATGAATTCTCTAAATTTTACATTTGGCACAATTAAAAGGGTGGAAATTAAAACGGGTAAGAACGAGTGCAAATGACAAATCGATTTATTTTCTTAAAAATGAAAAACATATAAAACAGTCTAATCCAGTCAAAAATAAATTATAGAATAATGCCCCGGGGTGAACACTACAAACCGAAAACACGACGGTACAAACGGGTACAAACGAGTACTAACGAAAGTTCGACTAATTTTATTAAAAATCAATTAACCCTTTAAATGGTCTAAGCCGGTAGTAAATAAATTATGGAATTTGTGCCCCTAGGCGAATTATTATAAAACAAACCAAATAATCAACGGTACAACCGGGTAACAAACGAAAAATCGATTTATTTTCAAAAAAATCAATAAACACTTCAAATATTCTAATCCGGTCGAAAATAAATAAAGGAATTATGCTTCAAGGTGAATAATGACAATACAAACCGAATACACGACGGTACAAACGGGTACAAACGAGTACAAACGAGAAATCGATAAATTTTCTTAAAAATCAATAAACACTTGAAATGTTCTAATCCGGTCAAAAATAAATTATGGAATTATGTCCCGAGATGAATAAAGATAACACAAACCAAATGCTTGATGGTACAAACGGGTACAAAGGAGTACAAACGAGAAATCGAGACATTTTCTTAAAAATTAACAAACACTTGAAATGTGCCAATCCGGTGGAAAATAAATTATGAAATATATGCCCCTAGGCGAATGATGATAATATAAACCGTAAACTCTACGGTACATTCGGGTACAAACGGGAACAAACGAGTACAAACGAGAAATCGATACATTTTCTTAAAAATCAACAAAAACTTGAAAAGGTCTAATCCGGTGGAAAATAAATTATGTAATTATGCTTCAAGGTGAATAATGACAATACAAACCAATTACACGACGGTACAAACGGGTACAAACGAGTACAAACGAGAAATCGGTTAATTTTCTTAAAAATCAATAAACACTTGAAATGGTCTATTCCGGTGAAAAATAAATTATGGAATTATGCCCAGGGGTAAGTGATGATAACAAACCGAATTCACGACGGTACGAACGGGTACAAACGAGTACAAACGAGAAATCGATTAATTTTCTTAAAAACCAATAAACACTTGAAATGTTCTAATCCGGTCAAAAATAAATTATGGAATTATGCCCCGAGATGAATAAAGATAACACAAACCAAATGCTTGATGGTACAAACGGGTACAAACGAGTACAAACGAGAAATCGAGACATTTTCTTAAAAATCAATAAACACTTGAAATGGTCTATTCCGGTGAAAAATAAATTATGGAAGTATGCCCAGGGGTTAGTGATGATAACAAACCGAATTCACGACGGTACGAACGGGTACAAACGAGTGCAAACGAGAAATCGATTCATTTCATTTCTCGTTTGTACTCGTTTGTACCGGTTTGTACCCGACTGTACCGTAGAGTTTACGGTTTGTATTATCATCATTCGCCTAGGGGCATAAATTTCACAATTTATTTTCCACCGGACTAGACCATTTCAAGTGTTTGTCAATTTTTAAGAAAATGTCTCTTTTTCTCGTGTGTACTCGTTTGTACCCGTTTGTATTCGACTGTACCGTAGAATTTACGGTTTGTATTATCATCATTCGCCTAAGGGCACAAATTTCATAATTCATTTTCCACCGAATAGGCACATTTCAAGTAATTATTGATTTTTAATAAAATGAATCGATTTCTCGATTGTACTCGTTTGTACCCGTTTGTACCGTCGAGCATTCGGTTTGTATTATCATTATTCATCTTGGGGCATAATTCCATCACTTATTTTTCATCGGATTAGGACATAACAAGTTTTTATTAATTTTTAAGAAATTTAACCGATTTCTCGTTTGTACTCGTTTGTACCCGTTCGTACCGTCGTGAATTCGGTTTGTTATCATCACTAACCCCTGGGCATAATTCCATAATTTATTTTTCAACGGAATAGACCATTTCAAGTATTTATTGATTTTTAAGAAAATTAACCGATTTCTCGTTTGTACTCGTTTGTACCCGTTTGTACCGTCGTGTAATTGGTTTGTATTGTCATTATTCACCTTGAGGCATAATAACATAATTTATTTTCCACCGGATTAGACCATTTCAAGTGTTTGTTGATTTTTAAGAAACTGTATCGATTTCTCGTTTGTACTCGTTTGTACCCGTTTGTACCCGACTGTACCGTAGAGTTTACGGTTTGTATTATCATCATTCGCCTAGGGGCATAAATTTCATAATTTATTTTCCACCGAATAGGCACATTTCAAGTAATTATTGATTTTTAGTAAAATGAATCGCATTCTCGATTGTACTCGTTTGTACCCATTTGTACCCGTTTGTACCGTCGAGCATTCGGTTTGTATTATCATTATTCATCTCGGGGCATAATTCCATAACTTATTTTTCATCGGATTAGGACATAATAAGTTTTTATTAATTTTTAAGAAATTTAACCGATTTCTCGTTTGTACTCGTTTGTACCCGTTCGCACCGTCGTGAATTCGGTTTGTTATCATTACTAACCCCTGGGCATAATTCCATAATTTATTTTTCACCGGAATAGACCATTTCAAGTGTTTATTGATTTTTAAGAAAATTAACCGATTTCTCGTTTGTACTCGTTTGTACCCATTTGTACCGTCGTGTAATTGGTTTGTATTGTCATTATTCACCTTGAAGCATAATTACATAATTTATTTTTCACCGGATTAGACCATTTAAAGTGTTTGTTGATTTTTAAGAAAATGTATAGATTTCTCGTTTGTACTCGTTTGTACCCGTTTGTACCCGACTGTACCGTAGAGTTTACGGTTTGTATTATCATCATTCGCCTAGGGGCATAAATTTCATAATTTATTTTCCACCGAATAGGAACATTTCAAGTAATTATTGATTTGTAATAAAATGAATCGATTTCTCGTTTGTACTCGTTTGTACCCGTTTGTACCCGACTGTACCGTAGAGTTTACGGTTTGTATTATCATCATTCGCCTAGGGGCATAAATTTCATAATTTATTTTCCACCGAATAGGCACATTTCAAGTAATTATTGATTTGTAATAAAATGAATCGATTTCTCGATTGTACTCGTTTGTACCCGTTTGTACCGTCGAACATTCGGTTTGTATTATCATTATTCATCTTGGGGCATAATTGCATAACTTATTTTTCATCGGATTAGGACATAACAGGTTTTTATTAATTTTTAAGAAATTTAACCGATTTCTCGTTTGTACTCGTTCGTACCCGTTCGTACCGTCGTGAATTCGGTTTGTTATCATCACTAACCCCTAGGCATAATTCCATAATTTATTTTTCACCGGAATAGACCATTTCAAGTGTTTATTGATTTTTAAGAAAATTAACCGATTTCTCGTTTGTACCCGTTCGTACCGTCGTGAATTCGGTTTGTTATCATCACTTACCCCTGGGCATAATTCCATAATTTATTTTTCACCGGAATAGAACATTTCAAGTGTTTATTGATTTTTAAGAAATTTAACCGATTTCTCGTTTGTACTCGTTTGTACCCGTTCGTACCGTCGTGAATTCGGTTTGTTATCATCACTAACCCCTGGGCATAATTCCATAATTTATTTTTCAACGGAATAGACCATTTCAAGTATTTATTGATTTTTAAGAAAATTAACCGATTTCTCGTTTGTACTCGTTTGTACCCGTTTGTACCGTCGTGTAATTGGTTTGTATTGTCATTATTCACCTTGAGGCATAATAACATAATTTATTTTCCACCGGATTAGACCATTTCAAGTGTTTGTTGATTTTTAAGAAACTGTATCGATTTCTCGTTTGTACTCGTTTGTACCCGTTTGTACCCGACTGTACCGTAGAGTTTACGGTTTGTATTATCATCATTCGCCTAGGGGCATAAATTTCATAATTTATTTTCCACCGAATAGGCACATTTCAAGTAATTATTGATTTTTAGTAAAATGAATCGCATTCTCGATTGTACTCGTTTGTACCCATTTGTACCCGTTTGTACCGTCGAGCATTCGGTTTGTATTATCATTATTCATCTCGGGGCATAATTCCATAACTTATTTTTCATCGGATTAGGACATAATAAGTTTTTATTAATTTTTAAGAAATTTAACCGATTTCTCGTTTGTACTCGTTTGTACCCGTTCGTACCGTCGTGAATTCGGTTTGTTATCATCACTAACCCCTGGGCATAATTCCATAATTTATTTTTCAACGGAATAGACCATTTCAAGTATTTATTGATTTTTAAGAAAATTAACCGATTTCTCGTTTGTACTCGTTTGTACCCGTTTGTACCGTCGTGTAATTGGTTTGTATTGTCATTATTCACCTTGAGGCATAATAACATAATTTATTTTCCACCGGATTAGACCATTTCAAGTGTTTGTTGATTTTTAAGAAACTGTATCGATTTTCAACATGAATCTGTATCGATTTCTCGTTTGTACTCGTTTGTACCCGTTTGTACCCGACTGTACCGTAGAGTTTACGGTTTGTATTATCATCATTCGCCTAGGGGCATAAATTTCATAATTTATTTTCCACCGAATAGGAACATTTCAAGTAATTATTGATTTGTAATAAAATGAATCGATTTCTCGTTTGTACTCGTTTGTACCCGTTTGTACCCGACTGTACCGTAGAGTTTACGGTTTGTATTATCATCATTCGCCTAGGGGCATAAATTTCATAATTTATTTTCCACCGAATAGGCACATTTCAAGTAATTATTGATTTGTAATAAAATGAATCGATTTCTCGATTGTACTCGTTTGTACCCGTTTGTACCGTCGAACATTCGGTTTGTATTATCATTATTCATCTTGGGGCATAATTGCATAACTTATTTTTCATCGGATTAGGACATAACAGGTTTTTATTAATTTTTAAGAAATTTAACCGATTTCTCGTTTGTACTCGTTCGTACCCGTTCGTACCGTCGTGAATTCGGTTTGTTATCATCACTAACCCCTAGGCATAATTCCATAATTTATTTTTCACCGGAATAGACCATTTCAAGTGTTTATTGATTTTTAAGAAAATTAACCGATTTCTCGTTTGTACCCGTTCGTACCGTCGTGAATTCGGTTTGTTATCATCACTTACCCCTGGGCATAATTCCATAATTTATTTTTCACCGGAATAGAACATTTCAAGTGTTTATTGATTTTTAAGAAAATTAACCGATTTCTTGTTTGTACTCGTTTGTACCCGTTTGTACCGTCGTGTATTTGGTTTGTATTGTCATTATTCGCCTTGAAGCATAATTCCATAATTTATTTTCCACCGGATTAAGCCATTTCAAGTGTTTGTTGATTTTTAAGAAAATGTATAGATTTCTTGTTTGTACTCGTTTGTACCCGTTTGTACCCGACTGTACCGAAGAGTTTACGGTTTGTATTATCATCATTTGCCTAGGGACATAAATTACATAATTAATTTTCCACCGGATTGGCACATTTCAAGTGTTTATTGATTTTTAATAAAATGAATCGATTTCTCGTTTGCACTTGTTTGTACCCGTTCGTACCGTCGTGTAATTGGTTTGTATTGTCATTATTCACCTTGAAGCATAATTACATAATTTATTTTCCACCGGATTAGACCTTATCAAGTTTTTGTTGATTTTTAAGAAAATGTATCGATTTCTCGTTTGTACTCGTTTGTTCCCGTTTGAACCCGAATGTACCGTAGAGTTTACGGTTTGTATTATCATCATTCGCCTAGGGGCATATATTTCATAATTTATTTTCCACCGGATTGGCACATTTCAAGTGTTTGTTAATTTTTAAGAAAATGTCTCGATTTCTCGTTTGTACTCGTTTGTACCCGTTTGTACCATCAAGCATTTGGTTTGTGTTATCTTTATTCATCTCGGGGCATAATTCCATAATTTATTTTTGACCGGATTAGAACATTTCAAGTGTTTATTGATTTTTAAGAAAATTTATCGATTTCTCGTTTGTACTCGTTTGTACCCGTTTGTACCGTCGTGTATTCGGTTTGTATTGTCATTATTCACCTTGAAGCATAATTCCTTTATTTATTTTCGACCGGATTAGAATATTTGAAGTGTTTATTGATTTTTTTGAAAATAAATCGATTTTTCGTTTGTTACCCGGTTGTACCGTTGATTATTTGGTTTGTTTTATAATAATTCGCCTAGGGGCACAAATTCCATAATTTATTTACTACCGGCTTAGACCATTTAAAGGGTTAATTGATTTTTAATAAAATTAGTCGAACTTTCGTTAGTACTCGTTTGTACCCGTTTGTACCGTCGTGTTTTCGGTTTGTAGTGTTCACCCCGGGGCATTATTCTATAATTTATTTTTGACTGGATTAGACTGTTTTATATGTTTTTCATTTTTAAGAAAATAAATCGATTTGTCATTTGCACTCGTTCTTACCCGTTTTAATTTTCACCCTTTTAATTGTGCCAAATGTAAAATTTAGAGAATTCATATTGAAATCTTAATCGTTTATTTGCACCCCTGTGTTTTTTTGAGTTACAAACGATTTGAAAAACGGTACAAACCTAGTACAAACAGGCAAGTATAAACGATATTATTATATGACATTTCTTTTTATTTTATTTTTTTCGAGTTTTATATGCTATCAGTAGGTATCAACAAAAATATCGTATTATAATGTTGATTGATTGTGAGCCATATTTTTGCACCCCTCTATTTCTCACCCCTTAGAGGTACAAACGATTTAAAAAGCGGTACAATCCGGTACAAACCTGGTACAATCCGGCAGAATCCATATTCTTTGATTTAGCATAAAATTAAAAAAAAAATGTTTTTTTTTGTTTTTTTTTTGTTTTTTTTTATATTTTTTTTTATTGTGGTACAATCCGGTACAAACGATGTACTATCAGTTGGCATCAACAAAAATGTCGTATCTTAATGTTGATTTTGAACCATATTTTAGCACCCCTGTATTTCTCACCCCTTAGAGGTACAAACGATTTAAAAAGTGGTACTATCCGGTACAAACGTAGTACAATCGAATAGAATAGCTAAAAAAGAATTATTAGTTAGTTGATTTTCAGCTTCACATAGGTGACGTCAGCTATAAAAACGTAGATTGCCGAGAGGCATTAGAAAATAAAAGCAATGTAACTACTTTTTCTGTCTGAATTGTGATTACTAAGTAAGTAAGTAAGATACAATGGCAGCGCTACCGACAAAAGAACTAAAGTCTATGGGCCGTGTCTTATCCAACCACGACATTGGCAGAATCATTAAAAAAATTATCTGGCCATATTCCCAAACATTGAATTGAATTGAAGTAGATTCAGATTGCAATTTACGACTTTCCATTGAACAATTTTTTTTAATGAGAATTTAATTGTTATTTTGGGTTTTAACTAATTACGCACCTTATTATACGATTGAGCATTAGTAGGTACACTAAAGTTATTGTTATCTGACTACACAAATTGATAAAGTGATACCTGCTTGAGTAGTTTAAAACAGCCTATCGATTAACATCTCATTCTTAATAGTCCAACGAGTTTTTTAGGCATTACATTTACAAAACTTACGTAGATAGAATTCTAAACTCTTATTTAAAAAAAAGCCAAAGGGCTCAAGCCTAGTCAGAAAAATAAAGACCATAATAACCCCATATTAAATGCAGGTCATTGAATATTTAGGTCGACAAACAAAAGAAAGACATGTCATGTTGTGACTGATGCTAATAAAAATATTAATCTTTTCCTATCATAATTTATAGGTAATAGGATTACTACAGATAAAGGTTGGTGCCTAGATGCACTACAATTGAATTTAGCTGATAAGAAATGTGTTAGTTGACTCGTTTTATTTGGTTTTTTATTTATTATATTACGATTATTGTTATATGACGATTATTTAAAGCTAACTATTGCTATAAAATCATGCCGTTGCCACTGTTGGGTCTTATGTATATTATGTGCTATGCTATCAATCTGACTATCATCCACAAATATATTTGCTTTATTAATAAAAAAAACACAAAACAAATTAAAAACTAAAGCAAAACTAATCTTAAAATAAAATAATTAAAAAAGGAGGGGCCCCCGTTGGCATAATAGTACCACAGACGCTGACAGCATTTCCCCTTTGGACAGCGATACTAATACGGTGTCCAAGGAAGCTGCCAGCTCTGCGGTCACCCGTAGCGTCTATTTACCCTCTTCGAAATGTCTTTGAAGAGGCTAATAGCGCTAGGACCCACGGACCAAGGGTTTCAACACCGAAAGGGACAAAGTTATATATACCACAAATTCACAATAATATTATACAAAGTACGTTCTACTGTTCAAATTCAGCACATTTTTCACCACATCTCTGTTTAATGGTACCGTCGATTGATATAGTCCCCCCTCATCGGTTTCGATGACGGCCCTGTCTATACTATATATAAATAACATATGTACATACCTAACATAAAACAATTATTTCAAATTCTCTGTCATGAGCCCTAATAATTTTTCAAAAACCTGACTCCTAGTAATGCTGTTTGTACCTACCTAAAAAAAATCTCAAAATTTATAATGCATTGAGAATAAACGCGCTACACCAAAGAAGAAAACATTCGCACCTTTATGAACTCCTTTTTGCTGATAATCGTGCCGTGAAAATTTCAAAAAGTTGACATTTACACCTTTAAATCATGCGAATACAATGGTACAATGCGATTCTCCCTTCCCAGTATCTACCAACTATGCGTGATAACATTATTTATACCTCTCTGGAGACGCAGTTTTCCTTATTTCGGGGTAATTACCAAGTCTGGAGTCTTTTAAATAACTGTTTAAGACACACGGGTCACTCGCGTATTTGTAGTTGATATAATTAAGTAAGAATCTTATAATATTTAAACGAGCAATTCTTGTAAAGACATTTCCAGGATCTTGAAAAGGGCTCTGACCATTTCGTTGGAATTTACTGTAAGGCGCATTGGGGTAAATTGGAAAATCGTGGATATCCACTAAACGGGGAACAATTCCACAATCTGGCAACGCTTGTCTAGAAGCCAAAGACGTTGGAGTTTCTAGGTAAGCGTTGCTAGATTATGTAATTGTTCCCGGTTTAGTGGATTTCCACTAGTTTTGAAATTCCCCCAATTTCGAATTTACCCCAATGCGCTATACTGTAGTTAGTCTGTTACAATTGAAATATTTCAGCAGGTGGTCGGGTTATGACTTGACTACATAGCCCAGTAAAAAATTTTCAGTAATTTTGAATCATAGGTTTTTTTTATACCGCGTCGGCGGCAAATAAGCGTACGCTTCGCCTGATGGTAAGCGGCTATCGTAGCATATTGACACTTGCAAGTCCAATTAACTAGCATGCATGCTGCCAACCCTTTAAAAAATTCAACGCTCCTTTTTTAAAGAACCCCATACTATAGTCCCCCGGGAAAACATCGGCTGGGCGTTCATTCCACAGCCGGAGAGTTAAGGGAGAAAATTTCTTCGAAACCGCACCGTCAAGGGCTCAAAATCTTGAATCAAAAATATAAACGAAAAATCTTTGTTAGGATTCAGTCGAACTAAACTCCAGAATAACTTTAAAATACCCTGTATTAAGAGGTATTTGGGAGCATAAAATCAATCTACTTAAGGTGTCTTCTCTGGGAAAAGGAGTTACTCGATCGATCAGGGAGTTACTAAACAATTAAGTCACAGAGACAAAAGACGGCTTTCGTTTCTGACTATCCCAAACCGAAAATCGTGGGACCCACGTGCCGATAATTTATGTTCTCATTACACAACGCAATGTTTATTTACCATACATAACGCCACCATGACAGAATACACTTGTGTCTACTGGAAGGGTTAAAAGATTACGGACTGTTTAACAGACACGACTTGCATTTAAAGGCTCTAACATCTGACTCACAGCGATCAAGTTTGGAGATTGTTCCATTGTTTTCTCCTCTCTAACCAGTCTCTCAATTTGTTCGTTTAAAGATAGTAGGAAGGGACGAGGAAGGCTGGAATTCCGACCAATGCTATGCCGCTGTCGTGACAGTGACTTGCTCAGAAGTCTATCTAGATGGAAACTCAAAATTAACATGACGTTACCAGTAACTGGACTCAGGACTAGAGCAGAAGCATCATCTAACGCATCCAGAATAACTATTGCATATTCGATTTCTTTCTGTCTAAATAGGGGTGAAGGCGGTAATTGCAATAACAAGTGCCATCAATTTAGACAATATGGCCTTAGATTTTATTCTCGAATCGCATTAAAGACTAAACAATTTTATATGCACTCCGTTTATACTTTTCTTTTGGCCTTTTTAATTTAGGCTCTGTCTACCCCGCCCGTAAGGGATATAGAGGTGATTTGTGTTGTGTGCACTCCTTTTATATAACGTTGGATCAAACCCACTTCAACAGGGTTATTCTTTGCTTACATTTGATTTCTTAGGTAAAAACGTCAGGGCTCTTCAATCTCTTTATTATCTAGTCTATGCGAAAAGCGTTCCGAACAAGACCTTATTATTTTGTATGCGCTGAAGCCACAGCCGATGTTGGCTCAGTTGGGCATCAGAGGCCCAAATATAGGTTACTCTGTCCACAGCCAAGCAACTATGACAGCTATGATCATACAAATACGATTAATTGCATCAAAAAAGGGACAAACAATTTCTTGTAATTAAAACATAGCCGTTGCGTAACTTATAATGAAATTTGAAATTTGTTAATGAACATCCAGTTGCTGCGGAACACCTGGTATGTGGCACTTGACCTCTTTAATGACCCCTTTGTTTAGGGTTTGAAATTGAAATCTTGTAGTTCAAAGCTCGGTAAACCTGTTAGAACTCTGTAAGCAAATTTTTAGGCACGGCTCGTGTGAGTAAAAAAGTAAAAGATCTCCGAAGTATACCACCAGCTAAGCTTTAACAAGAGGATTGACATGTTCGATAGCGGTGATGTTTAACACATATACATACATACGTAAATCACGTTTTATCCCTTATGGGGTAAATAGAGTCAGGGAAAAAAGACCCAAAAGCCACGCTTACCGTAATTGCCGCATCGTCTACACTACAACATGATTTCTAAGATTTTCGCCCCTTCCCTCGATGTTTAACAGGTTAGTCATAAAATCTCTAAGTTTAAACGGTTCCGCGGATCCACGACCCTTTTTTGTGTAAATTAACTAGGTCTTGTCAATTCTTCCTTGTTTTCCTCCGTTCTAAAATAGCTGAACGCTAATCCGTAGTTAAAAAGGGACTGTGACGCGAAAATCTGATATCCGAGTACCTTTTCCGCTCAGTCTTGCTAGTGAAGCTATATTCGTTCCCGCCGTTCATAAATTAGTTTGTCTGTCCGTTCTATTCCGGAGACATCTCTCGAACCGATCAATACTATACTAGCGGAGTATTTTTGACCTCCCACGGCCCAGTTTCTAGTAGTATTTGTATCTTTGGCAAGAGCCAGTACGTAAACGCTGACTGCGTAGTATTGTGATTTTGTCTTGCCAAAGTTTCGACAACGGTGTCGAACAAGACACCTTCCGCGGTTTCTTCGGTTCTTTACCTATAGTCACAATGTTCTTCTGACAATTATGTAGCATGTTTTATATTTGACTTTGTTTACAGCCGCTGTTTGTAACGCTCCATGTTCTTTTTAATACCCAGCCATTGTCCACCTGGTGAGAAATCCAGGTGAGGTCAAAAGACTTCGCTGCTACAATTACCGCCTATTCAATCTAGCTTTGAAGAGTCCTGAGAATAACGATTACTTACCTCAATCTGTTTATTTCTATTTCTGGGCAAGGCCTCCCGGTCTTTCCATTTCTCGTCTCTGCAGCATGCTTGTGCCCACTCTTTATGTTATGCGTCCAAATCGTACCGTCATCTCTTGCGCTACAGCTACTCCAAAGTTATCGATTTAGATCCATCGTAAGGTGCAGAGCATGCAGTCACAGTCATGCTGTCACAGTTAGCAGGCGTGGGGGATTTTGGGAGGCTATGTAAAAAGTGGCGAAATTGTTGTAACGAGCGCGACAGAACTGAATAAGTGCTAGTTGAGGCAATATTGCTTGACGTGCGGGTATTTCCAATCGCTTATATTCTCATCTTATACCATTTGATAGAGTGATATGTTGAATACGATTGTGATACCCAATATATTTTTTTATCAGTTAGAACCCGTACAACCAAAATCATTTTCGCGTTACGGGCAACACGAGTTTCTAATAACCACAAGCAATGTTTTTATCCGGTTTAATCCGGTCGTGCACATAAACCTACATAAATATGGCCCTCACGTTTCAAAATATAGGTCAGTCAACCGCCAGAAGAAAGCTAGTTAAACTATTTCGGTCCAGTTGCCAGTTGCAGCGGGATACGTGGACAGACACACATTCACGATTCGCTGGTTCCCTCGCGACAAACGTGGGCGTGGACGACTTGCCAACTAGGACATAATGTCTCCGTAACCATCTACCAAGACGCTGAGATATTAAAAACCACGCATACACTGCTTGATTTCTATGAACATTAAATCCTGGATGCGGGCGCAGTACGCAATGGATTAGGTTCACGAGAAAACCGTTGAGGAAAATTTCTCAGCCGCGTTCTTAAATTGAGAAGTTTCCATTGTTTTGTCTGTTAAGTATTGTGCAACCAGCCGTTAAATGTTTCCTTGTAGCTGGCTGGAAATAGTGCCCAGCGCTAATTGTTTCGTAATGAGCCGCATTCGCATTTCAAACGTTCTAATATTAGGGGAGTTCGGAATTTAAATTAATTTTTGAATGAAAAACGCTTCCTATGGTTTTGACATTTCGATTTAAAATTGCGCTTTGTTCTGACTCTTGTTTAAGGCGGTTGCTCTTCCATACAAACCTTCCGTGCAGCTGCATTTCGTCCACAGGCTTAATTTCAATGCGGTTTTTTGAGGATAGTTAGCTATGGATATATTGTCTGCGCAAATTACAAAACAGAGTGCATTTATTATACCTAAATTGCAGTATGATGCAGTAAATTTCGATGCATTTTACAATAGTGTGAGTAGCTAGTGTCAAATAAAACATGTTGTAAAAACCAATCGGCTATTTCGAGCTGTCACGTGACCTCCAATCTGGCTCAGTGGTCGTGACTTAAAGGACTGAATAGTTAGTGACCAAGTTCAAATCTCGAGGCCGTGAGCGATTCTTTTTTAATTTTATAAACATTGTTTTTAATAACTTACTTACTTAGTAATACTATCTCGATGAGATGTAGAAAACTTAATGGTAAATTCAATATTTTTCTTGTCAAATCAAACCAAAGAAAGTACTACCTAAGTGGTTTTTAAACAACCACAAGCTTACCCTAATTAGATTTTACTGTTTACGATAAATGGTATATACCATCAATTAGTTGAAAATAAAATATACACTTGTGATTTTGACTTTTTTTTTAAAACAAACACATGGTTTCACACGACCTACCTACGTTTAGTCCATCGTCAGGTCCTTCGTATTTTTTTTTGTATAACCTTGTAGCAGTGAGGCATCGCCAATTTGAATGGTTTAGCGGGTGGCATTGCCAGTCCTAAACTTGGCAAAGCTTTCATGCCTAGTAAGTTCTCCAGTATTTAGGATCACACGTGTTTATTAATTTGGCACAGATGGTGGCGCCCCCCAGTCATATTGCCGCCTTAAAAACACGTTTTTCCTCATATATTAAAAAAAAGTACTCGACCACATAAAGTTAAAAATAAAAAAGGCTTCCAGTTAATTTTGCACTAATGCTTCTCACGAGAATCGAACCCTAACCCTCTGCATCAAATCACGGCCATTATACCACGGCAATGATTCGTGAAATCCGACAAGTGCTAAATACAAAATAGGCCGAGTAAATAGGTTTTCTCAATTGTAGAACAATTAAAAAAAACATGCGAGTCAAAAACCTGGCTGGTTAGACAGGTAATTAAAAAAACAATGATATGAATTGTCATAAACTAATGGTTGACAGAACATGGTGTCTTAAAATAAAAATAATCTATTCATTTTATTCGTAATTATTTGAAGTCAAAGGAAGGAAGTAAAAAACGGTACAAGCTACGATATTGGACGCAGCGTAGACATTTATTTGTACGTACACGTACAGGTATGTACTTTTCAATTAATCATAATAAATTTTTGTAAGATACAAAATTCCAACGTTTGTGTGATTGGTACAATTTATTTTTGTAAACGCAATTGAAGTGCTCAGTCCCGGTGTCTGCATGTAATCAAATCTTGCAAGTGAATTTTGACCCATTTCTAATTGATCAGATTGATGTGAAATCTGGCGTAAGCATAAGTCTGATGACAATACAGTAATCTTGAACTGAAATTCTGGTGACCCAGCCAGGGTCGCTTCCGCAGTTGGACACTCATCAACAGAAAGAGTAACAACTAACCATACATCTAATTATAACTCTTAGAACTTAGAGGAATCTTTAGTGCTCGAATCGAACTTGCTATTGACCAGCTTTTTTAGGGTTCCGACCCCAAAGGGTGAAAACGGGACTCTATTACTAAGATTCCACTGTCCGTCTGTATGTCTATATGTTTGTCTGTCCGTCTGTCTGTCACCAGGCTGCAGTGATGATGCATACAGATGATGTATTTCTGTGGCCGCTATAACAACAGATACTAAACAGAATATTTTTGTCAATCTTTCTATGTAAGTAACCAATGGAGGAGCTTATTTATTACTAAGTTCACGCTGTATCGTGGTTTATTTTATGGCCACATTGTTCAAATCCGTCCGTCTATGTCTGTCTATCTGTCCGTCTGTCCTAACTTTATAGCTTTTTTACCCATATTACGTAGTTATATTTTTTTCATTTAGGAGCCACTGTCCGTCTGTCTGTCCGTCTGTCTGTCTGTCACCAAGCTGTATCTTATGAACCGTGATATGGCTATCAGCTATCATGATTGTCTGGCGACAGTTCACAAATGACGTTTCTCTGTTGCCGCTCTAACATCAAATACTAAAAACAGAATATTTTTGTCTATCTAAGTATGTAAGTAACCGATATAAAATGACCTCACACAGCCTACAATTTGCTTAGTTGCCAGGGCTTTGCTAACACTGGATTTTATATTTACTTGCCGAATTTGGACGAAACCCTTGGTACGAGAGTCCGACTCGCACTTGGCCAGGTTTTGGTGTTCGGAACACAAAGGAGCTTATCTATTACCAAGTTAACGCTGTATCGTGGTTTATTTTATGGCCACATTGTTCAAATCCGTCCGTCTATGTCTGTCAATCTGTCCGTCTGTCTAACTATAGCTTTTTTACCCATACTCGATACTAGGTAGCTATCTTTTACTCCCTTTCATGCTGGTCTGGAAGTAAAGAAAAAACATAGAATGTACCAGTTGCATTTCTTCCCGCGTTGATGGTAAATGCAAAAATATTAGGAATCAAGTTATACGCGATAGGGCAATCCATCACTATTTTGATTCCGCCTATACGCCCACAATCATGCTTTTTCTTGGTGGCTTTAAGGTGTTATCTTAGGCTCTGTCTACCCCGTAAGGGATATAGACGTGATTTGTGTATGAATGTATATTTTACGTCCGAATCGGCGAACGCAAGTCAAAATGATAATTAAAAACTACGTGTGTACATTGAAAGGTATAAGAGAGGTGAAATATGCACACATGACTGTATTGTCTGATTTTTTTAGGGTTTCTTACGTCATATAGAAAAAAGGAACCATTGTTAGAAGCACATATATTTTGTAGGTCCGTCTGTTTGTCGGCCTATCTTTCCGTCTGTCCAGTCTTCTGGGCCATTTTGTGTCAATTTATTTATCAGTGGCTTTTATATTTTTAGCTTTTTTTTTGTTTAGATACTTCTGTTTTTTAACTTTTTTTGTGATAAATAAAAATCTTCTTTAAATATTTCTGACTGTCTGTCTTTTGTCTGTGCGTCCGATCATCCATCCGGCAGTCCATCCATCCGTAGGTCTATCTGTCTGCCTGCCTGTCTGTATGTATGTATGTATGTATGTCTGTCTGTCAGTTTGTCTGTTTGTCCAACCATCAATCTGGCACGGTCCATCCGTTGGTTTGTCTGTATGTTTGTCTATGCTTCCGACCATCCGTCCGTCCATCTGTCCGTCCGTCCGTCTGCTTGTTAATCTGTAGGTCCAATCATCCGTCCGTTTGTCTTTCTGTTTGTGTGTCTTTCTGTCGCTAATAGTATGATTATAAAATTAATTAATTTTTCAGATTCACATTGGATTCGGAAAGTAATTTTTGTGCATTAACAGGAAATAAGTGAATCATATATCCACTGGACGCGAGATTTTACTTGCTATTGTTGTGCAAGAAGAGCAAGAACTTTACTGCTGGTGTGATGACAAAAAAATTGATTGGGTCTAAAAACAGATTTTTATTCATGTAATTTGTAATAACGTTACGAGGTAAAAACCTCGTTATGCTTTACTGAGTATGTATGTATACATAATGTATATATATATATATATATATATATATATATATATATATATATGCACAGGAGACCCAAAAACTGTCATAGAAAAACCTAAGAAAGTCTTAATTACAGTAAAAATCTCGATTTAATCGATGTGGTCTGTTTTTGTTTCATCCAAACTATCAATATACGTTCTTACATGCTGGTCTGGGAGTAAAGAAAGCTTAGAATGTACCAGTTGCTTCTCTTCCCGCGCAGATGGTAAAAGCCCATCGAGGGAATGGGCGAAAATCTTAGGAATCATGTTATAGGCGATGTGGCTAGCAATCCATCACTATTTTGATTCCTCTCTTCCATCTATACGCCCAAAATCACGCTAAATGTGGCCTTTAGGTCTTGTTACCTTAGGGTCTGTTTACCCCGTAAAGGATAAAGACGTGATATGTATGTATGTATGTATCCATAGTGCGGTGTTGCAAAATTTTGTAACCCCTATTACCACTCTAATTGGTTAATTACTTTATGTTACTAGGGAAATTATCAAGACCGTGAATTTCCAGATGTCCAACAGCGGAGATTTGCCAACCCTGTTCTGAAGACTTGAAGACTTTTAGTCCGTCTTTCATGTTCCCATTACCTATGATCGGTAGAAAGAAGGAAAAGGAAACTGTATGATACAGAATGATATTAATATCAACGTCCAAGTTTTAGGTTGACCTAAGTATCATATGCAACCTTATAGGTACCGTAAGTCGCGGGTTCATGGTATCATGGTGGATGCAAGCCACTTCCAACCGAGGCAACTGGAGTTCTATGGGCGGTATCTGAAGGCCTATATCCAACAGTGGACGTCCCACACCTGATATGATGAGGATGATAATGATGACAGGTATCATTTAATGATACCATTTGCAATATTTTAACACCAAACTTAAAAATAATGCTTGTATTCGTCGTGTTGTTTCTTTTGACGGTGCTGATAAATAAAGTCCGCCTATATAATTCTAAGTAGAAAAATAAGTTATGATTGTTCTTGTATGCATGTAAAAAAATATTTTTTGTGGACAATAAATAAGTGGCAAATTTCCATTACATGCAATTCAGTTAGGTATGTAATATTTTATGAATTGAAATATGTTGCGTGATCTACAAACTACAATTTCGTAACACGTCATAAGATTCAATATGGCCTGACGTGTTTTTTATTCTAGCGAAGCTCATCTCTTGACGTTGACAATCACCGAGAAGAGTACCAACTTGTCAGTGATCGTCTCATCTCTTTCATTTGGAGCCTGACACCTGGTATATAGAAAACATCTAATCATTACAATATATGTTCTTGACTTTGAAGTGTGTAGTTATGTCAATGTTTCCTTTTTAAATACCCTGATAATAATGGCCTGAATTTTGCCAATATGATTGATTACATACATCATAAAAGAGTTTTCATTTAAAAAAGTATTAAGTTTTATTTAAAAAATATCGAGGTCTATTTTTAAACTATCAGTGCTTTGATAAATCAACCCTTATGTGCGCATACCACGTGATGCGTGGCGTATTGGCCTAGCTATTGTGGGATCTCATCTAACGCCTATAATAAACTAGACGGTCAGCATTTGAACTGCAAGCTAGCTGCAAATTGACTGTGCAGTTTGTTTGCAGTCTACCCGTAGCCCATCTAATTTGTCCACCCAGAAAACCACTGAAGTTCCAATACCCAGAAAAAGGAGCTCCGCCCAGGAGCGGAGCTCTGTCAAAAACCAGGTGGCCAAATTGCAGGTGGATCATGGTTACAGACCGAAAAAAATATCTAGAGAGTTTCGTAGTTTAGCACGTCTCTGTTCCCTGTTTCACTGGGCGACACGCGTATAGTACAGACGCTATTGCTGCACGACGCTAGCTAAATTCTATGTCATTTTTATGCACACGATTTGTGCCTAAATGTATGACGCTTTTGTCCTGGGCCTACTCTATATTATGGACTACTAGTTGTGCCATTAGGAATTTCACTCCACCATAAGATTGACGGCGGGGTTCCTATTTCTATTCGGTTTGCCCTTCGGGCATTTGAAGATGCCTAATGAACCTAACCTAATTTTACTATCTCTAATGAGAATTTTTATTTTTATAAGCCCGAAATTCCTATTGGCACAACCAGTTGTGCATATAGAGTTGGTCCATGCGCTGATATAATTCGCGTCGAGCTGCAAATTTTTATTTTTCGCGTGTGGACTAGACACCGTGAGAATCTGCTTTATCCCACTGTTGGTAACGCTACTCAAAACCATCGATGGATGAAGTTCGACTTTTGTGGAAGTAAGTATCAGTAAGTAAAAGTGAGTTCAGATGGATTCAATTTGTTTTGGAGTTGTCATTATTTATTTGTCGTACCTACCTATTGCAAAGTCATCATAATTATCTAATATTATTTTTCCTTTTATGCGATGTACCATGAATTAGTAAATAAAAAGGCAGGTCGCAACTCCGGAACAAATATCTAACCGAAAACCACCTGTCTAGCTCACCTGGATGGACCACGGGCAATTTTTCTTGCCAATGGTCCACTTCAGTAAACCTAGGTGAACCATGGGCACTTTTTGGACCATGACCCATAGTCATTTGCCCGTGGTTCACCTGGGTGTTCTGAGGTGGAACATCGGCAAGAAAATGTGCCCGTGGTCCACCCAGGTGAACTAGGCAGGTGGCCCACGACCGATGTCTACCAAAATCCCTAGCCAAGAAGCAGTCAGACGTAGTCCCTACGCGATATGCGTTATTATTTAATTTCCTTTATGTGATCCTATACTCCAATGCATTTTGGTGAAAGGAAAGGATCCGAATGGCTAGCACGAATGACTTCGTCTCATTGTTATAAGCAGGCTGATTCTCAAGTTACCTGTTTACGAAAGCCTATGACGCGAAACGACAATACCTATAGTACAGCGCTAGTTGTTTAGATGCCCCAGACGAAACGTTTGTAATGCAATGCATAGGAGTAATAATAAAATGTCAGACGATGGTGATGATGATGTCTCTACGTGTGAGCGAATATCAGATATGAATCGCGGGTTCCTACATACTAAATACTCAAAGACATTTCAAGATACTAGCAATGACGGCATATGAATTCGCCGCTAGAGGCGCTATTGCAACTTGAGGTATTAAAAAGAAACGTAAAATTAGTACTACCTACAAGTTGCATATTCCGGCTTTACTTTACATTGTTTCCGAATATTTTCGCAGACATACGACAGGTTTATTAAAATGTTAAAAGAAAAGCTATGAAAAGTAGGAGCCAAACTAAGAAGGCAAATAAAATGGCAGCTAATTTAGAGGATAAACGGGACTGTGCAACACTGTGGGTAATAAATAGCTTGCTATTAAAGATGAATTAAAAGAAATCCTGAATAATCTGATATGATATACTTTACTCTACAGTGGCGCCAACTAGTGAGTACAAATACGATAGCCCTCTATCTAACAAAATACAAAAAAATACTCCCTAATATTCAAAAAGGGTTGAAGGTGGCATTGATTCACATGTTTGCATCTGCTAGACTCATATATAATATTATTATGTATTTGTAACTAGCCGATCTGGCAAAAAATATTCCGCCTTAAAGTCAGTTTTTGTCAGAGATGGCGCTGCATACGAAAATTTTTTTTTTTGTGCATTTTTCATATTTATGATAAGATATTTAGCTATTCGAGGAAGAGAGAAAGCTAACAAATCAAAAATCATAAAAATCCGTGCAGCCATTCCAAAGTTATAAATGGTTGAAATAATACGACTCAAGTTTTGTACGTATAGATTTGTAAAATTTCTGGTAAAAGTAAAGTTGATATAAAAACGTAAATATAACGTGAAAAATTACGCTAACAGCTTAGCAAGGTGTTGCAATATTTTTCCGCCAGTTGCCGCCTCCTATTTGCATGTGTGTGTAAGACTAGTATCTGTATAGGGCCGTTAGTGACACCAGCGTTTGTGCAGCTATTCTCCGAATTGGTGCATTGTTACCTTCTGAGTGTAGTCTCAAAAAATCGGCCATATTAAACTGTGTGCGCAAATCAATTGATAATCTATAAGTGTTGTAAGAATCTTCTAAAAACTACAAAAAACACACATCATTGATTACAGCGCCATCTAACGGGACTTCTTCAATGAGCTAACGCGAGCATCCGCCTTAACGGAAAACGTTTAACTTTATATAAAGAACAATGTTTTTTTTATTAGGATCCGAAAACTTCATACTTCTTATCATTACCTCTGTTCAAACTCAATGCTTTCAACACGTCCGCACAGCTTACAACAAACAGTAACCAAAAACCCATATGCTCAGTTCTTTTGAGGCGAAGGCTGTATTACGAACAAAGGCATTAATGATTTACTCACTGTCATAAGGAGTTTAAACAAGTGGCCTGGCTGTAATTCATGTACAGTAAAGTAAGTATGGGCGGAAAAGTAAATACCTCATTTCGGGCCCCGACCGAGGTCACTTCAGCACAATTTTATATAGGTTAGAAACAAATGAAACTGGAAAATGAGCAAGTAAAACGCGGATAAAACTAGTGACTTTTTAAGTGAATGACGTAAGTACCAGCAAGTACGTACTGAACCAATAAACTTGTAATTTCCAGTTCAAATATCGACTGTGAAACGTCTGCTAGGGAAAATTCACGTTTTGTGGAATGCTTGTTTGTCACACGAACCACGCCTATTTTATTATACGTAGGTAAGTAATTTTAAAAGATGTACAACAGAGATCGAACTTTACTGCGATTTTTTCCTTATACAGTGCTTCTAGTTTCTTAATATATTTGACAATTACCGTGTTTCTAATAAATACATACATACATAAATCACGTCTTTATCCCTTACGGGGTAGATACAGCCCAAGGTTCTTACCTTGGGCAAAGGGCACGTTTCGCATGATTGTGGGCGTATAGGTGGAAAGGGGAATCAAAATATGATGAGTTGCAAGCCGCATCGCCTATAATATGATTCCTAATATTTTCGCCCATTCCCTCGATGGGCTTTTATCATGTGCGCGAGACGGGAAGCAACTGGTACATTCTATGTGTTTTCTCTACTCCCAGACTAGCATGGAAGAACATATTGTGTGTGTGTGTGTGTGTTTAATGTTTTTTTTGTGAATAGTATCTGTTTCTTTATATTTGTACAATAGAGCATTTAATTACTTACTTACTTAATAGGTATAAAGGCTACTAGTAAAGTCCATCGCACTTATGCCCTTTCCTGACATTTCCCGTCCAGTTTGTTGACACTGCGCAGCGGAAGGCGGGATGCGCGCGCAGCATACGGCGCAGACGACGTCCAGACGTAGCTTAGCGCCGTTTAAAAATGGCGGCCATCCGGCCAGGGCTGCCGCTAACAATTTGAATTTCAGATTAGTGGAACTAGGTACTTATATACTTTGTTTGTTGAAGTGTCATAAATACGTCTCGTGTTCTGTACAACGTAGTAAGGGTCTAAATAAATGCTGGTCTGGGAGCAAAGAGTAAGAATGGAGCAAAAAATGTGCCAGTCGCTTCCCTTCCCGCACAGACGGTAAAAGCTCATTGAGGGAATGGGCAATGCGGCTAGCAACCCATCACTATTTTTATCAGCCTTCCACCTTACGTCCAAAATCATGTCTTTTGGTGTTGCTGTCTTAGGCTGTTTATCCTGTAAGGGACAAAGATGTGATTTATGTATGTATGTATGTATTTCTGAATGAAAGTATGCTTAAAGTATAGGCGGGAAAGGGAATCAAAATAGTGTTGGTTGCTAGCTGCATCGCCTACAACATGATTCGTAAGATTTACGCCCTTTGCCTCGATGGGCTTTCACCATCCGCGCAAGAGACGCTACGTTACGTTTCATCTTTGCTCCTACAGCACTGAAGATACAATTTATTCGATGATTTAAGCTGTTTTCTAGCAACCCTGTTTCTCAGAAGTTATGGGCTAGCCACAACTGCGCGGTGCGTCACAACAGGTTCATTCAGGCTGCGCTTGCGCCGGTGCCATTCCGCGCACGTACTGCCAGTCGCCGGTATACTTTACCTACAGATCGAGCTTTTGTTTTCTGTTTTTCAAAAGATAATCTTAAAAAATTAAAAACACTTTTTGTTATCCTAACCTGTTAGTTTACCTAATGCTCTAGTCATCTGCTCAAGATTTCATAAAAGCTTATAATTACAGAGTTACCACGTACTTGCGACTCCATGCCTCAGCTGCAACTCCCTATCCAACAGATTTTGAAAAAACCGTTCTTATTCCTTGTTTACATCGTAAAGGGAACCCAGGCTTTTTTCATAAACAAAAAGTCAGCTTTCGAGGGATAAGGTCTTAAGCTGTGTTGTGATGAGTCAGTCACTCAGTCGGGTTAGTACTTACAAAAACCACAATTGCTAATGCCAGCTTTATCACTATTTTTGACATGACATCAATTATTAACATAGGTACTAGGACTAGGTAGTAAGGTAGCAAGTTACATTCCTAGCTACGCGTGTACAAATAATTGAAAAAATATCGTTATGATTAAAAAATCTTATAATGCTTGCCAAAAACAATTAATTGGCAACCCTGTCTTCATCTTTATTCCACGCTTAGACGAAAAATACTATTCTCATGCCGCGATTCCACGACGCGAGTTTTTCGAGCTACTCTCATTTGTTCTTATAAATTCTAGGCCTACCATATGTCTGCAAATATCCATTTCTGATTGTTATAGGACGAGTTGATAGTTCTTCCTTGATTCCTTGTTGAATCAGTTTTGATGCCATTGCTTCGTTATTCCCACTACTTATTACAAAAGTACGCGATCCGTAGATTCGATTAGATTAGATTCATTTATTTTTTGTAAATTACATTATATTTTTATGTCAAAACATAAGAAAGTCACAAAAAGATCGTCAATTGTAAACAAAATAAAGACAATAAGGTACAGTAAAATAATTCATATATACGTATTCTCATATTGAACTCAATCTAAATAGATATATAAGTCATGGTAGTGTTAAAGTGATATGTAATCCAATTTATTTAGTGATATATATCTAGTGCAGTTAAAGTGATATGGTAATTCGACTGTCTACTTTAATGGCTTTTTCATTATGAAATGGTTCTAACATACCTCGTATTATAATGAGATATATTTAGGTATGCATATACATACGTATATTTTACTGAACCAAGTCGAAGCCTAAGAAGAAGATCATGTTTTTTATAGTCACGGATGTAAGTGTGTCTATGTTCATAGCAGCGTAAACTGAATTGATAAAATGCAACACAATAATATTTTATTGGATGTAAAATATTCCAAAATATTTAATAGTTGCGCATACGCAATGAAAAGCAAGTCGGTTAATAATTTCACCAGAATTAAAAGGCTTTTGTTGTAAGTGTCGCAAGTAGTTGTTTGGGCAGATGGCGCTTGTGTCAACACAACGCTCTACAACAGTTACTAAGACAACCATTTTACACTATCATAGTGACGTAGATGACATAGTATTTTTTAAGGATGGGATTTACCAAGATTCTGTATGAGAGTAGTTCTTGCTCGGGAAGTTTCCGCTTTTTATCGGGATGAAAAGTAGCTTAGTTAGTATGATAATGGACAATGTAACTTTCTAAATTAAAAATACTGTATAGAATCTGGGGGCTCTCACGAAATTCGAAATTTGAATTTCGCGGCGTGCCGTCCCGCTCACTCACACATAAAATGCGATGCATTAGTGTGAATGGAAAGGCAATACACGAATTTCGTATATAAGGCGTTGCTTTGCGAAATAGCCGCACACGCGATCAATTTTTTTTTAAACAGGTATCCCACAGTTTCTTCGCTCTGATTACGGGTTTGGTTGCGTTTGACCCCACCATTCCGTGGAGTAGCAAAGCAAAGTTCTAAAAATTTCATTTTAGAAACAAGCTGTTTTGCTGACTGTACTTGCATTGTCATCCATCCAAATATATGTGGACTAAATTTCAAGTGAATCGGACCAAACGTCCCTCCTGCGCAGACGGTCCTGGACTCCTGGCTGAACCACCAGAATTCTACTACCAGATTATTGTATTGTCATCTATCTTATTGCAAAATTTCAGATGAAGATATCTACTTCGTAATTGAGTCGCAAGATTCTACCTGGACAAACATACTTACAAACATACGTTGCAAGTTAATATAAAGCTTATAAAAAGAAAATATTCTTCGGCTGAAGTAATATGACACAAAGGCAATATAAAATACGTATTTTCTTCAATAGTCACTATTCATTTTGGTAAAGTTGCGCGTGAGCTGGGACCTGTTCCACGGTCAGTGCGGTCACCCGCATGAGGCAACGTTGTGTTTACACTCAGTTAGCACCTAGGTGCCCTTACGGTTCTTCTTAGGGCTGTCACTTATCTGACTAGCCACGTAACCTAACCTTTTTTAATGGAGAGGAAATCTTTATGGATGCCCTAGCCACGGGGATGTCTAGGGTCGTGTGACTGCCCCCCCAGACCGTGACGATGAGACCGTGCAATGCAGGTAGGTAATGCCCCGTTACCGTTCCCGCTGGCCTCAAGAGATCGGGTGAGCGGTGCAAGCACCGAGTTCGCCTTTCCCCCCCTCGTCTGCGCAAGGAGCGGGTTGCACGTCGAAACGAGGTAAAGTGAGTCCGCCCCCCCCGAATCTCTTACGAAGTCCTCCCGAAGAATAGTGCCCAACAACGGCCTCGCCGCCGCCGTTGCTTCCTCCTTGGTGCTTAGGGCGCAACCAGGTATGTCTAGCGGGTATGACTCATTAACGCTCTACCCAAACCCTTCAAAGCTAGATTTCTTTTAGTTAGAGACAGGAATCGTCCTTGCATAGGTACAAATTCTTTAAAGATAACTGAACCTGAAACTTCACCTCAGTAGCTATTTGGTAATGTAAATTAACTCTGTCTCTCGGTCTGTTTGTGAGGTGGTATGAATATATTCACGCCAAACCGCTGTACCGATTTTGATGAAATTTGGCTGGTAGATAGTATGAACATTAAGGAATCATAGGCTAACTTTTTATCCTGCAAAATTGCTACTAACCCGCGGGATAGCTATAAACGGATTTTTTGCTTTGTATAATCGCAGCCAACAACCAGTATTTATATATACATACACAAACACACAAATCACGTCTTTGTCCCTTACGGGGTAGACAGAGCCTAAGATAACAAGACGTACAGGCCACGTTTAGCAAGATTGTGAGCGTATAGGTGGAAAATGGAATCAAAATAGTGATGGGTTGCTACCGTTGCTAGTCGCATCGTCTACAACATGATTCCTATGATTTTCGCCCATTCCCTCGATGGGACAGTATTTATATAATTATAAATTAGGAAATGGACTCAGGACGTCGCTACATTATGTAAATAGCTAACTATTTATGTTAGGGAACCAACCGTACATGACCGGCAATACTCGACATGTGATGTGTTGTAAGGCCCCGTATACCGTAAGGGATAAAGACGTGATCTATGAATATATGCGAGGACAGTGACAGCCCTAGTCCCTAGTAACTGTTACGTCACTACGTGACGCAATTAAAGGGCGTCTAACTGCCCAATTTACACTTCCGCGGCGCGTGCTCCCGGCACTACGCTGCGGCTATTAACTAAAATAGAACGCTAGATTCATAATTACTTTATTTGTGACAAATGATTACTTTATAGGGGTAGTACGGGTAGGGGGGTACAAACGTCCCATTGCACTCGCTTATCATCTATCTGTTCCGCGATCATTCGACTGTATATTTTTAACAGATACAAATTTCTATTTCTTGTGTGATAAGGGAACGTGCTGGTGTGAGAGGATATAGTGACTAGGATAGAAAAAAGTATGCTTAGTTGGTTTGGTCACGTAGAGCGGATGGATGAAAGTAGACTAACTGAACAGATCTATATGGGGAGTGTGAATGGTAACGTTGGGAGGGGAAGACCAAATAGGAGACGTTTTGGAAAAAGGACAGGTCAGGAGTACCCGAAATCGACGAGCATGTATGAAGAGATTGATGAATGTGGATGAAGCGAAAGAAGTATGTCAGGATCGTAGCAAGTGGAACAAAGTAGTAACTGCCTACCCCTGTGGGAAAGAGGCGTGACGGTATGTATGTATGTATGTATGTACAAATTTCTAAACGACACTGAAAATTAGAAGACATACAAAGATCTCCTTCCATCATCATTCCGTGATGCGTGCTATACCATCCATAGCAGGGGAGTAAGCCTTCAATTTTTTTAATCTGTTACCAGCTGTCACGTGACCTTGTTACTATGCGATTTTCTATTCTCGCGGATGTTCCTAAGCCAGTCGTAATTTCCGATCTAAATTTGAATCATCCCTTTGACTATCAAATACATACAACACACGTACGTATATAAATACATTTAGAAATTTAATTTGTAACGGTAAAACCGCAAATCAAGAAATAAAAATTCTTGATTCATTTGATAGTACCTATGATTTGAAAAACAGCGCCTTCTCTCGTCCCTGGTGAGCAGTAGATGTTCCACGGGAGTTTGTAATTGTGTCGTACAGACACAATAATACACATCATTCAAACAGATGACGCTTGACGATAAAAAATTCGCATAGTAACAAGGTCACGTGAGACAGCTAGTACAGTTTGACAACAAATATAATGCGCATCGGCAGTATTCGTTTGCGCAGAGAAGCGCAGACCAGTTTCCGATGGTAGCCGAACGTGTAAATAATCTATATTGAACTTTATTTGCAAGCGCAACTGGCAGAGTATTGCTTGCTTTGCATTCTTAGCTCTGTCCCGCTTACACGATTTTGCCCTTGTTGGTACGAAATCGATCGACCAATAACAGCGCCAGAGTTTCCCGCGCTACCAAAATTGGTATACTGCGCAGGTACATCGTGGAGCATTATTTTTGTTGTCAAACTGTAACAGGTAGAAAAATTCGAAGACTACCCACCTGCTATGGGTGGTGTAGGGGTGCACGCGTCACGGAATGACGAGGATCCGGCTCGATTCCCGGCCATATAGCTTTACTTTTCGGATTTTTCTGTGTTCTAATTTTCAGTGACATTTAGAAATTCCCTTTGACATTTGAACATCAACCAAAGTTTAGAAACATGTCAATCACAATAGAAAAATCCTGAAAAACATTCAGAGGTGCCTATCCCAGCAACTTACTGAAGTATTCCAATTAAAAGGGGTGGGCTGAGGAAGTTGTGGCTAAGCACTGGCACCTGAGGCGGTAGTTGCCTTTCATATTGTATTTTCGGTTCGAGTATTTATTTATTTTATTTGATATTCGATAGTGTTTATGTAAGTTTATTGGTAAAATTTTATTCCGTTATTTATATATTATTTTATTATGGTTTTATTATGTACTTTAGTTGTTAATTTATTAAGAATTAATACTACTTATTTGCGCATAATAATGACTGCTTGCCTTTCTTTGTAAACTATTCCTTTCTGTAGCAGGTTAGCTGGAAGAGATCCCTTCTTAGGGATAAGTTCGCCTTTGTACTATTTTCTGTGTACTTCTGTATTTTTTAATTTTTATGTGCAATAAAGAGTTTACATACATACATACAAAATTTTAAAAGACGTGTACCTAAAGCAAATCTGAATGAAGCTCTATAGTTTTATCTACAACTGTCGTGTTTGCTTTTATTGTTTACGTACTCAATGTGAGTCAGTCATTGACAATCCCTCGGAAGGAGGTCGCAGAGCTGACCCTTACCTATTGGCGTGGGCCGTGCGACCGCGCCTGGGAACACCCCAATAACCATTGTTGCTGCCAGCAGATATAACATTTGTAAGCGATATTGCTAATTAAGAGGCCTTTAGACGATAATCTTTGCCTAATTTTAACATTTAAAAGATTCACGGTTAATACATGAGACATATTGTCAATTCGAACTCGCAATCCATCACTGTTTTAATAATAATAATAATAATAGTAATAAAATATTGTTTTATTACTTTTTATATGAATATTGTAAAAACCTAACTTGAGATAAAAATAAATATACAATAATAATAATATCTTGGGACAATTGACACCAATTGACCTAGCCCCAAAACTAAGCAAAGCTTGTAATATGGGCACTAGACAACGGATAAACATACTTATATAGATTAATACATACTTAAATACATATTAAACATCCAAGACTCGAGAACAAACATTCGTATTTTTCATACAAATATCTGCCCCGACCGGGGATCGAAAGGACCTCAAGCCTCATAGTCAGGTTCTCTAACCACTTGGCCATCCGGTCGGTTTTGATGCCCCTTTCCACCTATACGCCCACAGCCATGCTAAATGTGGCCTTTAGGTGTTGTTAATTTAAGCTCTTCTATCTTCCATGCTGGTCTGGGAGTAAAAAAAACATAGAATGTACCAATTGCTCCTCTACCCGCGCAGATGGTAAAAGGCCATCGAGGGAATAGGTGAAAATCATAGGAATCATGTTATAGGCAATGAGGCTAGCAACCCATCACTCTTTTGATTCCATTTTCCACAATCTTGCTAAATGTGGCCTGTAGGTACCTGTTACCTTAGGCTCTGTCTACCCCGTAAGGGATAAAGACGTGATTTATGTATGTAATGTAACTCGGTCACTTTCACATGTCTGTATTTTTTTTTATCTAGCCTGTTGAAGTGTTCTACTGCTGGGCAAAGGCCTGTCCTTTTTTCCGCCACTCGTCCCGTTCGTTTATATCGGCCTATTAATACATACCTACACATAAATCACGTCTATATCCCTTACGGGGTAGACAGATTAATGTCATAACTAAATTTAAATTTAACAGCCAAAGGCCTCTTAACCCTTGTCCTTTGTCAGTGTCTATAGGAAAAACAGTAAACCTCTAAAACGCTCACTCGTCTAATTGTTAGCAATCTCTAGGGAACCGCAGACACTCGGGTTTCCCTGCCGAGACATAATGGCCATAGCTAACGTGCTTAATTTCCACACAAAGAATATTTGACGTATTGATTTAATAGCTAGTTTTCCGTTTCCATCTATGAATGAACCAAGGACGTTGAACACAAGCTACAGTTTACAGCGAGGTTTGAATGGACGTTTCGTTTTTACTTCGCAGTCTTTTATAACGTAGTGTAGGACGCCCTCCGGCCAGGTGGGACGACGATCTGCGAAAGACTGCAGGCAGATGCTGGATGCGTCAAGCTAAAGACAGGGCGCTATGGCGCTCATTGGGGGAGGCCTATGTCCAGCAGTGGACTAACATAGGCTGATGATGATGATGATGATGATGAGTCTTTTATTTGGTTGTTTGTATTTACGTTTGTGTTTACTCATCAAAATCGTGATGTTTCGTATAAAGATATATGTATGAATAAGTCTTCAAATATAATTGAGGTTTCTTGGCAACTGGTTTAGTTAACCTATGTATTCTGAAAGTCACGAAATTGTGTCCCCTTAATATTATTTTTCAGAAGGCAATCTCCAAGAGTGACCCTGCCTGCGAAGCAAGCGTCCCGGGTTCGAATCCTGATAAAGGCATATATTTGTCTGATGGGCATGAATATTTGTTCCTGAGACATGCATGCTTCTATCTATTTAAGTATGTATTCTTATATATGCGTATGTATATCGCTGTCTAGTACCCATGACACAAGCCTTACTAGCGCTTACTTTGGAACTAGGTCAGTTTGTGTGATACAAAAGGAGAATTAAAAACAAATTAAACTATGATCAAATTAAAACTAAAATAAAATTATTAAAAAAGGAGGGGCCCGTGGCATAGTACCACAGATGCTGGCAGCATTCCCCCTTTGGAAAGCGATACTAATACGCGAAATATCTTTGAAGAGGCTAATAGCGCTAGGACCCCACGGACCAAGGGTCTCAACACCGAAAGGGACAGTCATATTCGATGCTGAGACCCCTACCCCTGCTGTTTGTGTGAATTGTTCCCAAATATGAATATAGAAATATCTGCAATTCTCTAGTGTTGCAAGTATACATGAGTGGTGGTGCTCGCTTAGCATCCCAGGTGACCCACGTGCTCATTTGCCTTCTTTGTCGTATCATCCACGACAATGATTGCTCAATTTTGTACCTTTACTTGGAGGGTGAATGCTTGGATTTGTCATTCATTAGCGCATGCTCAGCTTGCTTCCCTTTTTGGCTTGTTTAAACGTGCTTCTTGTTTACAAGCTTTGTGAGAAAAGACAACACGGCCAAATAATTGCGAGTTGGTGCTGAGAAGCAAACATAACACCCACGCAAGAACAAAGTTATTCGGGGTGGAACTTCGACGTACGAACTCTTATATACATCATCATCAGGTCCTCCTTGACGTATCCGTCAACGGTGAACCCTGCTGGCTCCGGAGGTGAGACCGAGAATGGCTGGTGAAACCAAATTTGGTTTTAAACAATAACTGACCCCAGGAGTTGAAAGTGCATAAGTAGGAAGGCTTAGGACGGTTCTATTTGTGAAGGCGTTTTGCTTCGAGGTCTTCGACACGGAGCTTTTCAAAATCGTTGATTTTATAATTCAAAATAGAAAATTCAAAATCCAAAATTGAATATTCATATTCAGTATTTATTTTTGCAAATTGGCCGCCAAGGGCTTGTTTATATGTCTTTTCTGAAACTACCAGCGCATTCGAAAGAAAGAAACTGGCGTTAATTGTAACTAAAACTGTAATCAAAATTTGGAAATCTTCATAACCTTTCACCATGATCGGATTAAAACATTCAAATTTGGCATTATATGTAGACACGACGACAATCGAAAACTTAATACAGCCTCACGCAATTTAGTGCGTATTTTCACCTTATATAAAATAAGTCTATGTCAGAAATTTCATTTTGACATTTTAAATTCAATTTTTTTGCTGACTGTACTTGCATTGTTATCTGTAACTACATATTATGTGTACCAAATTTCTAGTCAATCGGACTAACCGTTGAAGAGTTCCCTCCTGCGGAGATCCTGGCCGGGCCATCAGAACCCCTCTACCAGTTTATTGTATTGTCATCCGACTTACACAAGTATGCCAAATGTCAGCTCAGTTGAAGATTGCTTCAAAATTGAGTCGCAAGATTCCACCCAGCCAAACATACTTTTACATACGTTGCAAGTTAATATAAAGCTTGTAAAAATTGTAAAAAAAGGTTGTAAGGAAGTCACTTTTTTGTGCTAAATCTAATGTTACAAAGTTATACCGGTACCACACTACTCTGCAGCAAGTAAGCGCCTCATTGTCAGTCGATGAGTCAGCATGAGAACTTCAAACAAAATCTGAAAACGATTGTTCTAAGGTTAATTGCAATTTAAACAGCTTGCGCGTATCGCTTCTTGATACATTGTCAAGTGAATTAATAATGTGAATTATTCGCAAATTATCGAATTTTGCGTCAATGGTGGCCTCGAGCAAGTTTACGCTAAGCAAATATTGTATGTTTGTTTTTAGACTGAAAAGAATGTCCACGTGTATTTCAATGAGATATTGTTCGGTGTCACGTTTTTTAGCAAATGTGTAGGTCAGTAGGTTAGACGGGGAGAGGCAATCATCGTTGGTGTCCCGAAAGATTACAGACACGTTCCGGTTCTCTCCTGACTGAGTTTCCTGAAGGGGTTTATTCTGAAGGGGTTTAGGGGTTGAGGGGGGTTAGGGGTTCGTTGGTTTAAATCAAACGGCCTCGTTCTTAATGTATCTAAGACACACTTTCTCCATTTCCATATTGGAAATAGAACTCCGAGACAGCTGCAGGTTCAGGCTGAAGGCACAAGTGTGGAGCAGGTGCGAGTATCGGTTTTCCTGGGGTTCGAGATTGACAGCAGACTGAGTTGGAGCTGTCACATAGATAAGTTGTGCTCCAAATTAGGAAGTGCATGTTTTGCGTTGCGACGCCTGGCCCGTATTGTGCCGCGGCACGCGGTGCGGACGTGTTACTTCGCCACGATACACTCGCTTCTGCAGTATGGCGCCGAGTTATGGGGGCGTGCTGCAGAGTGGCAGCGTGCTTTTCGACTGCAAAAAAGGGCTGTGCGAGCAATAGTTCAGGTGGGGCAGAGTGAGTCAGCAAGGCCATATTTTAAAGAGTTAGGCATACTCACGCTGCCATCGCTTGTCATATTTCAAGTAGCCGTGTACGTTCACAGTAATCTGTGCGAGTATAAGAGGCGCGTAGATGTGACAACCCACTCGCTGCGGGATCCGCAGAGGCTCCGTGCAGTAAAACGGCGACTTGCGAAGTCGGGCAAGCTGACCCACGTGATGGGCCCGGCAGTTTATAACCAGCTGCCTGATACGATCATTTCGGCCTCGTCGGTAAGATGTTTTAAAATTAAACTCAGGAATTGGCTTCTCGAGCGCACATTCTATACATTCGACGAACTCTTTTCCTGGCAGTCAAAGCCTACAGCTTTATGATTGAAAAAAAATTGTTTTATTATTTTATTGGTGCTGCCGTTTTATTTAAATTTTAAATTGTAATTGACATGTAATAACTATAATTATTACGAATAAATGAGTATGAGTATGAGTATGAGTATTCCACAGATATCATAACACCACAGATTACGAAACCAAGCGTGCCGACTTTTAACCACTTACCTACAGTCTTTTATTTAATGTTGTTTATTATCATCATCATCAGCCTGAAGACGTCCACTGTTGAACAAAGCACACCATAATGAACGACAACTCGCCACCTGCACCCACCGGTTTCCCGCAACTTTCACGATGTCGTCGACCCACCTAGTGGGAGGCCTGCCAACACTGCGTCTTCCGGATCGTGGTCGCAACTCGAGAACTTTCTCCCCCAACGAAAGTAATCTGCGAGCGATGTGGCTTGCCCATTGTCACTTCAACGTACACACTCTTCGAGCTGGTGACTCTAGTTCTTCGGCGAATTTCCGTATTCCGGATTCTGTCGCGCTAGGAAACTCCGAGTATAGCTCTCTCCATAGCTCGTTGAGCGACTCTGAGCCTCTCTCAAAGACCACGTCTTTATTATGTTGTGTTATTTAATGTTCATCCAAGAATTTTGAACCGTTAACCCAACATTGGCAGTGGGCACTAGACCATTTTAGGGAGGGCACAGACCACCCGGCCTACCCCCTATATACGCCCTTTGGCATGCTACGACAAACTTCTATTGCTAAGCATCCCGTCTGACAGCTCGCTTCCCTCCGATAATCTGTGAAATCCACCAGAAACAGCATTACTAGTCCGTTCCAAATTTATTAGATACTTGTAAAAGTTATTTGTGCCAAGATACCAATCAATAATAAATTGGCAGCTAAGTTATGTAACGTTAGATAACGGTGCATAAATGTAAATTAATAATTAATTAATAATCAATTAACGACTTAAATTTCACGGTCGGCAACCACCGGTGGTGGGTAGTGCCATTTGGGGTCAATGGACTCGAATGTTTATGTTAATATGGATTTCTTATACCTGTATATTGTCTTTCTAAATGGTCTTCTGTGCTGGTCTGGGGTAAAGAAAAAACATAGAATGTACCAGTTGCTTCTATTATCATCACACATCATCGGTCAAAAGGCGTCCGCTGCTGAACGTAGAACTCCCCTCAGGACTCCCGCGGCCTTCACCAAGTCAGTCCATCTTGAGGGGGGGGGGGGGGGCTTTTTAATATGAACCTAATCGCGTGGTTTGCGTTAGGTTAGGATAATTTTATAACTTTTCCATACATATAACATAGGTACATATATAACGTCTTTATCCTAAACAGGGCCTAAGGTAACAAAACCTTAAAGCCACAATTAGCATCATTAAGGGCGTATAGGTAGAAAGTGAAATCAAAATAGTGATGGTTGCTAGCCGCATCGTCTATTTATAACATGATTCCTAAGACTTTTGCCCATTCCCTCAATGGGCTTTTACTATCTGCGCGGGAAGAGAAGCAACTGGTAAATTCTATGTTTTTTGTTTACTCCCAGACCAGCATAGAAGAAACTTTTCCATAACCTTAATATAATAGGTACAGTCGAGGGCATAAGTATATGTTACGTTACGTCAAAAACATCTATACAGCTTTATGTCACAAACAATAAGGCCGGTGACACATGTATTTGACTGTACTTACCTATTAGCTGGAATTAAAGAGTTGTCTAATGAAGTGCTTGTCAAACAATACTTAATGCATTTATGTTTTTTTTTCTAAAATACTAGGAAAGCGTGCTAGGGCCCGGGAGCGGAAGTATGCCATACATGGCAACACCATCAGTCAGCCAACATTACAAATGTAAGCAACAAGCTAAGACAATATGTGCATGAGAAAAAAAAAATTAAATTAAATTATGTTGATGGAGGGACATAATTGAAGTTCAAACCGCGATAAAAAAATATTTTCATATGTGGCAATTTAATTTCTATGAATTCTAGTTTATTAATGATTACCTTTCATTTAGTTTCATAGTTTAAGCAATAAACACTAACCCCCTTATTCATAAACGCTCTATAGGCTTCTGCTAACTTAGCAATCGTTTGTCCTTATCTGTGAAAGGTAAATGTCAAAGTGACAGAAAAGGACAAACGATTGGAACGAGCAGCCTACAGAGCGTTTATGAATAAGGGGGTTAATAGGCAAATCCCAGCTCACCCCGTAGTGGGGTCAGAAGGGATAGGAACAAATAAAAAATGCCGATAACTAATTACCAGAAAAAAGGAGATATTAAATTTTTGTTTAAAAATATAACTAAACTAATTTTAGAGCAAGCTGAGCCAGACATTTTAAGTAGCAAATGAAAACAAAATATAAGTTCTATCCCTTCTCCAAAAATCCAGGGAACCCAGAAGAAGGCGTACTTCGTGGCTTAAGAATCTCCGGACATGATTGCTCACTGTTCCGAGCTGCTGTGTCGAAATTAAAGATAGCACTGATGACAGCCGACCTCCGGTAGGAGATGGCACCTCAAGAAGAAGATCCCTTCTCACCCCGTTTTACGTTACGTACTTAAATGCGGGATATTTCGATAATGGCCATTCACCCGTTACTTCCGAAACTTTGGTACAGTCTCTAAACAAAATTACCGATATTGCATATGAGGGCCAAATTTTCTGCCGCTAAGTATATTTTGCAAGTCAGCGTAATGGCGACTAAACTAGCCGAGCCTAGTGCGCTAATCTTAGATTAGGTGTATTGTAAAATATGAAATACGTGTACTTCGCTACGTTTGATTGGTTCAAAGCGGCTCGTTAAATTAAACTGTTATAAAATTTAACAACTTGCACCATTGAATTGGTGCATTTTATTGAAAATGGAACAAAACGTTTCCGTGTTAAGTGTTTATTGGGATTTTAGGTATTGCATTGGGATAAATTCGAAATTGGGGGAATTTCGCAACTCGTGGATATCCACCAAACGGGGAACAATTACATAATCTAGCAACGCTTTCCTAGAAGCTCCAATGTCTTTAGCTTTTTATATATTTATTTGTACATAAAAACTTACTCACGTAACAGTTTACACCAAAGCACTGAGCCAGCAAACAGTACAAAAACAACAAAATTTAAAAAATACATGATGAAAACACAAAAACAAGTAGCTATAAAAATAACAAGATAACATTAAAAAATAAATAAATGTAGGAATTTAATGAAGAAATATGGTTAAAATCTGCCGAATAGAATGGGAAAACAACAAACTATCGAATGAACTATCTTACAAGATCTGCAGACCATCATTGCCAGATACACAGAACTGAACATTGAACTTGACAGACGGACGGACTGGCAACAAAAGTGATCCTATGAGGGTTCCTTTTTTGTCAATTTAGGTACGGAACCCTAAAATTGAGTGCCATGTGCACGCGACACTGCAGTGCCATATGACATTGCTTCGTCCGAAGTTAGGAAGGGCAACGTTCTAACTAAGTTATAAAATCATTTTAGTACTCCCAACACGTTCTGGTTGCAAAAATTTGTTTAGCTTCCGGAAACGACCATTTTTTTTCTTTTTTATTAACCGCCGCCTGCAGTGCATGCCTGGCCTGCGTTTCGGTTCATGAATTAAAAATATCACACATTGTACGCGGACGACATGGCCACTAAATACTAAACAGCCAGTCCTTTCTTATACAAAGTTTCTACACTAGCGACTTGGTCATTTGTAAGACTGTGAATTTTACGAGATGAGAAAATTACGTCTTAGCGTAACTCGTTAATGGTCACCTCTCATGGCTCCATCATTTTGAAAAAACATATAATCGTATATATATATAAATTAATCCTTATTTCCGTTGGTCACGGCATCACGCGTGAACGGCTGGACCGATTTTGCTAATTCTTTGTTTGTCATTGTCAGAAGCTTATATTACAATATTTTGAATAACCCATATAATTATCGAACCTGCCCGTAAAATTTCACAAGAATTGGTTGACAAATGGGACCTGCAGATGAGACCATACATTGGAAGTATGAAAATATTGTTATCCGACTGTAAATTAGATAATTTTTCAAAATTGAACTAACTGCAAATTGCAGTTCTTGTGCCAGGTACTAGCTGTAATTCCATGGACATAGACCCGTATTTTAGAACTATGATTGAAAAAAAAAAAAGTATTTAGCGAATGAGCAGGGAAACAGCTGATGTTTCTGATAAGTTCTGTTGATAAGTTTCACGATTGAACATATATAGCTAAAATATTAAATTTAAATGAACAAAGCACTGAAAAAACGGAAATACTTGCTGCAGTCGTCACAGAAAACGTTGTTTTCAACGTTTCAGTGTTTTTCAGAATTTCACTTATGAATATAAATACTGCTAAGTACCAACTAACAATTCTTGGAAGTGTTTTCGTTGACATGCTTCCAGGTGCAATAATATTTTGTTAGTAAACACAGTATCAAAGGATGCATTTAACCAACATATAAGTATGAACACAATTTTCCACGTAAGAAAGATAACGTACGTTTTTGATTCGCTTCTGTGAATAGAATTGGTATCGATTTAATATTATCTGTGCATTTCGATAAATGCTATTACTAAGCAAATTGCGTATCTATTTATTTATTTGTGACCTAATTCTCGAATCATGTCATGCATATTTTTGGATCGTTGCGAGCGTTTAAATAAATGTAGACGTGTTAAGTGGGCGTTATGTTTGGTAAACATAACATAGCGAAGTGAGTATGGATAGTGCCATCCACTAGACGCGTGACTTTATTAAAATTAACAATCTAACAGCAAAGTAATAAGATACAAAATGGAATTAAAACTAATTAAACTATTAAATTAAAAGCGAATTAAAGACTAATCTTAACATAAAATAATTAAAAAAAGATGCTGGCAGCACTCTCCCTTTGGACAGCGATAGGTACTAATACGCTGTCCAAGGAAGCTGCCAGCTCTGCGGTCACCCGTAGCGTCTATTAGCCTCTTCGAAATACCATTGAAGAGGCTAATAGTAATAAGAACAACAGTGGGCGTCATCGTAAACAGCTCTATACCTCCGTAAGATACTTTAGTTTGTACATTATTTGTAACCACTATTCTCTAGGGTCTTATTCGCGATATGCCACGCTTAGCATCCATCTCGTGGGAAATTTGAGATTAAATTATTATATCCGTTCTTCCGGGTATCAAGCTACTACTGGGTATCACAATCGTTTTTTAAGACGAAAAATTACACGAATTGTTCAGACGTATTTTTTTTCAGAGAGAAGAGAAGAGAAGAGATTACAATTTTTGGTAACCTAACCAGACTATCTTCCATTTTACGTTAGGGCTATGTACGATAAGCGCCCCTGTATGTTTATCCAAAGTAATTGAAAGTAAATTGAATTATTCTAATTGCCCATAGAAAGTTGTATGAAAGGCGACACGGTTTCTTTGCACCCGAGTATGTATTTTTTGCCTTGTATTGATTCGATTGCAAAAAAATACACATAATACATTTACAGTGCCAAAACCCTATTCAAAAAAAAATTTTGCAACAGAAAACCTACAAAATGCACGTGCGCTAAGAAATGTTGATCTTATCTTATCAAACCAAACTTCCCGCATCTATCTGATTAAATACAGCTCAGTATGTCATGTTGCCTTTAACACAATGGTCTTAATTACTCAACGCTTCCGTGCATTTCGCCACAATCGATCACTAGATCTTGTGTAAACCCCTTTATCGAAATTAACCTGAATTGACGAGCTAATCGTGTCGCTACCTAGGCCTTTTAATAACCCTCCTTTTGAGCTTCGCCGCAGTCGGGTAAAAATGGAAGAACATCCAAAATGTTGGTATGTACATTTAACGGTGTTCCAACTTCAAAGACACAAAGTCAGTTTGAGAATTTCTTTGATATCTGGATTTGCTTTGGGATCTCTTTTGCAAAAAAAGTTTTAGTATTGTTCTGCAAGATAAACATTCAACCTTAAATTGGGTCTCTAATTAAAGTTCATGACAATGTTCGAAGCTCCACAGACTCCATACGTGCGTGCTTAAAGATATCTGACCCTCGCGAAATTACCAACCAGCTGAAAATCTTATTCATTTCACAACTGGGCTCTTCAGAATTAGAGGGCATAAGCTATAGTTCCCACGCGGGTCTTGTGGAAACTTGATACACCATTAAACAGCTTCCCAGGTTATAGGTTTCTTGCACGATATCCTTCACCGGAAACTCGCTGTAAATTCTTCTTGATAGGCCAATTTAGAATGAGACAGTTGCAAGAATGAGCTACTTGGCGATGCAGGTGACAGTGCAGAACCTATGATCTCCAACGCCAGAGTGAATAGGCTGTCACTGAACTAGTAAGACACCGTCGGTCTCGTCTACACTTTCCAGCAGGTGAGGGCTCAAACACTGGTCAGTCCTACGTAAAAAAAGTATCCAAAACAATCTTGACCCACCCATGCGGTTTCGTAGTAACCACCAACATTGAACTATTGTATAACGCGTTATCGCCGCCGCGTATGTGTGCAGGCCACGTATCTAGGAAATCGTGATAAGAGCGGCGCCAGGGCGCCAACGAGCCTTGAGATAACGTGCTTTATATTTTTGTCGTAATCCGTCCATGTCATGAATATGACGACTATTTCGGGCGCCTTTACCGCCAACGCGACGGACGACAAATCGCTGACAGTCATAAAATTGGACACTTTCGTTTAACCTATAATTTTGCTCTCCCTTGCAGTGGTCCAAAACCCCCAACATTATACTCGGGAGCAAAAAAACCGCGTCACTTTTCATACAACTTTATACGGGAAGTGATCCGATTTTTTTGCTTCTATTACTAGGTATTGCTGTTCGACCTCAAATTTCGCTCGCTCACAGTGGTCCGAAATTCCCATATACTGCTGATTGGAAGAGTTTTTGAGCAGGTGGAAGCGAAAATAGTGTCGATCTTGTTAAATCACAGCCGATGATCACATCATGGGAGCTAGTAGAAGTATAGCGTCTATCGGTAAGTCAAACAGTATAGCGGCGCTTGAATGTGTTGACAAAAAAACAAACTACATTTTTCGATGTTCTAGGGGGGGGGGGGGGCACTAGCTCCTTGACCCCCCATGGAGGTGCCCTTGGCTCTAAAGGTGAAGTTCTACAGTTGTTAATAAAATCTTATAAACATTCGCTATTTTCATTCATATTTACTATACCTAGAACTTAATGATGGTTATATGTTGTTAAAATTACCGTAACTATCGCACTTTACAGTAACCGTAGCAAACATCCATACGTCCTCATAAACTTTCGCATTTATAATATTAGTAGGGTTAATGAACAAAAAACATTAATAATTACACAAACGGATAACTTGTAAAATCGAGTGATGCTCGACATGTTTCGGTATAGTTTGTAGTCCTTCCTCGTGGAGGCCCCGGCGGCGGCGATACGACTGACAGCGGCGCACAACTACCCTCGTTTTCGTCGTCATTTTTTTATCACTCGACTTTTATACGCGAGTTATCCGTTTTTGTGTAATTATGATTAAGTCTCACGGTAGTTTCATGTTGAAAAACAAATTTAGGTACCTTGCTACTCCGCTACGCACGTGGGGAGAGGAGAGGTTGAATTGCGGAGTAGCAAGGTAAATAAATATATTTTGTGGACCTCCGTCCTAAATGATTAGAAGGGTGTGTTTGTACATGTATGTATTTCCCCTCGAGATTAAAGGTAGTGCGAGCGTCTTTTATGTTTCAGATTGAGGCCCGAGACAAGTAACGTGTCCCGTTAATTTAATTAAAACTAAGTCTAGGTACCATAATGAAGTTCCTAATGTATTGTCTGCGCTAACCCGTTCTGTTCCTGCTACAGTACACGCCAGTAAGCAATCACCAATACACGGTTCATTGGGAGAGCAAAATGAACGGAATATTTAGTAAAAACGAAATAGAAGTGCTCTTTAAACCCTCTTGCAGACCGACAGAACCCATGTTGCTTGATGGCACTAAGCAGAAGTATACTACCTATTGCTAAAATAAGTAAAAGCCGATTATGTTACACCCAAATAATTTATATCGTGTAGTAAATAGCCTCAGAACTAGGAGTAAGTGAAGTTTATTTTAAGGCATATTAAGACTTTTACTTTTTATAATTGAGTTATCCGTTTATGTGTAATTATGATTAAGTCTCACGCTAATTTCATCTAGAAAGGAACATATTAAGAGAGATAATCAAAATTGTTGTCAGCAAAGATTAAATCCGTTCGACGGTAAAACTGTGCGACTTATGTAGACGACATACCGGTTTATACTACGATTTAAACTTCGCGAGTGAACAGACTCGAGTTTTCCAATGAACAATGTTAAATTAACTCTCAAAATAAAGTTTGCGTATGCTGCCATACGTGCTATTGTGTGGTAAAGATGAAATTGTGATATTGTTCGTTCGATTATAATACAAATACAAATCTAAACAGACGCAAACTCCGACAACAACGGTAGAAAACAGACGAATAAGGAACTAAACATTTTCATTCCAATTTTCAAGATTTTTATTTTACCCGCCCTCCAATACTACTTTATATTTATATCTACTTATTACTGTTTATTATCGTACCTATTTCACAAGCTGGAAATTTGACAGTAAGTATTGATGTTATAATTCTATAAGAATGAATTTTAATCAGACGTTACTTTGCGGAGGTTCATATTAATCATCAAAACCATTTCCCTTACTACTCCGCTAGCACGCAACGCCACATGCGCACGGCGGAGTAGTAAGGTAAATATTAAATTTTCTTCGGCAATGTAACACCTGATTCATTCAATAATATTCTGTTGTTAAACAAAACACATTTACCTAGCTACGTCATTTACTTACGCTACGCTGGGCAGCGGAGTAGCAAGGTAAATGTGGACTTCCGCAAGGTAACACCTGATTCAATCAATAATATTCTGTTGTTGTACTAAAGACATTTATTTACCTTGCTACTCCGCTAGCACGCTACGCTATGTAGCGGAGTAGCAAGATAAATGTTTCTTGTCCAACAACCGAATAACACAACAATAAAAATATTACATTGATTTTGAAACATATATTCGTAGAAGTCAGTAATACGGCATTGATAATTCTTTTTTGAGACTGTAATTATTATCTTTTCAGGAAATCATACGCGTACGGTTAAGACAGATTATAAAGAATACTACTAAACAAACGAAGACTTTATGTACGATGACAGAGATATTATAATCAATGTCACTCCCGCTGTTTTTACTGCAGGTTGTAGGTTTGTAGATTCGAAGATAATTCTTCTTTTGCCAAAATCGAGAAAACCACGTCGTGTAATTATGAACGCTCCGTAAAATATACTAACAATAAGACCAATTAACACATACTAATATTATCATAATATCATCAATTAATACAAATCGAAAACCATCGAATCAATACGGTGTATAGCGAAGAAATGTATTTTCCTACTTAGATAAACTTCTAACCATCACAAAGGAATTTCGTTTTTATCACCTGCGTCGAAATCAAATTATCAAAAATGCTTCAGCCGCTATCAGTTCTTGTAAATTATCTTATCAAAGTGATTAACCCAGTTTAGGCGGCGCTACGTATGTATACATAAAGCGTATGCGTTTTGTAATGTTTGTCGACGAATCACTCACGCGCTTTGCATTCTAGGGACTGTTTTTGTTTAAATATTGCACGTAGATAGCCCCGAATTTATCACTAGGGTTCCGACAGACCGAGAGAAACCTAATTACAGAGTTATACTCGGGTGTTCTCGGGTTCACAAATTCACAAATTATCTGCTTAAACTACTACTATTTTATCAAAAAGTTTCAAAATGTAACTTAACCTGACTTTGCGTAGGCACCGCGAATAGTTTTATGGATTATTTTTAAATTTTACGAATTGATAGGTAAAAAGGTTTATCAAATTATTAGTTTTGTCAAATGATGACATAATCATATTTTTTAAGGCTGGTACCTAACGTTTTATAAATTTGTTTCTAAGACCAAAACATTATTTTGAGAGGAAATCTGTGTCCAACAATATAACATATACAACGTGTTACACCACTTAATGAAAAACTCGGACGCCGCAACAGATTTATATTATTCAGAATATTAGTCTAGGGTTTATTTTTAAATTCGTGTATGTATTTGTTATTCATTAAACTGGGCACGCTAAAAAAAGAAATTGAAAAACTGTAACAGCTCTTCGGAGTCTAGTAAGCCCGTGTTTTCCTTACTGTTCGTTATAGAAAGCTACCCGTAGTCTGTTAGCGCCTCCATACTCACGCCGAGAACCCCCGAGAACACCCGAGAAGCGTGAATGTGATCGCTTTCTCGCCGTCTCGTTCTCGCGCTCGCCTGTTCTCCGATCGGTGTCTGTATTTTTGCCCGCTTCAAAGGGTTTCTCGGGGTTTTTATGAGAAGGTCGCATGAGTATACATGCCTTCTCGGTTCTCGCGTAATTTCTCGGCAAGACTTCTCGGCGAGACTTCTCGCGTGAGTCTGTAGCCGCTATGTAACGCGCGCGACGCCTCTTGCGGTTCTCGTGTTACCCGAGGCTGATGCGCTCGCGCAGCGAAATTCCGAACACAGCCCTTTTTTTTACGGTGTGGAAAATGCGCCTTATGCATCCGCCCGGTACGGGTTTATAGGGGTATGGGGGGGCTCTCCCGCGACGGCAGGCATACCCACTAACCACACGGATTTCCTATTCAGTCGTATGTGAGGCGTTACGGGAGCACTCGGTGTCACCGCGACGCACCACGACCACCCCGGGATGGAGTTCCCTCTTTGCGGCACCCGTGCAATGCAGTAGGCTTATTACCTAACTCGCTCGCAATCGCCATCGTGTTCATTTTGACAGTTCATGTATGGGCTGACGATTGGCATCGGAGTCAGCTAGCTGTCACATTCATACAAGAACTGTCAAAATGAACACGATGGCGATTGCGAGCGAGTTAGGTAATAAGCCTACAGGTTTGGGAAGACCGAACACAGCCCTCTGTCAATTGCTCTTCGAGTAACTTTGAGCCTTGCAATATTTAATCTACTTGTAAATATTCTGTGTTAACTTTTATGCAATTCAGAACACCCTAATAATTTTTCATTTCGTTTAATATTTTCTCATAAATCGTTATCTTTAAAGCTTCACCCTCCTACGCCGTTTTGAACAAGTTGATCACATATAAAATCAAATTTATACGGTCGTAAAAAACCCGTAAGCTAAGGCAAAACAAACGAAAGGGTTTATTGTTTGTGCCACTTATATCTTCAAGGAAGACTTAATATATTCATGCAGTGCAAAATGAATGACACACCACCACTTCATTCATGTTTGTTTTGCAAATAGCTATAGACCGACCGGTTAAATGAGTCCTCGCCCGCGCGGGTACAGGGGCGCGGGGTAGGACGAGGTAGGAATTATAATCTTAGGAAACTGACTTGAGTATTACATACGTACATAACCCAACCTTAAAGGTAACACAACCTTAAGGCCTCGTTTAGCATGATTAAGGGCTTATAGCTGGAATGGGAAACCAAAATAGTGATGTGTGGAATCGTGTTGTAGGCGATGCGACTAGCAACCTATCACTATTTTGATTCCGCTTTACACCCATAATCATGCTAAGCGTGACCTTTGGGTCTCGTTAGCCCAGGCTCTGTCTACTCCGAAAGGGATAAAGACGTGATTTATGTATGTTATAATATTAAGTAAGGATGACAGTACCATGGTCCAGCCATTTGACCTGCGTTTATTATGGGAGGTGCGTTATCCTTCGCCGAATGTGAATTAGGCCGAGGATTGTTCGGCCACGTGCAGCGCAAGCCGACTCGGCGCAGGCGCAGCTTTCCCACACTTACCAGCGCGTAGCGATAGCAAATTAAACTGCAATGCTCCACGTTTTTTTTACAAAGTTTATTGACATTCGGGTTTCGGGCATCATCAGTCGATTCAAATAAACCCATAAGTGTGAATGAGACAGCAAAACGGACCCGAAGGCTTTTTAAATAATATTGCACTGTACATGTTGTCAAAGATTTTCCAAGGAAAACATAAAAACATATTCATAATTCGACAAAAAAAGTAGTTAGTTATATGATTTTTATAATAACATGGCCTCTGGCCTTAAAGCTAGATTTCCCAGCAAAGCGGCCCAGGCGTCACTGTCGCAGCGGCAGCGGCTGCGACAGTGACGCAGCGTCAGAGGCTGCGACAGTGACGCAGCGTCAGAGGCTGCGACAGTGACGCAGCGTCAGAGGCTGCGACAGTGACGCTGCGCTCGGAAAATCCTTCATACATTTTCATAGTGCATAATGCGTCAGTGACGCCAGAGCCGCTTTGCTCGGAAATCTAGCTTTAGGACTGTTGCATGAAATACAATCTTAAAACATGACCAGTCGCATTAGTTTTAATTATTTCTTACGGGGTAGACAGAGCTTAGGGCAAAAAGGTGTATTATTTTTTAAATTAATTAGCAACTTTTTGCCCATGGTTCGTCGGCCCAAGCGCTACTCTTAGAGTTGGACATTTTGTGTATGTCAGAATATCAGACAGACAAAAACTTGTTATGAATTCGAGGATAGGAAAGTCTTTAGTATTTACAACGTAAGTTTCATCCGTTTTTTCGATTTTATTCGTTAAACTTGTTTGTTTTTTGTGTAAATATTCCGTACAGCGAACATAGCTTTGCTCGACTAATTATTGACATAATTAATTCTACTCAGATTTATTATACGAACTAGCTGTTACCCACAACTTCGTCTGCATAGAATTCGTTTATCGCTATCCCGCAGAAATTACGCAATCCGTTCTTAGAGGATGCCTACGCCATAGTAGCTTTAAGCATGCAAAATCTCAGCCCGATCGGTTTAAAATTGACAAAGTTTCATACAAACTTTCATCCCCTATTTTATCCCCTTGGGGGTAGAATTGATCAAAATCCTTTCTTAGCGGATGCCTACTTTATAACATCTACCTGCATGCCAATTTTCAGCCCGATCCGTCCAGTGGTTTGGGCTGTGTGTTGATGGCACTATGTCAGTCAGTCAGTCACCTTTGAGTTATATATATTTAGAGATGATGTTATTGATGTTACCCACAAGTGTGCTAGTCAGTCAGAAGATGACAAATATTTTTCACAAAAAAAAATCTTATCGAAGCGCAGTATAGAAAGCCAATAAAGTAGATATATTGTGATAAAGTGGGCGAGACCGTGTTAAGATAAGATTGGCGTGATTTTGATAAATATTCAATCCCGCTGAAAATATTCCCATGGGCTAGCATAAAATTAAAAAAAAAGTTTTGGAAAAAAAAAATCTTGATGCGGTCGTCCAAATAAAAGGTCCATCACTTTACATCCCACTTCCTTATGTCGCTAAAGTTAAACTTTCAACTTGACAGCCCCGTCTTCGTCCGTGTAGAATTAGCCTTACATTAGGCAGACGACCTTTGACATGTTTATCGCTATCCCGCGGGAACTATGCAACTTTCCTAGATAAAGAGTACCCTATATGTTAATCTAGGGTACCAGCTATCTCTGTTCTAAATTTTATCTGAATCCGTCCAGTCGTTTCAGCGTGAAGAAGGAAACATACACACTCTCGTCACATCCATCCATGCATCCTCACAAACTTTCGCATTTATAATATTAGTATGTTGGTAGGATAACGTGCAAAGCAATTTCAAACTTAGCCTGGCAGACCACACATTTGGCTGATGGTACAAGTACGTTCCGAGAGTGGTGAACTAAATAATTTAGATTGCAGGAACTTGTCGCACGAGCTAAAGGTGAGGGCGATAAACATGCGACCTGAGGCTTACTTTATCACCGCCCGAGGTGTGTACACAATTTCACGTCTTCCCCTGGCTAGGAAGTGGAAATTTCCGTAAATTACTACTTACGGCCCGGGTCGACATAATAGTTATTTATGTGGATGGTGCATAATGAGAGGCATTAAAACACGACGGGGTTTTATGAAACGAAACGAAGCTGAGTTTCATAAATATTGCACGAGTCTTTTAAAGCCTAATTATGTACGGTCGCATACATAACTTTATCTGCATTCAGATGAAACGACACAATCGACTGGCATTTATATTTTTCTCTTATTTATATTCTAAGACAATAAACATAGAGATTTTGTTATTAAGATGTTCGAAATTTGAATGTAATTAGAGTATCGATATTGATACTCTAAACCAGGGGTCGGCAAGTTGTTTTAATCGGGGTCCGGGTACTGTGAGAAATTTTTAACGAGATCCAGAATAAAACAATTATACCTTATCTACGTGTTAATTGATACTTGATATACAATACGTTACAATATTTGGCGGTCCGAGGTTCGACCTCTCGCGGTCCGCAATCGGACCGCGGTCCGCCTGTTGCCGACCGTTGCTCTAAACTAAACTGTTAATAATGTAGATGTTTGTTTTCTGTTTATTTTATTTTTCTCAAATGGATTGTAGGTATCTCCATGTGTATCGAATGTGTGTAATTAAATGTTTCACTCTCTCTCTCATAATAAGTATGGATAAATGTGGCCATAGTAATAATACACAATACGGAATGCAATTAAACATAATAGCTCAAATAATTTTGATAACTCTTGAAACAATATCATCAATCATGTTAATTACTAAATTACTCATTAACCTATCTATGTTTATTCTTAGTATCGATTTGACGTTTGCAATATTTAATTTTAAGTACTTAATGAAAAATGATTGTAGTAGGTACTTTATTTCGACCAATGTGTTAATCAATGTGTTAGTATACATATTAAAAAAAAAACCCTAGTGTAAAAGTATATGTTGATTTTGGTTTCAATTTTAATTTGATTTAATTTAATTTGATTTGATTTGATTTGATTTGATTTATTTTAATTTAATTTAATTTAATTTGATTTAACTTAGTTGATTTTAAGACATTTAATTAATTTAAATTTTCACTTAATATTTTATTTTGTAATATGGATGCAAGTCTGGAATAAAAACATTTCATTTCATTTCATTTCATTTTTCATTTCATTAATGGCTCGAACGTTATATCATGCGTCAGTTATTTATATACATCAAAATTAAGAGGACACCCCAAATTATTTTAAAGATGATTTTAACCGACACCGAAAACTGGCAGCGCTACCATACAGTCAGCGTCAAATAGTTCGTGACACCCAAAGTACCCAAATAGTTCGCAACACGCCATTGTTCCAGGTGAAATAAGGTCGTGTTGCTAACTTTTTGGCGGTTCGGCGCGCGTGCGGCTCGATCGGTTGCCGGTTGCGAGAAAGAGATACCGAGCGAGCGAGAACGTCGACGGGTTGCGTTCGGAAACTCAGTTAAGCTCGGGCTTTTTTTATTTTATTTTATTTTATTATTCTTAATCACCAAATTTAAATTAGTCTTTTAAATCAGGGTCTTACCATGACGTTTAATGCGATTCAATTCCGAGCCAACGTTGGATCGCGCGCTGTCAGATCCATACAAGTGTTAAAAATGACAGCTAAAATGTAAAATTGAATCGGAATTGAATCACATTTAGTGCATGGTAAGGCCCCTAACTGTAAAACTGAACCTCTTAGATTTAATGAACTACGGTGCCAAAAAAAAAGTATATATATATATATGAATCTTGAGACAAATTACACCAATTGACCCAGCCCCAAACTAAGCAAAGCTTGTACTATAGGTACCAGGCAACGGATAAACATACTTATATAATGTAGATAAATACATACAACATCCATGACTTGGGCACAAACATTCGTATGAATTCATCACACAACTGTCTGCCCTTACCGGGATTCGAACCCAGGACCTCTAGCTTCATAGCAAAGCTACTAATAATAATAGAATAGAATAGAATAGAATAGAATAGAAGAAATTTTTATTCACCAACACAAAAAAAAATCACAAAAATTCAAAAATTACAAAGTAGAATTAGATGCGAAGGTAAAATGGAAGGGAGACTCAGCGCTATGCAAACGACATATAGAATATATTTTAAAGCCGCTAATTAACTATGTCACTCAAGGTTTCACACAAACCACAGGCGGCCTTAGGGTAAATAAATAATTTACAAACTTGAAAACCACAGAGTAAACATTGTGTTGGGCAAGTTTTTTGCCAACGCTACCAGCGCAGGATGTTATTTGGCTTCTTTGCAAAACGAAAAGTCCGCGCCGTAATGAATGCCCACTCGTTTCAAATCGTATGCGCATTGTTTCTCACCAGTTTCTTTTTTTTACCGACGGAAAACGAGCAAGCGGATCGCCCGATGGTGAGTGGCCCTGCTCATACACGACGCTTCCAACAATTATCATTGTATTTGTAGAAATTTAGAGAAAGAAAGAAAGAAAAAAGTTTATTTATGACAATCACAAAACATCAAATAAAATAAATTGTCACAAAATGGGCCCAACTCACACACACACGTGGTTACGCTAAATCTTGGCAAGTTGTATATAGTAATAATAATAATAATAATAAAGATATTTGTTGCCATGATACATGATTGATTGAAAAAAAAAACAACAATATATGTTCATATAACACAGTCAAAACCTTCCTCGTGAATAGCTCTATCTATTGGAGAAATCCGCATAAAAATCCGTTATTTTTTTTTAAGTTTAATGCGAAGAGACAACGAGAGAGATGTGGCCAAAGACTTTGTTTTATAATATGTAGTGAAGAAATTGTTATATTTTTTTTTATTGAAATAACAAGTTTTGTATTTTTCCATCCTGGTTAAGGAGCAAAGAAAGACATAGAATGTACCAGTTGCTTCTCTTCCTGCGCAAATCATAAAAGCCCAGCGAGGGAAGATGGTAAAAGATCTTAGGAAACATGTCATAGGCGACGGCTAGCCACCCATCACTATTTTGACTACCCATTCCACCCGCCCACAATCATGCTAAACGTGGCTTTTAGGTCTTGTTACCTTAGACTTTTTACCGCATAAGGGATAAAGACGTGATTATATGTACGGTATATCTTGAATTTTTCATTTATCACAAACCTTACATACATACATGTATCAATGTCTTTATCCCTTACGGGGTAGACAGAGCCTAATGAAACAAAACCTTAAGGCCACGTTTAGCATGATGCTGGCCGTATCACCTATAACATGATTCCTAAGACTTTCGCCCCTCGATGGGCTGTTACCATCTGCGCGGGAAGAGAAGTAACTGGTAAATTCTATGTTTTCTTTACTCCCAGACCAGCATGGAATCCTTACGTTATGCATAAAAACATTGTCAAGCACAGTTGTCTATAATCTCAAACATCACGAACAGATCTAGTAGGCTGCCGCTCTCGACGGCCGCGCTCCACAACAAAAACAATCGAATGCAACATTAAAATTCATTTAGCGATATATTTAGAGCACGTGTCGCTGTAAAAAAGAAACATTAAAGGAACGTCACAGTTTGGACTTCAAACGGATGCCAAATTGTTCTATTTCTCATTTCCCAGTCAACGAACCTTTGTCGGGAAAGCTTATAGAATATAAACAAAAAAAGACGCGTAAGCGCTCAAACAAAATACGACATAAATACCTACCGCGATAATTCTGCCGGTGTAAGGGTTAGTTGACTTAAACCCCTGTAATTGCTTTTCATACGTACATAAAATCACGTCTTTAACCCTTACGGGGTAGACAGAACCTGAGATAACAAGACAAGAGTGGAAAGGGGAATCAAAATGGGTTGCTAACCGCATCGCCTATCATGATTCCTAAGGTTTTCGCCCAGGCTTTTACTATCTCCGCGGGTAGAGAAGCAACTAGTACATTCTATGTTTTTTCTTTACTCCCGCTCCAGCATGGAAGAGTTGCTTTTCAGGATTTTATAATTGTAGTTGACAAATGTTTCCATTTATTGAACGATGTTCTAAGTGCAGATTATGTCGAAAGGGTGACTTAATTTGTAATCCTACTGATATTATAAACGTTTGTTACGCCTTCACGTAAAAGCTACTGAATGGATTTAGATAAAATTTGGAACGGAGATAGCCGATACCCTAGATTAACACACAGGCTACTTTTTGTCCCGGAAAATTGCATAGTTCCCGCGGGATAGCGAAAAACTAATTTTTTGCTGACGAAGTCGCGGACAGCAGTTTAAAATAACGATGAAAAATCATATCAAGAGTTTTCGATAAAAGAAAAGAAAGAAAAAAGTATGACAATCACAAAACAATAGATAAATAAATTGTCACAAAATGCCAAACCAAAAAACCAAAACTAATTCGACTCAAGAATAATTTAAAGACAACTCATCGGTTCTGGAAGAGGCATTAAACAATTGAAGAGACGATCCATTTTTATTAAATTGTCAATGCAATTCTAATCTCGCATCAAAATGACTCAAATCGAGATTGAACAAGCCAACTGTTACCTCATAACGTGAACTAAAACCAATTACTTACACTCCGCAACCACATACCTACGTACGTACGACACATGCTTTCACACAAAACCCCCTTACCCTTACCACATAAATCACATACGTCACAAGAACCCAACTACCCACATCACAAAAGACACTAATGCGTTTTAAACTACAAAAGTTTATTATAGACCGACCGCTTAAATGAGTCCTCGCCCGCGCGGTGCAGGGGCGCGGGGTAGGACGACAAAGGGGGCCGGGAGAGGTGCGGGCGGCAGGCACACTACCCGCCCGCACCGTCTATAGTTTTAGTGTGTTTAGGGTAGCAATATTCGCAATGTAATGCAATTTAATTACATTTCTGCCTAAAATACATTGCCGAGTAAAAACGGGCCACTTTCTACTTATAACATTAAGGTAAAAAAAATTTAACCCGGATCCGGATCGCTACCACCATCTTACTCGCTAATCCTGCCGCTAAGTAGCAGTGCTTGCACTGCTGTGTTCCGGTGTGGAGAGTAAGACAGCCGGGGAAATTACGGGCACAAGAGGCATTTCATCTTAGTCCTCTAGGTTGGCAACGCACCTGCAATCCCTCCAGGGTCGCGGGTGTCTATGGGCAGTGGTGATCACTTACCATCAGGTGACCCACTTGCTCGTTTGCCTTCCTATTCAAATAAATAAAAAAAAAAACCATCCATCATTAATCGAGTAATCATACGAAAATCCTACTAATATTTAAATGTGAAAGTTTGTGAGTATGGATGTTTGGATGTTTGCTACTCTTTCACGCCAGAACGGCTGAACAGATCTGGATGGAATTTGGAACACACATAGATTATAGTCTGGAATAACACATTGGCTACTTTTTATCCCGGAAAATTGCAAAATTCCTGCGGAATAGCGATAAACGAATTCTATGCAGACGAAGTTGCGGGCAACAGCTAGTATGAAAATAATTCATTTTTTTGCCAAAAATGCCTGACGTCATTTTGGTAAAGAGTTTCTTCAAACTGCTGGACCGATTTTTACTAAACATGGCTAAGAACCACAAGGAAAGGCTTTCGAATTAAAAAAATCGCTTTGACATCGGCCCATCAACTTGAGAGCTACAATGACAAACACACACACACACACACATAGACATCGACGTCAAACTTATAGCACGCCCCACTTTTTGTGTCGGGGGTTAAAAATCAGTATAATTTGAGAGAGAAATTAGAGATTGAAGCCTTTATCGCGAGTTACAAGTTACAATACAAGCTTGTTTCACCAATCTGTTAAGTTCCATCTCAAGTGACAGTGATCTAAGATTACGTCTCTGTCTGTTTCTTAGCAATAAATAGAGACAAAAAGAGTGGTGAAACAAGCCCTTGACTAGCAACATTAGTCCAATCAACCAATCAATGGCTAAGTTTTCCACCAATATATAAATAAAATAAATAAATAAATATCTTGGCACAAATTACACCAATTGACCCAGCACAAACTAAGCAAAGCTTGTACTATGGGCACCAGGCAACGGATGAACATATAGACTACAGGCCCACGTACAAAAAATGTGGGTCATATGAACCACCAGGTGACGTATATAGGACGATATAAGAGCATAAAATAATAAGATTCAGCACTATGCCGTCACTTGTAAGCTGTCCAACTGAGTGCTGGTGAGAATTCAAAAGTGCAACCCTCGATTTTTTCCCCTTGTCGCATGATTTTTGTACGGCGTTGCGGAATAATGGATTAGAAGCTGTATTGAAACAGTATGAAACTGATGCCGTACAGAATCAAATGACCAAATTTACCCTGGAAATGGTCAGAAAATCAAAAAAATTTACCGACTTTGTGGCGCACCATTTGTACGGCATCAGTTTCATACTGTCAACATCCATGACTCGGGTACAAACATTCATATTCATCATACAAATGTCTGCCCCTACCGGGATTCAAACCCAGGACCTCTAGCTTCATAGTCAGGGTCGTCCAACCAATGTTACTAGTTTAGACTTGTAGCTTCGAAAAATGGGTCACATATGGGAATATTTAACAGAATGAGAGTCTAATTAATTTGTTTAATCTTTGGGGAAGCTTCGCCGCGGAGCGAGACCAATCATTCTTCCGTAGGGATTGTCATGTTGCTGTGTCACTAGATATATAACATGTAGGATGGGTAATAGACGCGGCTGGTTGTCAGAGATAAACAAACAAATTATACACTCTTAAGTTTTACCCATACCATATTCTTAAGTAAATCGGAGTTTGCTTTTCAGTGTTGCCTTGTGGCTCACTCGATTCCTGCGGGACCAAAAATATTATTTTTTTTAGTTGTTGTTAGACTGATCACTACAGTATAAAACAAAGTCACTTTCCGCTGTCCGTCTGTCCCTATATATGCTTATATCATTAAAACTACGCAACAGATTTTGATTTTATAGTATTAATGGTGAGTTTCCTAACCACATCTTATGCTGTCAATATGGGCTCTCTGGTGTCAACGGGGACGATGTTATGAGGGTTTGAAAATACTGCTAACCAATTCGAGAAAAGGTAGGTAGAGCCTCCCCTTATTTTGTCTTGGCGAAGGCACTGCCGTGCACCCAGATTTTTCACACAAATGCCCTGAAAACACGCTAGCCTTTGCGCAATGCATCATTTTCGATTCTGTCATTTCTTGCCAAACTAAATTACTGATGCGTTAGAAGCAATATAGTTCAACGATTGGCCTAACTATAAAGAACCCTAACGTAATCTGACTTCATGATTATTTCGCGCATGCGCCGTCACATGAATTTCGGATTTGATTGACATGCAGCTGTTTCCGAATAGAAGCGAAATATTTCTGAACGAAGTGATGAAAAGAACTTACAGAAATAGCTGCGAGAATTTCATGACTGGATTCTTGCAGCGACTCAGCTTTTGATAATTCCGTGGTGATGGTGTCATCGTATCGACGTTTATAATATTTTCAGAAGGTCTAGTGTAAAACTTCACGTGTTCACTTAAACGTCTCAATAAGTATTTAAAAAAGGCGACGCTACAAGTATTTGACACTTTAAGTTTGAGTTCTCGAAAAAAAGTGTGCCTCCTACTTTTTTCCATAATGAATTTTTTTTAAAATTTTCTCAAAATCAGAATCACCAGCTTCTTTTTTAAATGGAAATAAGGTTATTTTTGTTACAAAAATGTAAAATGCTGATGATTCTGGTTAAGATAAACTTGAAATCTCTTTATTTTGGAAAAAAGGCACAAAAAGCAGTTTTAAAAAACAAATAACTGCAACTTGCAATTTTAAATCCCTGGAATATCGTGATAATTGTTATGGTTTTATATTTTCAAGTTTAAATGTCAAAAAAAAACAATTTTTTTACCTAATTCAAAAAAAAATCGAGGTATATAGAGATCACACAAACCTTTTAACACTACAAGTCCAACTCACAATTTAATAATGATAGAAAAAAAAACCCATATTTTCCGACCACTGCCCTAGATCACAGTCTAAACAGAGCCAATAACTTTTGGCACCTCGCAGTCTGTTTCAGCTTCTGGTTCCAGGCGTGACGAGGGCAGAGATAGCGTTTGATGTTCTGGGACGGCTTTTTAATTGTTCCATTTACCTTTACGGCGGCTTGATAGGGATGTGCGCTGCTTCCAATATTTGCGGTTCCGAATTAATGGAGCACTAAGGCCGTGAATAATCGCCCGAAATAAAGGCGTAGTTTTGTTTTGTGATACAAATAGGAAGTAAAAAATTAAAAACAAAAACTAATCTTAAAATATTTTTTTTAAAGGAGAGGCCCTCTTTACATGGAACCGCAGACGCTGACAGCATCCTCCTTTTGAACAGCAATATTTTATTTAGGGATCATCATCATTTTACACGTCTCGCAGCTGAGCACAGGCCTCCTCTCAGAATAAGAGAGCTTGGGCTATAGTTCCCCCGCGGGCCCAGTCAAAGTCGCTTTCCGCTGTATTTACGGTTTTTTAAAATAGATAGAGTGAATCAATCTAAGGTTATTTATATGTATTCTTGTATAATAAGCTAACCTAAAAATTTCATTTTGGATACAAACTTTTTTGTTGACTGTACTTGCATTGTGATCCGTCCTACATAAGTAAACCAAATTTTAAGTCAATCGAGCCAACCGTTGAAGAGTTCCCTCCTGCGGAGATGATCCCGGATGAACCATCAAAATTCTACTACCAGATTATTGTATTGTCATCTGACTTACACAAGTACTTAGGTATGCAAAATTTCAGCTCGATCGGATCAAGATATCTGCTTCAAAATTGAGTCGCAAGATTCCACCCGGACAAACATACATGCATACATACATATGTAAGTTTCCGCTGACAATACGATCAGCGGCGTGCTGTAAGGAGTCCACGGTAGGCAGCGGGGAGGTGACGCCACACAATTTGTTAGCGTTGCCTTTTTTTAACGGAGAGGATATCTTTATGGATGCCCTAGGCACGGGGATGCCTAGGGGTATCTGGTATTCCACGGTATACCCAAACTAAAAACTCTCCGGCGTTGCCTCAGTCCGGTGTCACGGAGACGCAGTGGGATGCCACTAGAGTTTCACCACAAACGCCCACCCGGTGGTCCCTGCTTCCACCAGGACCGCGCCAAGGGGAGGGCCCGTACGCTGGACCCTTAGACGAAGAGACCATGCAATGCAGGTAGGTAATGTTATTGTAAGCGTTGCCTACCTAGCGACCCCCAATTGCACGCCGTGGAACACTTTCAGGTATTCTGACCTCAAGTGTTTTTAGAACCTAACTCCAATAAAATACTAAAATCATTTCTTACTCCGTCTGCACAGAATTCCCTTGTCGCTTATTCACTGGAACAACTATCCTATGACCCTTCCCGAGATTGAAACTATCTCTATACCAAATTCCAACTAAATCGGTTTAATAGTTTAGGCGTGAGAGCGTAACAGCCAGTTACTTTCGCATTTATTTTTATTGGTAAGGATTCAATGTTCAATCAGCTTTGACTTGTATGTAAATGTTTAACGGTATTCAACCCGGAACCCCGCAGTCTGCAGGCAGGCTGCCAACGCGAGGAGTCGGTAATGCCGACACGATCACACCCTAAATACCTTACGGTATACGAAATGAAGAGTACACAGCTGCTGCGTAGATGCGACAGTTCGTATCAGGGAGTAGAAAGTGTTTGGAAAGGTATTCAGACGGATAGTCATCTCAGAGCTGTAATCGTAACATTTGCACGTTACCGTAACCACACGCCAGTACAGGATTTTTGGTTACTTTAACCACCATATTTTACAGTTATTGCTTACAGATGAGTCCGGCTTTAGCAGGCATGTCACGCGAGGCGCAACTATGAGCGGCATAAAACAAATATATTGTACCTCTAGCATCTATCTAATCTATCTATCTATCTGTATACAATATATCTTATTCTTCAATATATCTTTAACCGAGACATTCTTGATTATTAATTCTATTTATTTAATTCAGGGATATTGGATATGTCCAACGATTTTGATGAAATTAGCGCTAAAAATCTAAGGGCCGTTTCACCACTCTCTGTTAAGTTCCAGTTATCTTAAGTCTTAGTTATCTATGATTCCGTCTTTATTTATTACTACGAAGCAGAAAGAGACGTCATCATAGATAACTGACACTTAAGATAAGCCCAAAGTCTCATTTCTAAGAAAACGTGTTTTTGCGAGTTCAGTAAACTATAATTTAACATTTTTTTTTGTATAAAAATTTTTTCGTGCGTTCTAAAATCAATTGTGTTTAACTTATAAAATTTTGCCCCAAGAGCTACTGACAATGAAAATTAGTCAGCCAATTACAAACACAAATCAAAATTTAAAACTTTTGAACTTCTTCATATTAAAATTCTTTGAAGTGACCACTCTCTACATTATCTAATCCCTCACCCAGAGAGAAAGAGACACACCATCATAAAACAAAACCAATATTAGATCGCACGTCCGAAACTGCGACAGATTATCACACACATCAGCCAACTAACATAGACCCCCTCTCCCTTTTGAGGCCAATAACAACTTTTAACAGCCGAGGGCTCTTCATTTCCTGGCCTTACTTAACTATCCACACAAATTACTAGCACACTAGTTAAGATAATGTCGACCTTGTGTAGTAGGAAGTAAAGCTTTTACAGTTGTTTAGGTAAGTTTGTTTTTCGTAGCGGGATGGGTCTCACGTTTAGCTTGGGGCAGGCGAGCCGGCAATCTGTCAAGAATTAGTGGGTAGGTAATGTATTAGATTGAATAAATGTTTATTACCCGGTCGTGGTTTTTGTGGAAATTGCCCGGGGGACTTTAATTTAATACTCATTAAAGTTAATAAGTGTTTGGATAGAAGGCGTTCTGTTAATAAAATTTCTCACTCGTAAACTCGCTTCTAACTATGAATAATAAATTAACTATTGCTGCACACATCTACGAAGCAGTTCAATGGTGTGTGAAGTTCCCAATCTGCACTGGGCCCGCGTGGGAACTATAGCCCAAGCCCTCTTGTTCTGAGTGGAGGTCTGTGCCCAGCAGTGGGACGTATTGGCTGGAGATGGTGAAATGATGATTGCTGCATCGCGGCTGAAACGTTGACGTAAACACTAGCTGTTGCCCGCAACTTCGTCTGCATAGAACTCGTTTATCGCTATCCCGCAGGAATTACGCAATTTCCGGGATAAAAAGTAACCTATGTATTATTCCAGACTATAATCTATCTATGTTCCAAATTTCATCCAGATCTGTCCAGCCGTTCTGGCGTGAAAGAGTAACAAACATCCATACATTCATACTCACAAACTTTCGCGTTTATAATATTAATAGGATTAAATAATTAGGCGATTAAATCCCCAATGGTAGTTATAGTTATGAATTAGAATTGCGGAAACTATAACATACATACATACATAAAATCAAGTCTTGATCCCTTACGGTGTAGACAGAGCCTAAGGAAGCAAAACCTAAAGGTTACGTTTAGCATGATTGTGGGCGTATAGGTGGAAAGGGGAATCAAAATAATGATGGGTTGTTAGCCGCATCGCCTATAACATGGTTGCTAAGTATTTCCCCCATTCCCTCGATAGGCTTTATCAGATGCGCGGGAAGAGAAGCTACTGGTACATTCTATGTTTTTTCTTTGCTCCCAGCATGGAAGGTAATTCATACAATATCATGATTATTGTGTATATTTGTACAGTTTATTCAGTTGGGTTATTAAATAGCTGCCGGTTATCTAACTTGGTTATGTACGGGGAACAAGCTGAAATATACCACTTTCGAATGGTGTTTTGGAAAATTACGTTACAAAAATTGGTCCCGAGGCGTTTGCTTTTCTAAGGGCTAAACATGTGAGGTGAAGTGTAAATGTAGTGGGTTTTTTTACAATAACCTCTGATTTTTTAGGTGCTCACTACAGTAAAAATACGAGTTTCATTGAAAAAGATTCTAAAGTCGATGATAATTTGAATGATTCAACCGGAATTTACCAAAACCAGCATAAAAGGCAGTTTCTGACAAAATATTGACCTTAATTGTAAGAATTTCTAATTTCGATAATGATTCTTTAGCATTTAATTACCTACGCCTCAATAGGTATAATTTAATTAACTTTAATTAAATCGAAAATTTACTTCTGGTGTTCAAAAATGTACGGTTACAGTTGCAAGAGAAATAAATACACAAAAACCCCGAAATGTTCCGTTCAGCGAACAATTGGTGATTATTAACATTTTATTACTGATGATTAAACATACGATATTTATCAGAATTTCTCAACTTTAATTAACCAGAAAGCTCTGAAGTTAAATTAACGGTGAATGGTTTCTCATGTGAAATTTCGAAAAGTTGGTCAGAAAACGAGTAGAATTACTTAATAATTATGTATGTATGTATGTAAACTCTTTATTGCACATAAATAAGTTAAATAAGTTTAATTGAAATTTAATAATTTTAGTTAGAACGACTTGAAATCAAGTAACGTTTGGTTCGAATAATTTAACTTATTATTATTGATGAAAAAAACATTGGCTTTTTGACTTACATACATACATACCGTCACGCCTCTTTCCCACAGGGGTAGTCAGAGACTACTCTGTTCCACTTGCTACGATCCTGACACTTCTATCGGTTCATCCACATTCATCAATTTCTTCATACATGCTCGTCGGTTTCGGGTACTCCTGACCTGACCTTTTTCCAAAACGTCTCCTATTTGGTCTCGGAACGTCCGTCTAGGCCTTCCCCTCCCAACGTTACCATTCACAATCCCCCTATAGATCTGTGTAGACACGGATCCGCAAAATCGTATTCTATTCACATTACAAACTGGACGAGTCTACGCTGGTTGGCTTAATTTTGAATGCACATTGCATTTCGAATTGTCAATGTCGCCGACAATTGTCGTGTTGGTGAAATAGAGGCCAGGGGTTAAGTCCGGTTCGGGTCAAAAATGTGTAAGTGTACATACATACCTACCTACAGGGTAGACAGAGCCTAAGGTAACAAGACCTAAAGGCCACGTTTAGCATGATTATGGATGTATAGATAAAGGGGAATCAAAATAGTGATTGGTTGCTAGCCGCATCGCCTATAACATGATTCCTATGATTTTCGCCCATTCTCTCGATGGGCTTTTACCATTTGCGTGGGAAGAGAGGCAACTGGTACGTTCTATGTTTTTTCTTTGCTCCCAGACCAGCATGGAAGAAACTCGACTTGCATTTCATGAATAATTCATGAAATTAACCGCGAAATCGTATTATTCATCGAATTTTCACACCGAAATTTTATTGCGAAACATTTAAAATGGCTTAATCGGCGCGCGCGCAAATTGGGTACAGTCACGGAAACAAGCGTAATTTCACATTTAATTTTTCGCCGGTGTCAGTACATAATAGTGGGTGCTTTCGGTGCTTTTGGTGCTTTCTTTTAAATTACGTCATACCAATTTTGTACACGAAGCGCTTCCAGTATTTAATTTATGTTTCCGTTGAGTGTGTGCGTGAATTGAAATACATAGTTTGTTAAATCACAATTTTTTTTAGAAATTCAATCCGCTTTTAGTAGACTAGCGTAGGGATGTACCCTACATTAAAATCCGTTGCATAGTTTAAATTTAAAAGATCCAACCGTACTTTTAGGTAGGTACTATTGAGCAAAGTGAGCTGACCCACCATAGAACCTTAGTAAATGTCATAGTGACGACATTACATTGAATTGACAAAGGGAATTATGTGACGCTTACTGTGAGAACGTTCTACGGTGGGTTAGCAATTAATTTGTTCCATAGTACTTACATACAAACAGACGGCGTGGAGTGACTTTGTTTTATTCATACTAAAATTCTTCCATGCTGGTCTGGGAGCAAAGAAAAACATAGAATATACCAGTTGCTTTTCTACCCGCGCAGATGGTAAAAGCCCATCGAGGGAATGGGCGAAAATCATAGGAATCATGTTATGGGCGATGAGACTAGCAACCCATTACTATTTTGATTCCGTTTTCCACCTATACGCCCACAATCTTACTAAACGTGGCTTGTTGGATACCTGTTGGTACCTGTTACCTTAGGCTCTGTCTACCCGTACGGGATAAAGACGTGATTTGTGTATGTGTATGTATGTGTTGTATACTATATTCTAAATGCGAAAGTGTGTCAGCCTCTCTGTCTGTCTGTCTGTTCACGCTTACCGCTGAACTGATTTAGTTGGTATTTGTTTAGTTGTTCCTGGAGAAGGGCATAGGATAGTTTTTATCCCAGGAAATCGCTTTGTTCCCGCATTTTGCGCTGATGCTGCTAATACAAAGATAACAGAAACCGCACCCTTTGCTCATTTTGAAGTCGCCGTAACCTTACAATTTATCGCACGAAATTTCCCATAATTTTATCTACCGTATACGGCGTCCTTACTGTATTATTTTAAGGAAAGCATTAAGTACTTAACTTCATAAAATTTGGCATTCACGTCCTATGTAATTACAAAAATTGCTCCGGCGACTGTTACCAACGTACTGGAAGCGGCATAAAGATCACACAACATTTAATAATGTTTATTAGTGCGTCCATTTACTGTGAGGTGATTTTCCGACACCCCTGGTGAGATGTCATGAGATTTGGATTGACGCCTAATCTCACGAGAGGTGGAAAAAGGCGTATTTTAAGTGTCAATATGTAAATTTGTGCTAGATTGTACTCATGTTTGATCGAATTCATAATGTGTAGGATTTAGCTAGAATTGAATGGGAAAACAAGATCTAAATTTAACTCGGTCTTCTCCAAATCTTACAGTTTCTTGCAACCTATCCTCGACGTGAGATTAGGTGAGATACGTCTCGACTCCTCCGTCTTGTAAAAGCCTCATGCAATTAATGGACAATGGAAAATATTATTTGAGGAAAGTTGGTGAAATATGGCGCTAACAGAAAATACAATAATATAACTACCCAATATTTTCCTTAAACGCTCTAAATCAAACAATCGTGTGAAACTTTGGCACGAGGAGAAAAAAACACGGGCAAAGGACAGTCGCATCCATATTTTACACATCTTTGCCCCCGGTCACTGGACTCCGAATTCAGTCAGAAAAATCGCAGAAAAAAAGCAGCGCTCCAGATCAAATGAGAGCCTGCAGCAGAGTACGTGCGAAGCAGAGGGAGCCCGCCTCTCTCCATTACGCCGTAATCTGTAATTTCAATCGATGGCATAAAATGAAATGATGAATGAAACTTTAAACATAGTGTTTGGCTTACAATGTAAGGGATGTTATAGACTTCGCTTTTAGTTCACACTCGGAAAGGTAACGTTGGAGCGACCATCCAGATATGTGGACTGATAAAAACCTCTATGCAATTTAAAATAAATTTCGTTATGCAATGAACTAATGTGGCTCTCACAGTATTTACTCTATGTCTAAAAGTAAATTCGACACCGACAAAATAGCATTGTAGCTACCTACTTATATATCTGTATCAACATATATGAATAAATAGAAAATGGCTACACGAAGCGCGTAAGTCGGAAAAAACTCGGAAAATTTGCTCGGAAAATGGCAGGGACAGTTAGTGAACAGGTAATAAAAATTGAATTTAAGTCTTTGACACTAAGGCGGTATATATATCTTTTTTAATTAGATAGGTATACCTAATAAATAATTACCTATTTGTCGTACTGGAACAATGAGCACTCATGTCCGCTGCCTCCACCGCTCCCGCACTAAATCTTAAATTTGCCATCTCCGTTGTCATTGGGCGTTTAATAACTCTATCATATGTTTATTTTATTACCTTACTCTGTACATAAATTTCGATTGCAATGCGTCTTAATAACTTAGTGCTGCGAATTTCACCCGAACCGGTTTCTCGGTACCGATACCAGCGCTCGGTTCTGGTATCATTATCTCGCCGCTTGACAGGTGAATTCTTTTTTATCGGCGCACGTCTAAAATGGAGTAACGAAAGATGAAAATCGGAGGCTGCATTACCGAGAACACCCAGGAACATCGGCGACGTAATGCGAATATAATTGTTATTGCCTCCGTTTAAATTAATGAAGCATGCGCATTGCGTTGTTAAGGAATTTAATGTGTGCCTATAAAATTTTGTAACATTAATTATGTATATTGACACGATTTTAAAAGAAGCATTCATTGGCAAAATGCATCTTAAACATACATCATTTCACCCGAATGGAAACCCGAAAATAATTGTATAAAGCAATCAGTTGGCGGTGTTATCGGCGCGTCGATCTGTGCACAAAGCGGCGCGCCATCCATCCACTTCAAGACGTATTTCTGCGCGGGCGCCGCGAGCCTCCGGCGCTCCCGCCCCTCCCACGATCAAGGGCCATTTCCACCAAATCATTTTGAACCAGTTCCCTTCAGAGCGTTGACCTGCGCCACGGGCGATGGAATTTGGGCCAATTTCGGACCAAAAATCGCACGTCGTACGTTGTTTTTGCGCACCGCATTATTATTAATTGGATCACCGGTTGCACCGTATCTCATTTCGCAACCCGGCTCGTTCGCATGCGCTCGCGCCGCAGAGGGTCGGGAGGAGCCGACCGTCAACACGATTTAGCGGTGTTAAGTTGTGCGTTGGTACGTGGTTGAATGATGTTGGTGGTCGTTGCAGGGTCTGCGGAAAGGGTCGCGCGGTCTGTTTAATTTAGTCGGGTCGTTCGCGAAGTCGGGCTGTCGCGGTCAGCCGTAATTTCGGGAAAGGCCGGCGGTATGCAGTCGGCGACTCGTTTATATTAGCGTAATGAGCCCTGGAGAGGCCATGCCTTTTTGCGGTGTAATAAGGAGCTCCCATGGGCATTGTAGAGGTATAAGGTATACTGACAACGTGAAAGATTTACAGGTATCACGGCCATTATAGCATCGGGTCAGGGACCTGTTTGGTTCAGCGTTGCGTTAGACTAATTAATGCTTTGTTTGGTCTTGGTTCTGTAACAAAACGATGGACATCTCTATACTTGAATCTGAGAAGTTTTATACTATTCCGCAGTAAGAGCCCTTGCTCTGTAAAGTTGGGTCGGAGTGAGGCATCGCTCGCTCCGATTCATCACAATCCATCACTATTTTGATATATCATGGTATAGCACGCGTCACGGCATGACGAGGATCTGGGTTCGATTCTTTTCGGAGTTTTCTATGTGTTCTAATTTTCAGTGTCGTTTAGATTTTTTTTTGAAATATTTTCATTTTCAAATGGACAATTTTTTTAGACCAAACGATCATTCGATCAAACGTTACATTAGACCAAAAAATTATTCGACCAAACGAAGGCTCCGACTATGTGATCAAACTGTACACGTTAACATCACGCGAGGACAGCTCCCAAGACCATTGTGCCTCGTAACATGCGTGACATTAACATCTTGGGGTCAAGAATGCTGTTGGTTTGACACTTGTAAGATTTAAGTGCACGGCGGGTTGACGCAATTCTGCCTTTTGTTCATCAACTAGTCACCGTTAATTTTATTCTACTAATTTTATTCTATACTGAAAATTATTACTTGACACTATTTATTTACAAAACTCTGTACAGGTGATGAAGACCATGCTGGTCTGGGGGCAAAAGAAAAGTTGCTTGTCGTCGCGCGCATCGATTGAATGGGCGAAATTCTTAGGAATCATGTTATAGGCGATGCGGCTAGCAACCATCACTATTTTGATTCTCCTTTCCATCTATACGCCTATAATCATGCTAAACATGGCCTTAAGGTCTTGTTACCTCAGGTTCTGTCTACCCCGTAAGGGATATTGTCGTGATTTGTGTATGTGCATGTATGTGTTGAACGGTAGCAGGAATTAAAAAAAATTACCACACCCCTCATTTTTTTCCACTCAGAATCATAGAAAAGGGGAGAAAATATGTCCAAGAACTTCAATAATTTTTTACGTTCGTCTAAGCGTTTCATACTGTTTGGAAAATTGTAACATAATAGGAAAATATTTTTTGGGTAATTTTTTTAAAATCGAAAGTGCTCGTAATTCTTAGTAGGAACAGGCCAATTTCACCAATTTGATAAGTGTCGGCGATATGTCACAATTCAACATTCTTGTAATGGACATTTTTCACCGACGATTGTCCAGTTGGTGAAATAGAGTCTTGAATTGGTCGAAAATATCTCAATTTTAAAAAGAAGCATTACATTTTTGAAAAATGTTATAAAATGCTTTCATCGTCCACCAGTCCGGTGACTATAGCTAAATCGTTGGTCCAATTTGCAGGAGCATCCCGCCTAGCAGCATCTAGGCCTTTAGTGAAATAAAAATAACAAGCATGTGTTCGGTTTTCATTGTGCTAGTCTTCTCCACTCTGAACAAACAGCGCTTTAATTTCAAACGTTTTTTAGCTCATCACAGACTTTGATAGATCACTCCGCGGTATACCTAAAGCTGACTTATCTTGCTATTAAAGCACTAATGCAGGAATAAACTAACTTATCGGGCACTCAGGCAACTGTTTTTAGACAAGAGACCCCCCGTACGATTTGCGCCACAGATTATGCGAAATGTATGTAAATGGATTGTCAAAAATACTATGTGTAGTGACAGACGGACAATTGTATTCTAATGCTGTATTATTAGTGATAAATGCACATTAGATATTGCGTTTTTTTTAGTATATCCTTTGAAATGCCTTCTGGATTATAGACCCAGATTATGTTTGTACGTAGAGCAAAAAACGGCTTATGCTGACAGCTTAAAACCTTTTTGGTCATTAACCTCCTTACACAAACGCTCTGTACGCTTCTGCTAACTTAGCAATCGTTTGTCCTTATCTGTTACTTTGACATTTACCTTTCACGGACAAGGACAAACGATTGCTAAGTTAGCAGAAGCCTATAGAGCGTTTATGTATAAGGGGGATAATCTTTAGCATTTCAGCATAGGTCGTTGGGATTAGAAAGGCTAAGTAGGTATAAACTAATAAGTATAAATTAAAGAGTCCCCTGCGTTTGAAGTTGTAACATTAAATACAGTGAACTGTCTGCTGATCGATCAAGACAGACCACAGATTAAACACGATAAAATCTGTGTTAACCTTCATTAATCTATCTAAAAAGACAGACAATGACAAATTTGCGGGTGGTAGGGCCTTGTGCAAGGTCCGTCCGGATCGCTACCACCATCTTACTCGCTAATCCTGCCGCTAAGTAGCAGTGCTTGCACTGCTGTGTTCCGGTGTGGAGAGTAAGACAGCCGGGGAAATTACGGGCACAAGAGGCATTTCATCTTAGTCCTCTAGGTTGGCAACGCATCTGCAATCCCTCCGGGGTTGCGGGTGTCTATGGGCAGTGGTGATCACTTACCATCAGGTGACCCACTTGCTCGTTTGCCTTCCTATTCACATAAAAAAAAAACAAAGACAAATATCATGTTCTAAAGCCGGGTACTTATCTGCGAGCTACGACCGTAAAGATTCTTGCACGTTACCGTAACCAAAAACCGTAGTGTGGTTCGCGAACCCGCTGCGATCTGAACGTCACTTCCATTTAAGATGACGATGACTTAAGATGTTCTGAAATGAACATCGCAAAATCCATTAATTACACTGCAATAAAATTCCAGTAAATTCATTTCAAAACAAGGTATGTAATTAGTAATTACTAACACTTAACCTTAAATTATTTGTCTTACCAAGACTTAAACTTAATGAAGTAAGTGTATAATAAGTATCATTATTAAAGCGTCACGAACGATCGAAATAGTCACTCTTTGTTAGGGCATTTGCGAACTTTTTGTAAACAAAAAAACGGTCCCAGTTCTTAATTCAAAAACGCTGACTTCTAACACTTTTAATAGAGATTTAAAGATGACATCGACAAAATTCTCCTAAATTAGAAGACGTATCACTAAGAGGTTATTTTTGTTAAGATTTATTACGTCGAGATTAGATCTCTACTATAAATAATAACTATGTTGACTTTAATGTCTAAACTGAACAGAAAATAGCTATTAATATTAGTGTAAATCTGAAAGTTCGTTTTGTTTTAGTGACATTTATTTTAATAAGTCGTGTTTCAGCTTTATGGATTAAGAGAGATGGATTTCAAAGTTATGTTATTTTATTATGAAGTAATAAATTGTACTGAAGTTGTCCGATATCTGAAATGATGCAATAGTAAACATAATTCCTTAACCTACTTACGAAAAATTATAGTAGTTAGTTAGTTAGTTAAGTTGACAATAAAATATTGAGCACTAACTAAGGTGATGATGACAAAGGCTTTAGACAACTTTAGGCTTAGAAATATTGTATTATTTTACTATTTTATATTGGTACTTATTTTAATACTAGCTGTTGCCCGCTACTTTGTCTGCGGGGAATACGTTTATCCTACGCCCGCGGGAACGATAAAATTTTCACAGATGAAAACAATCCTTCTGAACTTCTAATATAATGTAAGCAAAATTTCATCGCAATCGCTTCAGAAGTTCGGGAATAAAAGCGGAACAAACAAACTCACATTCACATTTTTAATATTAGTAAGGATAAGTAACTGTCTAAGCCTTAAAATACTTATTGATTAGCCATATCCTTCCCGTGATCATTATAATCAGCTTCTTTCAAACTATTGAAGTTAATCGATTTTATTCAAATAGCTAAGTATAACTAACTGCTTTCGCGCCGTACGTTTTCTCAACGAACATTTTTTCTAAATACTGGCCATATAAAAAGCGCATTCTTCTACTCCAGAACCATTGGACCGTTACAATTTAAAAATCGAATAGTTCACACCCGACGCGCGCGGTTTTTGCAAATGGCCGCGCGCTGATTACAGACGCGCCACGAAGACATTAGTTCTGACCGAGCGCGGGTTTTGAAGGGTGGCTCTCAATTTCATTGTGTTTTTTTAATATGCAAAATGAGGAATGACTGCGTTTATTTGATAGCTGCTGCCCGCGACTTCGTCCGCGAAGAATTAAAATTTGCAATCCGTTCAGCGGTTTGAGCTGTGTTGATCGATCAGTCAGTCACGGGTTGCCACATATATACTGATACAATTAGGCGACTTACGTACTTTATTTATTGTCCGATCGAGCACACAAGCTTAGAAACTTTGCCTCTTTATAATATTAGTTTAGATAAAGCTAATAGGTATCCAAGGGGGAAGGGGAGCTGTACTCAATATTGATTATGTTTAAATCCGGATTTTCAGTGTTTTATTTAGCGAGTGGCAACACAGTATCTAGTCTAGCACAAATGCAAATCGGGTAGAACCCTTTCAAGCTTTTTTCTTGAGTGTTGCCAGTTGATTAGTAAAACAAACTTGCTAGCGCGTGCCAAAGAAATGCACTGTCTTTAATATTAAGCGATGCGAAGCGTGAGTGTAGCAACAATGTAATGGAGAAAAGTTTTTTATCATGCAACCATCAAGCGCTGACCTACGATATGGTCGCGTGCGCATCTAATATATGTTACATAGCCAGCCATACATTATGCCAGGAATTTTTCGAATGTAGGGAACATGCGAAGTTTAAAAAACGGTCAAGTCTGAGCGCTGTCTAAAAGAATTCAGATTCCAATGCTTATCACAAAATATTATAATTTTAAAAGACAAAAAAGCGGTAGTAGAAACTAATAGGGTAAAAAAAATAGAACCAGCTATTGCCTGCGACTTCGTTGAATTTCGCTTATCGCTAAACCGCGGGAACTATGTAATTTTCCGGGATAAAAACTATCCTATGTCCTTCCCCGGGAGTAAAACTATCTGTATCCCAAGTTCCAAGTAAATAGACAGACATATACACATTCGTATTTAAAATATTAGTATGGACTAATACGTTCGTAAAATAGGAACGTCTTTATTTAAACAAACATATTTACAAGATCAAAAAGTTGATATATAAAAATCTGAATAAAAAAATCTTAAACTACCTTACCTTAGTCTAATACCTATATTTACAAATATCGCCCAAATTGTTGCCATTAGGCAATGTGCCCATAATGCTGACTACGTTTCTTCGTTGGATAGCAATACGTATGCGTTGCCCGAGGAAAGAGCCAACTCTATGGTCACCTGTGGAAATGATATATTTTTTTAAAACGTTAACTTCTTGTTAGTCATTCCAAGGTTCTTTGCACAAGAAAAGGGACCCCTGGTATTCAACATTTCCATTAAACAACGAAGCTTAAGCAAAATTCATAAAGCAACTATGTTGCTTGCAATACCCCATTAGCATATCGCATTTAGCACCTGTAATGTTGACGAATATTGAATATCGAGAAACAACATAGACTTCAAAGTATGGAACAAAATACTCTGTGTTAAACGCAATACGAACTCTACCGCGTACCATTTTTAAATTGGTTGTACTTTGTACTGTAACGAGACTGCGGCTGTTTGAATATGAATCCAATGTAGTTGAGATAAAGTACGACCGATAATACCATATTGATTACCAGTACCACTGATGGCTATGGGAGGAGAACGGGTGGACAGTAAGACCACCCGAAACTAGAGGAATAAGAGGTACTTTGACTAAGAAGAGACTTTATACATCTCTACTATAGACCAATATAATTTAAGGCTCGGGGACCTTATACATCCCTTTTAGAAATGTATTTAATTTAAGTAGAATTTAAGTATTCTTACTTTATTTTATTTTGAAAAAATGACTTTCTGCCAAGTTTCTTACGGCGCATTCTTCTTGGCAGTGATGGTCTTTCCCAATGCGCTAGTAGTTTCAAAACATGTAAACAAAGCAACAAATGGCGGACAATTTGCAAAAATAATTTTTTGTTTTTTTTTTTGTTATTGTTTTGTATTCAGCAAACGGACTATATTATACATATACTAGCTGTTGCCCGCGACTCCGTCCGCGCAGAATCGCTATCCCGCGCGAACTATGCTGTTTTCTGGGATAAAAACTGTCCTATGTTAGTCCCTGGGACTGAAACTAACTGTATACCAAATTTCAACTAATTATGTATGTATGTGTAATGTAAAATATAAGGTGTCATCACGCTAATTTTATTTAATTAGATGCTTAAGTTGTATGTATGTATGTATGTATGTATAACTCTTTATTGTACATAAAACACAAGAAAAAGATGAATACAGGATAACACATATGCACAAAGGCGAACTTATCCCTAAAAGGGATCTCTTCCAGTTAACCTTTGAACGATTGACAGGACATAAGTATGAAGCAAGAGTACAAGTATGAGAGAGTTGTTGTGTACTAAGCTGCATAAGTTATTATAGTTTTTTAACTATCCCACGGGAACTCTTTAATTTTCCGGGAATATTATTAGGTAATATATGTATGTATTATAAATTTTGCACTAAACTTCCTCGCAATTTAGGCGGTTTTTAGGTTCCCGCCTTTTTTCTTAAGATGTTTTTTTATGTCATCTGTCACCGTAAGCTATTTGAGACCTTGACAATAACGTTAGGCTCGAACAAAACGCGCACTCCTCGGCCATCGACTTGGCTGTATGACATTGTTGTTCATTATTCCATAGTCTCTTTGACTTCTAAAAAGTTTAAAACAAAACAAACAGTCCAGCAATCCGATTTATGGTCAGAAAATCGGGCGTACAATGTAATTCGGCCGTCAACAAGGCCCTTCGTGTTCTGTTGCTTAGAATACAATGACAACATTTACGACAATGTTTGAGAAAAAGCTAATGTGTATATCTATATGAGTAGTACACGTATTTCTTTTTGTCTAAGGCATGCTAATACACAGAGAAAAAAAACTCGATACGAAGTCCAAAACGAGCCGTACATTTTTCGACTGCCAGTAGTATCTTACGGATCGCTAGCTAGGAATCCGCCCGCGGCGTCGCTTATTGATACGATCGGCCGCTAACTGATTTAATTGGTTTGAGGCGAGACGAATCTGTGACTTAGACGTAACATGGACCTTGTTATTAGGAAAGCTTTCCGGATGCGATTCAATCTCTTGTGTTTAAAATTCGAATTAGAAAAAACTATTGTGACCAAAAATTTTAAAATCAGAACCAATTTCAAACGAGGAAACGCAGTCAGTTTTATGGGCATACATACATACATAAATCACGTCTTTATCCCTTACGAGGTGGACAGAGCCTTAGCTAACAAGACCTAAAAATAACGTTTAGCATGATTTGTGATGGATGGAAAGGGGAATCAAAACAGGTGATGGGTTGCTAGCCACATGGCCTATATACCTAACCCTAAGATTTTCGCCCAATCCCTCGATGGATTCCATGTTTCTTTGCTCCCAGACCAGCATGGAAGAATATAAATTTACGGGCTTCCTTGCCGAAAAGCATGGGTTAGTTAAGATAGCGGTCGGAAATATGCGCGTCATTTTTTTTTCTATTTTTACTGAGATCACAACAAATAGAAATAAATAATAAAAACCCAAAACCAAATCTTATTCCGTTCCACGTCTTTTTGTGACACGCGTTATAATTTTGCGCTAAAAAATTCCGTATTCCATGTTACCTAATTATAACTGAGCTATAAAACAATAACTCACCTATACCTAGACAGTAACTAAAGGCTTGTAGTAGCCTCATAACGTATCGTAAAGTATTTGGATCCTTAGTCTGAGTATGCAAATGCAATGTTACGTTAGCCAGTGCTTTGATCCTGCGAGCTCGGGTTTTAGCCTGTTTTTATGTTCGCTAGAAAATTGAATGGGAGACAGGTACACTCCGCCACACAAGTATTAAAATGTTAAGTAGGGTAAAGGTACCTATCAGGTACCTTTTGAGTTTTTTTTTTCAAAAACCGGCCAGTGCGAACCGGACTCGCGCACCGCGGGTTCCCGAAATTCGACAAGTTAGTGTACAATCCAGTGTTCCAATAAGAGCTGTAGTGTAGAAGATATAAGCTGATTAATACCACTTTCGAGTGGTATTTTCACATATGTGCTTTTAAAAATCGGGCCCCTGGTCCCTATTGTTCTCGTGGCAATACCCAAAAATGACTAAATTTAGGCGTAACCGTATAAGAAATACCATAATATTCCATATTAAATTTTCCTTAACAACTTAATAAAATGAAGTTCCAGTTCAGGCCCACCCTGTAGCGGCCCACGCGGCGTGACTCAGGTCTGACTCAGAGTCCCAATCGCAATCTACTTAGCTATTGATAAATGTTATCTTTGACTCTCACTTGAGATAGTTTAGATTGGGCCAAATGCGGAAATATGACATTTTTAAAATGACTTGCACGGCGCGGGGATTTGCTTACGGATTAACTAACGTAACGTGATACAATACAATACAATACAATAATTCTTTATTGAACACCACATATAACATCCAAAACAGAAAAAAAGTATACAGACTATTACAAGGTAACAATAGGCCTTATCGCTACAGTGCGATCTCTACCAGGCAACCATAATGGACTGGAGAACAGAACAGATCTGAGCAGTTGGTGCAATTTAGAATATATATTAATATACTAAGTACTGAAAATACATAATATATTATACCAAAACACACATTTATAATAAATGGAGATAAATAGACACATATACACGTACCTAAAAAAGCCAGCTACAAGATTCATGCACAAGATGACAGATAGATGATATTGTTGCTTTATTTTAAACCGGTTTAACTCTGACCGGTACGGCTTAGGGATCATCAAACAACGAGCCTATTCTTGTCTTAAAGGGCCTCAACACGCTCTTAACGCCGTCCATGGCAGCGGTAGTTGCTTTCCATCAGCTAACAAGCTTGCTCGTTTTTCCTCTAATTGATATTTTTTAAAACTTACGTGAACAAGATATACAAGAGACTGAGTAAAATGCTTTAATTTTTATAAAATAGAAAAATCATCAAGCTCTTCTAAATTAACATAGGGATAAGTTCACCTTTGTGCATGTATTAATGTTATTTTTATTTTTTTGTGAATTGTATCTGTTTCTTTATATTTGTACAATTAAGCATTTACTTACTTAATCATCACGTTAGAGTGAGAATTGTCTCACTCGCTCTACACCAAAATTAGCCGAGAAGACCGATGTACAATCTATATGGCCGGGTACATAATCGCGGTCTGTATCCGCTGTCTGATGAATCCACTGTGTCTAGTGTTAGCACTTGTGCGCGCGGGAGTCCGCGCAACGCCTGTGCCTGCGCCGCCACGCGCTCTGGTCCACTGACCGCTGCCCAGACGCGGTACCGCCAGCAAGACAAGCCATTCAATATGATCCAATAATTTAGTATAACTGCGCTTCTACTGTCCGTGGGCTGTTAGAATGCCACGTTCCAAGAGGTTACCTATATTGAATGAGAAAATAAAAACTTTTCCTTTCTGCGATTTCAAACTATGAATATGACACAAAACTCAAACACAAACTATTTATTGCGTGTAATTGTTTTTACAGAGATCTTATATGTATACGTGCAGTTTCAAACATTTACCCTGTAAGAGCACAGCAGGTTAGCATATGAAAAACAACGTCAACATCAAAATTAAATTGTGTTTGTAGCTAAAAACATACATACATATATCACGTCTTTATCCCTTACGGTGTAGACAGAGCCTAAGGTAACAAAACTTTAAGGCCATGTTTAATTATTATTAAGGGCGTATAGGTGGAAAGGGAAATCAAAATAGTGATGGGTTGCTAGCCGTATCGCCTATGATGATTCCTAAGACTTTCGCCCATTCCCTCGATGGCCTTTTACCATCTGCGCGGGAAGAGAAGCAACTGGTCAATTCTATGTTTTTTCTTTACTCCCAAACCAGCATGGAAGAAGTAGTAAGATGTAGCTAAAAACGGGTGTATCATTTTTGCCGACGCTCCTCGTCGCTCAGATCACAGCCTAGCGTAATGAATAATATTTTTTGTTTGTCTATACACCGCACCGAGCTTTACCTCCGCGGTTAATCACTCAGCAACCGACCACATAACCCCGTCGCCCGTTTTATACACCTTCACCCGTAACTAGACGAAACAAAGGTCGCTTTCCTTTGCTTATAAGTTTGGTCATGGCAAATGGATGTTGGTTGAGGGGAAGTGCAGGCTAAAAGGTTCAGGCCGACAAATGTAGCGCTGTCGTTGTCAAACTTGGTTTAAACTTGTGTTTTGTGTGGACTCTTGTAAGGAAGATGGGTCACTCGTAGAAAAAACGCTAACCATAGCGGCTTGTTTATTTTTTTTACTTCTCATGCTGTAAAAGTATGTCATATAGCCTTACGTAGCGAGATTAAAGTGTTTGTTTAGTCTCTATAGACTAAAGTATTTAAAAAAATACTTTGAATGCCTTAGCCAAATTCAAAAAGCCACTGCTGGCAACCACTGCATTTTCCTGTTTTTTTGCCTTAAAATAAACGTTCAGGGGAGTTGGTCTGTGCTTGTGTTATGAATTTGTCTGTGTGTGCATGTGCTGTGTATTATGAATGATTAAAAATGTTCTTTTGAATTTTCTGTACTTACCTAAGTCGACGTTTCTTACAAGTGAACTTTCTGTTCAGTACCTATACGGTTTTCATTGTTTTGTAAAAAAGAAAATGTGAGTAATAAATATTTCTCTAAACATTACAACACCTACAAATTATTTCTAATCACTCAATCGATTTAATGTAAAAACATAATCTATTTTCCGTTGCGTTAGATGTGCTAATTATGTTATTAATAAAGCAACAGATGTAGATATGTTTTTTTGTTTGCATCATTGACATAGTATAGTATATAATACAGGAAGTAGTTATGCAAGCTTTCCCCTCTGTCAAAAAATTACAGATATAAAAAAGCGACAGATTTTAAAAATATGATAGATATGAAAAATATCTCAAGTACGAAAAACATGACAGACGCGAAACACATTCAGACTGAAATAATTGCTTAGCATTTTAAAGTTTGTCATAGAATAATTTATTAAGTTTTGAATTTTGTGTAGTTCTATGGAATTCGTGTAATTATCGGGTCGCATTAATAAAATTAACCAAAAATTCTGATTCCTCTTTCCATCTATACGCCTACAATCATGCTAAACGTGGCCTAAGGTCTTGTTACCTCAGGCTCGGCCTACCCCGTAAAGGATATAGACGTGATTTGTGTATGTAACCAAAAATTCAAAACGTAAATAATAAAACAAATTATTTACCGATAATAAAGCATATACCTAATACGTAACAACATTTGGATAGTTTTTTACGTGCTCCCGTGCAAAGTTACAGAAAAAAAGCAGCGCAGATATAAACCAAAACGCAAAGTCAGGGACCGACAATGAACGAATTTAAATTTGTACACATGGAGAGCCACAATACAGTCTCATGCCTTATGTTAAAACAATATCATGATATGATGTTAAGTAATCAATTGTTAATTAAACAAATAATCAAAAGTAATTATGATTGACGTCACTCTTACGCAGGACTAACAAGTAACTATATACTTCATAGGCATATAACTAGTGCGTAAATAAAACTATCATAATTAAACATAACAATAATGGTTTTTTTTTATTGTCTGATTAAATGTTTGGTTTCTTTTGCATACACTAATTAATAACTCGTATTTCTAAGAAATTATTTCAAGTAAGCATAAGCAGCGAAGTATTTAATAATATTTTTAATTTCATATGGTTTAGACTCAATTGCAGTTTTGTTTACGAAACTCCTTCACTTTAAATGATTCAGTTCAAAAGTTTTTTTTATGTATAGTCTACAGCAAAAGTAAGTGACCATTTTTATTCCATTGTAGACCTGATTCCACTGTGACAGGGAACAATATTTTTTAATATGTAAAGGTGGTGCAGGGTTTTCGATGCGAGATTCCAAATCGCACTTTGCCAGTTTTATTTAACACTGCCCTGGAATGTGACACGATTATCTTTTTTAACAACGATTTCGACAGCTATTTATATGTTGATTTTTTGCCCAAAATCTTTTTCTAATTATGACCGGCCACGTTGCAAGGCAAAGGTACTTTTATTATGAATGCGCCACGATTTGAAATCCTTAAGAAGCATACACGCGGATTCGAAAATCGAACATGGCAACAGTCGGTCGCTCGCGTTTCGATAAAATCGTTTTTAATCGCCATTTTGTTTTTTCATTAACCGCCGCGCATTCTTGCGTTTACTGTTTAAAAAACTTTCACGTTTTTATCTGCACTTTTGCATGTCGACTGCAAATGATATTTATTCATGGCCTAAGGTACTGTAACCTTTAATTAGAAACAATGTAATATGCGATGCAAAGAATTTTGTCTAAGCCTGTATGTAATTAAAATTATTAAAATGAGTATATTAAAAGATTCAAAGATATTTAAGCGAGTGATTAAACGGTTACAAAAATAGTTAAAAGCATTAGCTTAGTGTGGAGATCAATCCTAGCGACACCGCTTTAATGAGTCCCTAAATAAACTCGATACATCAGGCGGTTTACTGTTTGCCTTGAATATGCTTGAACACCGTTTAAAGCCCAAGAGTGCCCATATGCCCGTTACTATAGATTTGTGGCTACGAGAGGAGCCTACGGATTTTAATATTTTAGATGCTTTTAGAATGGAATTTGTATCAATTCTATTGTTAGCATTTACATTTATTTTAGTAGACCGTCGTAGTATGTAAAATAATTATCGAAGTACGGAACCTGATGAATTTGTGAAATATCGAGAATATTTTTTTTTAACAACGTTTCCTAAAGTGACTTTCTTAGAACCGTTGTTCCGCGGGCATACCTACATTTAGAATTCCGCTTTAAAACTGAAGGTAGGCGAGCGATCAGAGAAAGCTGCGAAATACTTTATTCCGTCAATTACTTAAAAGTAATACTGCCCTCCTAAGGAAAAACGCAGTATGTACATATGAGCTGCATACTGACTTACTGCATTTTTCCTTTGGACGGCAGAATAGTGCATAGGGCAGCAGAGAATTCATGTCTCTGTGATAGGGAGCCCGTACGAAAGCAGAATAGAAAGCAGATAGTTCGAAAAACTAGGGTTAAACTATTTAAAGCGTCCTGTAAACGATCAAATTTGTTTGTCAAACATGTTTGTCAAACTTCACGTTTTCATCAAACATAAGCGTAAACGATCAAACCAAATATCAAACAAATTTGTTAAAGCGCCCTGCGCAAACGGTCAAACTTGCTTGACAAACTTGTTTGTCAAACTTCTTCTACCGAGATCTTGTTTGACAAAAACCGTCGTACACGTTCAAACCTGTTTGTCAAACTCGACATCAATCCAGATTTTCATCAAACGCATCAAACACGTAGATTGTTTGACAAACGCCTCAAACACAGCCGTACACTATCAAATTGTTTGACAAACACGTAAAGTTTGACAAACAATTTGATCGTTTACAGGGCGCTTAATCATCGAATCTGTTTTAGGGATGTCAGTTGGAATAAATTTTGACACTTCAAAACCCTAGGTTAATAGTTGACACGGAGTTACATAACATAGTTAACCATGTTCAGCGCTAGCCCGCCTAAATCATTATTTCAAACTACCCTTTCCAAATGAAATCAGTTGAGCAGTATGCCAGTGACAGCAAAACCGAAGTCCACTTCCTGGTAGACAATATTAGAACAATTTTTTTTTTTCAATTTTCGGAAAACCGTTGAAAAATGGTTTCTTCCGGTGCGAGCCGGTTCCGGAAATAGCGACCGGTCACGGGTCCGGGAGAGTTCTTTAACCCCGCGCAACTGCCAAACTGGAGTTATTTTTAAACTTGACTAGCTCTCTTCCGTGGGTACGCTTGATGCCAAGAAAATGGATTTTCTGGGACTTTAATTCTTCAAAAACTAGCGATTCTGTGCAACATAATTCTCCTTCCAACCGACAAATTTAACTACGTATGTTGTTACTACTAACTAGCTTAGTCCCACGTCTTCGATCCCATTACTAGGACTTCTCGGGTTTTGCAAAATTCTTATTCCTTTAAAATTTTAGCTAGGTCCGAGTTTTTATGTTATATAGTGTTCTGTTTTTTGTACCGTATTTTTTAATAACCTCAAAGTATTGTTTAATAAGTTAGGTATATACTCGTACTACATACCTACTATCATTCAATGCACGACCATTGATTATTCACACAAACCACAAATTTGCTGACATACTTAATAATAACATCCATTTTCCTACAATAACGAGACAAGGAAGTTCATTATTATTCGCAGACATTGTTTTTTTTATTCAAAATATTTTGTTGAATTCTAACCAAGTTTTTGACCGCGACTGCGACTTTTTTTCCTTCCATGCTGGTCTGGGAGCAAAGTAAAAACGAAGAATCTACCAGCTGTTTCTTTTCCCGTGCCGATGGAAGCCTATCAAGGGAATGGGCGAAAATCTTAGGAATCATGATATAGGCGATACGGCTAGAAACCTAGCGATTTGTTTCCCCTTTCCACCTAAATATACACCCACAATCTCGCTAAACATGGCCTTTATAGGTCTTGTTACCGATGACTCTGTCTAAGGGATTAAGACACGTTTAATAATGTATGTATGTATCGAGGGCTGCGTGGTCAAACCCGATAAGTCGACTTAACATTCCACAGGAATTTTGAAATTATAGATACGTCAACATAGTGTTCTTTTTTCAACTGTCAATTATTTCGACTTATTGGGTTTGACCACGCAGCCCTCGGTATGTAAACTCTTTATTGTGCAAAATAAACAAGAGAAATACAATTGACAAACACTGAGATACATGCACAAAGGCTTAAAGGCAAATGTACTTATACGCGCAGTCATATTACACGCGTGATCCCAGAGCAGCCAGGTAATTTCAGTTCACTCACGTCACCCAAAGCCAGCTCCGAAAACTGGCCATTGCAAAAACTGCTCGCCTTCAGCATTCCGTCCCGGAAAACGCTGACGTACATAACCACCAAATAAGGGCATCGTGATCCTCATTATCGCTTATTCCCATTAAAAGTTTAATTAACCACCCTGAAAGCAGAGCGACAGTAATTGGGGACTTGATATTGTTTCAAAAAAGCTGCACCGCTCTTAATGTAATGACGGACGGCTTGTTCCGGTGAAGCCCTGTGGGATATTACGAGGCTTCTAATAAATTTCGAGATCGGAACGATTTTTAAACGAAACATTTTTACTTTAAAAAACTGATCAGACCTGATTCTAAGACGAAGTAGGCAACGCTTATTGTTCTGGCATTGGCTATTGACGACATATGCCAAAGTGGTCGATTTATAAGTACGAAATATATATAGCCAGATATATTTTCGTACTTTTAATCAAATTAAAACAAAAATAGTTATACATTACGATTGACGATTTAAAGAAACTAGGAAACGGGTTGGCTAATGCTCACGTTAGCATAGGAAGGAAGAAGGGGTAAGCGCTTTGCTTGCTTTCTTTGACAGAGGAAGAAGGCTGAAACACATTTAAATGGCCTCAGACTTAAAAGTTTGCTGGATAAAATTCGCGTATCGTTTAGGATTTCGCTCAACCCATTTATTGCTTGAAAGCACAGCAACAAAACCTCCGGAGAAGCAGACTGGAACAAGCCTTAAAAAACTTTTTGAAAAGCGGCAGGTTGGCTCAGTTGATACCAGTTTTCGGGCGAGGTCAATAACCAGGGCACGTATTCGGAGCTACCTGCGCCTGCGCGGGCCTACGCGCATTAACCACTTAGGTACTTATATGTGCGAATATGGTCACCATCTTGTAATTTGCGGGAGAATTTCTTTGCCCAGTCTTCATGAGATGGGGTGTGGCATCACTGGACCGGTATTTTTTTATTGTACAAATCTTCATTTTAATTTTTTTAATAATGAGTACTTAGAAGTAACATTACAAATGTATGATCAGAACTTTTATCAATGAAGATTTTGTTGACACAGAAAAATCCGAAAAGTAAAGCTATGGCCGGGAATCGAACCCGGGTCCTCTTCATTCCGTGACGCGTGCTACCCCTACACTACCCATAGCAAGTGGGCAAGCCTTCGAATTTTTCTATCTGTTACTAGCTGTCACGTGACCTTGTTACTATGCGATTTTTTGTCGCCACGCGTCGTCTATTTGAATGATGTGTCTGTACGACAGAATTACAAACTCCCGTGGAACATCTACTGCTCACCAGGGACGAGAGAAGGCGCTGTTTTTTAAATGGTAAGTAATGGTAGGTGATTTTTGGAAAGTTAGTTAGAAATATTTGACGTTTTTTCAATTGGCGTTGATTTGGTGTACTTGTGGGATACTTTGATAGTTTTGGAATTAACCTTAACGGTCGAGCATTCAAGGAAGCTATTCGTCACATCTGTCACTTTGAAATTAGCATAATTATTATGTCAAACGCAGACAAAACATAATTTAGCTATAAAAAAGTCACTTTCCAAGAATCAGACTAGAAACCTGATATAATTTGGACTGTAGGTTTTTTTTGTAGCGTAAAGAACTAAGAGCTGATTTTTTGATATGGTGTAAAGCCGTGTGTGCAAGTTAATTGTATACATAGTATGTATATGTATAGATAAACGACAAGTATCCACCGACAAACGACTTACAAAGTCACTGTGGTCGGTTGGATCTTGACACATCTAAGACACAGTGGCATGTTGCTCTTATGAAAGACTAGCTTCTGCCCGCGACTTCGTCTGCGTAGAATTATACATAAAAACCTTCCTCTTGAATCACTCTATCTATTAAAAAAACCGCATCAACATACACGGACATAGGGACAGAGAAAGCGACTTTGTTTTATACTTGAAGAGCCTAAGCTGGTCGTACCGAAGAATTGACAGCTCGTGAGTCCCATAAAGCAGTATTACTTGGTCACTGCCCAAACTTTGATGGACACAGCGATAGCAGAAAAATTTATAATGCCTACAGAAAACGGTGATGATTTTTAAGACCACCCCAGTAATTTACTTAAAAACGAGATTTATTGGCAATAACTTTGTTGACGGCGTAGGAATGCAATAAGAACAACCACAGATGTCACCTGAATCCTGTTTTACCACCACTCTAATTTAAACCTTAACTCATCCGTTCTCTAAGTTTTTTTGCTATCAGACTATGTTACATTTGTCTATGTATTATATACCTATATGAAGTTCAAAGAACCACTCCTACGCCTAATCTAGTGTTTTTTGTGGCGTATTAATGATGAATCGAGTGCTCTGATAGGCGATGTCGATGTATTGGCCTTTGTTGGCATTTCTTAGGCTATATACTAGTATTTACTTCTGATTCACTTGCCAATTAAACTTACTTTTTTATCTTGAGAATACCCAATATAGTTATTGTAAGTTTTCGCTTACAAAATACGTTCGAACGCGTTTGCGTTAAAATGTCAAATACAACATAGAGTAATTGGTTGCCGTTCAGCAAGTGGCGTGGCGCTGCCAATTTTACAAGCTTTCTATTAACTTTCAACGTATGTAAGTATGTTTGTCTGGGTGGAATCCTGCAATTCAAAATTTAAAAAAAAAACAGAAATCAAATCTTATTTTTGCAATTTGGTCGCCAGGGGCTCTTTTACATGTCTTTTTTGAAACTACTAGCGCATTCGGAAAGACCATCATTGCCAAGAAGAATGCGCCGCAAGAGACTTGACAGAAAGTCATTTTTTCAAAATAAAATACATTAAGCTACTACAATACTTAAATTCTACTTAAATTTAATATATTTATAAAAGGAATTAATCTTCCACCGATTGAGCTGAAATTTTGCATACTTGTGGAAGTCAAGTCGGATGACAATACAATAATCTGGTAGTAGAATTCTGATCGCCGGTCTGGACCGTCTTCGTAGGAGGGAACTCTTCAATGGTTGGTACTAGTGACTTGAAATTTGGTAGACATACGTAGGACGGATGACAATGCAAGTAAAGTCAACAAAAAGTACGGTCAGCAAAAAAGCTTGTATAAAAAATGATTTTTTAGGTTAGAGGTTAGATTATTCATTAGTTTTTTCAATAGCAGGTAATTGTATATTCAATCTTCAGAAGAAAATTTGGTCTGAAAACTCTGAAATGACATAGTCTTGGGACTAACTCGAGACGGACGGACACACGATATTGTCATTGTGGCATTAGAGATGATAAATAATATGTAGAGCGGGCACTATAAAAAGAGGACAAAAAACGTCCGGGTTCCTACCGCTCCTTATGAGATGAGTAACCGTTTGCATATACATATTTATTATTTGTATTGTGCTATTGTGAAATATGAAAGTATTTTTAAGCTCAGGGAGTGTTTCATCTCAAACGCTTTCGAATACAGATTAGTTGCCGTTACTCGCCGCTAGGGGCGCTGCAAATTCTTACATACATACATAAATCACGTATTTATCCCTTACGGGGTAGACGCAGTCTAAGGTTAGACTTAAAGGCCACATTTAGCAAAATTGTGGACGTATATATGGAAAAGGTAATCAAAATAGCCTATAACATGATTCATAAGATTTTCGCTCATTTCCTCGCTTCTCAAATTTTTACATGTATCTCTACTGTGTGTAGTGTAAGGGATAATTAAGTTTGTGGGATTTATATGTGTTTTATGTGGCAGTAGTAGAAGGATTGCATGCAAAACATATTATATTTCGCGCAGGCTTGGTCATCTTGCACGTGAGTAGCGGAGTAGCACGGTAAATATTTCTTGTTCATTAACATGAAAACGTCAGCCTGAGTCAGACCAATGCAGACCGTATGCTCCCCCTCCCCCCCTTCCAGTGTTCTCAAAGTCCCACTATCACATCGTCACCTGTAAAAATAGATCACATAAAAACGGCGAAAAGTCGTTTACCCTAGTAAAAAAGTGGTTAGATGCAAAATCGGCAGTAGACAAAGAATGTTAGCACCCACGCCCGGTGTCACCGGGACTGCGCGCGCGCCGCTAAGGGGACGCGTACATTGCGCAGTTGCCTAGCTGTATTAAATTATTGAGAAGTCTATTTGTGTTTGTGTAGATTTTAGGGGTGTATAATCGTGTCTATAATCCACGATAGAAGTGAAAAAGGGATATCGTGCGAATAATAAACAGTAAAATAGATCATTGAACAATTTTTATCATTTGATCTAGTCCCAAACTAAGCAAAGCTTATACTAAAAATACAGGCAACAAATAATTAAACGCTTTTTTCCCTTAAGTTGTTGATTGTTCAGGATTGTTGCAAAATTAACTACATGGTGGCCATTTCAAAGCTCCTGAAAAAGATAAGGTTTCAGAGAAAAAAAGAGTTTCGGCAAAACTCCAACCAACTATCCAACCGTGTTGTGAACTCGTAGAACGCACTCCCCGAACTTGTGATAAGTGCACCTTCAGTGAACAGTTTTAAAAATAAACTAGACATTCATTTAAAAAGTCAGAGAACACAAGTGCAGTGGTAGATATACACGTATCAGCTCAAAGAGCTGCTAGTGTATTATTTTAAATAATAATAATAATAAAATGATCACAATGGAAACATGCAATTCATATACGTCCCACTGCTGGGCACAGGCCTCCTCTCAGAATGAGAGGGCTTGGGCTATAGTTCCCACGCGGGCCCAGTGCAGATTTTGAACTCGCACCATTGAATTGCTTCGCAGATATGTGCAGGTTTCCTCACGATGTTTTCCTTCCCCGAAAAGCTCAGGGTAAATTTCAAACATCAATTTCGAAAATTTTGAGGTGCGAGCTCGGGATTCGAACACACGACCCTCTGCTTGAGAGGCCACTGGTCAAAACACTAGGCTATCACGGCTTACTACATTAAATTATGGCATACTAGCTGTTGCCCGCAACTTCGACTGCATAGAATTCGTTTATCGGTATCCCGCAGGAATTACGCAATTTTCCGGGATAAAAAGGAGTCTATGTGTTATTCCAGACTATAATCTATCTATGTTCCAAATTTCATCCAGGTCCAGTCATTCTGGCGTGAAAGAGTAACAAACATCCATCCATACTTACAAACTTTTGCGTTAATAATATTAGTAGGATGCAGTTCAGGCAAATGAAAAGATTCGCTTCCGCTCACTAGGCTTTTATCTTTTTAATTTAGTTTTGCTCAAATGAACGTGATCTCTTTTTCTTTTATTATTCAGCCTTTTCCCTCCTTTTCCATCCCGCAGGCGCAGTAGCGCAGTGCGCGCCGCGGCGAACTCCCGCGCAGCGGGACTGGAAAGTGATTTATTCCGGGCACCCACAATGCCTCGTAGGCGATCGCCTCTCACTGCCATTGTTAGCGTACTTAGCGAAATATTGACACGGTTTCCTGTGTTTAAACATTTAAGAGCGAGCGTGGAAAGGCGGTGGAAAGCGTGGAGCGATGATCTTCGCTGGCAAGAGCTGGATGAGTTGCCGAGGATTTTACAATGGCATATAGTTTTAAGGCAGGTCCAGCAGTGGACTGGTATAAGCTGATGATGAAACAGAACAGTTAAGAGAGTAAATAGGGTTGGTGAAACTATTGCTGACTAGTTTTGGACACCAGAATGGCGAGCTAATGGTCAGAAATGAAGCAGGCTCTATGAACGTATTGAGATGGATTTTAGAGTTGTCAATAAGAAAAATGGTTGATAATAATTAGCTATTGCCCTCGACTTCGACTGCGGAGTCCTATGTCCTTTCCCGGTACTGGAAAGCTTTACCAAATTCCAACGCAAGCGGTTTAGCGGTTTAAGCTTGAACAGTAGCCACGCGAGATTAGTAACAGACAGACACGTTATCGCATTTATAATATTAGTATGGATAACAGTATGAGATTTTGAAGTATTTGCAACGGACGTAGCGTGGGTACTAAGTAATAATTTAATAATTTAAAAACTTCCCTCGCATTAATCGAGTTGTCAAACCTCACTTTGGAAAAGAGCTGATATTCTTTAAACTACTGGACCGATTTTAACCAAACATGGCATAGAAGCACCGCAAGGAAACTAGCTTTCGAATGAAAGAAACCGCTTTGAAATCGGTCCATCGGCTTGAGAGCTATGATGCCACACACAGACACATACACACATCGACTTCAAACTTATAGCAACCCTCTTTGCATCTGGGGTTAATAAAACAACGCTCCTGTACATGTCTGACAAAAACTATTGTTAGGTACCTATTTCATAACAGGAAAACTCTCGATTCTTCATACTTACACACGAACAATTTTGAATACGTTCTAGCGCGTTTATACTTGCTAAATAATTCTAATTATGTCAATGTCGTCGCGAAAAGTTTTTTGTTCCAAGGTCCGATACAGGAAAAATTAAACTCCTCAGTTTGTTCTTTGAGAGCTATCATACATACCTATGTACATCATACATTGTTTACAGCACACATCCATCTAACACTCGATACGTTTTGAAACTACTCGATTAGCCGGTCCCTGCATTAACGAGACGAAGATCAACGCTGCCTGGAAGTGTCTGTAACGCGCCATAATACAGATATAGAGGGCGCCACTTTCTTTGTAGCTGTTACATGTGTATTCCGTGAGCTCCTAGAACATTCGGGTTTTCGGTCGCTTCAAATATCAAACCTATAAGAGTGAGTGAGACAGCGACACTCGTATCTCTCGGTCTTTTGAATACTATCTCGCTGTACAAGATGTCTGGCTTAGTTTAACTGAGCGTCCCTGCATGTTTTAGTGCAATCCGCTCAGTGCGTTACCATGACGTCTTAATGTGATTCAATTCCGAACCAAAGTAGAATCACTCACTATCAGATCCATACTAGAAGTGTCAAAAATGACAGTTAAATTGTAATATTATCGGAATTGAATCGCATTAGGAATGCGAGTCGGTTTACCTCCGCGTGTGGTCAAGAGCTGCGGTTCGTTTTTGAATCCGTCAGAGGAGAAGAGCAGTGCTTGGTCCGGTGCACCCTGGGCATCGGTTAATGATTTCCTGGCAGATTCTAAAGGATATCATTATCCGTTGGCTAAGAGCCCGACAGCGTGGAGGGGTTTTTTGATCGTTTTCTACCGTACAACGTTGCCGTATTGTATTTATTACGTTGACATTGGCGAAATCACCGCAACGATCGATGAGGTCGTATTAAAAAGAACAAGAATCGCATTAAGACGCTATGGTAAGGCCCAGGCACGGTTGCCTTTTGTATAAACAATGAGATTTCAACTCGAGCCATCGGCTACGAAGGTGTGACGTCACTTCCAGTACAGCCTTCGAGCCTAGCTCCGCGCTGACTCACGCGCAGAGCGATGGTGAATCAGGCTTCCCGTGAATTCTGATTGATCTGTTCATTCATATCTACTGGCTTTTCCTTGTAGAGTAATTTATGTCCAAAATTCTTGTTATGCTTATGACTAGTCGGCAAAAGCTTTGCTTGTAACCGGTATGTCAAATACCGAAATCTCGACCGCTGTCTAGAGGCATGACATTTTGCTCGGGTATTACAATACAATACAATACAATAACTCTTTATTGAACACCACATATAACAACCAAAACAGAAAAAAGGTATACAGAATATTACAAGGTAACAATATGCGGCCTTATCGCTACAGAGCGACCATACTACAGGTATTCTTCATGCTATTTGTCAAATGAAGGCGATGATGGGATGCTTCGAAAAGACCATGGAATTTACTAAATGAAAGCCCGGAATTTCAACAGCCAGATGTAATAAAACTTCAGCGGCAATTTCTCTTTTCTACATACATACACAAATCACGTATTCATCCCTTACGGGGTAGACCGAGCCTAAGGTGACAAAACTAATCACGTTTAGCATGTCAGGCATATGGAATATAAAATACTTAAGTGACAAATTATCTATATCTGCAGACAGACCATGGAGAAGTCTCTCGGTTTCATTGTTAATATAGTCAGCGACAGAAACTGAGACCCTAAGTATGTAGGTACTGTAAGGGCTCCCTTAGCCAGGTCTACATTGAATTACTTAAGAGACTCCTGGGTTTATGCGGAGTGTCCGGGGTCTTGGCGCTCTGAGCCAAGATCTTTATATTTATAAATAAAATATAATCAAGCTTTTAACCTTATATTACTTTAAACTCTTGAACTTTATACATTCTATAATATAGCGCCTTCGGAGGCAGCTGTTCAGGTAATGTCATAAAGCAAGACTTTGTTTCTTTCGATTCAATTTAAATTCTAAAACTAAATTATAAATATTTGCATTACCTGCCAGCGAGTTGATTTGTATATACAAACTCAAGTTCCTACAGTACTTAGGTACATATAGGTAATTTCGTATGGAGGCCGTGCCAAATTTTGCGTCACTGACAATATCTATTTCTATTTTTCTTTCAACAAAATTGGATACCCATCGCCACCGATATATTTCCCCATTAAACTTCGTGTAGACGTCGCAACTAAATTTTTCATTTCAAAAATTGATCCTCGGAAGGTGTTGAAGCTATTTTTCCTTCGAGCAAGACAAATGTCCTGCGCCGGAGAGTAGGAAGCGGCTCGAATATATTCGACACGGTAAACGACCTTTTGGGATGCTACTATGAGTTTACGATAAAAAGTATTCATCTAAAAAAAAACACGAGTATTGTTTGTGTGGACCTTCGATTTTTTGTCATCAGCCGCCCGAAAGTGTGCCGTCAAAACAATTGTTTGACAACCACAATTCGGTTGCTGTCAATGGTTTTAAAGTTAACTGGGAGAAATCCCTTTTAGGGATAGATAAATAGATAGATAAAAACTTTATTTTCTCACAACACATGTACATAACATAACATGTATTGAAACCAAGTACTTAGATGGAAAATGAATACATACAACACAGCATACTATTACAACACAAGAACAAAGGAGGCATTAAAGAAAAGTAAACAACTATGTTGAAAGTAGTTGCGGATGCCATGTGTTGTAAAAAAAATGGTGCTGACTCAGCAAAAAAACTTAAAGTTCGCCTTTGTTCATTTGTGTTGTCCTGTATTCATGTTTTTCATGTTGTTCATACAATAAAGAATTATACAATATGGAGACTGGGATCAATTTGGTGCTGCTGATTTCATGTAAAATATTTCATTTGAGAATAGAGTTCTATTCTCACATTGTACCATCGAGAACCAGCGGTAGCCGGCGTTTCGTAAGCTGACGAGGCGGCTTGACAGACGAGCGGACAAGCGAAACGAAACTTGTCACGTGACCACTTTAAAATAAAATTAAAACGCCGCTTTATTTCTGTGCGTCCCGCTGAATGGGACGCGGTAACAATCTACATTTACACATTTGGTAACTTATGTCGGATGGCTAAGGTTGAAATCTGTACATATTTGTGTCGCTGACTGTACAAGCGTAGTCCGTTTGTTTGCTTTGTTACGACATCGATACAGGCCACGCTGTTTTACGCTCGCAATCACAATCGCTTTCACTAGCTCTTTCTAACTTTATCTTAACGTTTGGCAGAAGGGTATGGTGAATATGACTGTGATTCCGAATGCGTTAATAGACAATATGGTTTCAGAAAGGTCTCAGTGAGCATAAAATGTTTAATAGTGATACTATGGGTACGGAATGATTATAATTTTTAATTTTCACGTCATTAATGTACAATTTATAGAATATTTTTTATTGAATGAATGAATAAGCAAAATCTAAATCAAAATCATCATGTCAAAAAGCTGCAAATATTGTCAGAGATGATTTCTTTCCTCATTTTTTTCCTTATTATCTACTAGCTTCTGCCCACGACTTCGTCTGCGTAGAATTATACATAAAAACCTTCCTCTTGAATCACTCTATCTATTAAAAAAAACCGAATCAAAATCCGTTGTGTAGTTTTGAAGATATAAGCATACATAGGGACATAGGGATATAGGGACATGGGGACAGAGAAAGCGACTTTGTTTTATACTATGTAGTGAGTGATAGTGATGGTTACCTTGTAATGTTCTCTGGCTGTTTTCTGTATTGTTGATTGGTGTTCAATATTGAGTCATTATATTGTGACGATGACGATGAAGATTGTCATTGTATTGTATTGTATTTACTACCCATTGCTCGTTTGCCTTCCTAGTTGTATCAAAAAGAGTTGGTTTGTTACAACACCTTTCTCCGAATCTACTGAACCTGTTTTAAAATAATATTGCCTTGACTAATGTCTAGTCTACGATAATCGGTTCTGACTTGAACATTATAGTTTGAACTAACCAATACCTGCAGGTATAGTATTGCTAGACGTATACTATTAGGTACTATTAGGTTCTGTGTTATGTAAATCCAGTTCCTTGTTCTCTTGACATTCAAGTTTTTGTTGCAACATAACTAATCAGCTTTACTGTAAATTATTGTGTTTATGTTTGCTCCTTTTAGCACTGTCAATATTGACATTAAATTCCTAAACAACTCTGACAATTAGAACACAGAAAAATCCGAAAAGTAAAGCTATGGCCGGGAAGTTCCCGGCGGGAACGGATCCCAGTCATTCCGTGACGCGTGCTATACGCCTACACCACCCATAGCAGGTGGGTAAGCCTTCGAATTTTTCTATCCGTTACTAGTTGTCACGTGACTTTATTACTATGCGATTTTTCTATCGCCAAGCGTCATCTGTTTGAATGATGTGTCTGTACGACACAATTACCCGGCCATAGCTTTAATTTTCGGATTTTTTTGTGTTCTAATTGTCAGTGCGTTTAGAAATTTAATTTCTAACGGTATAACCGTAAAAGCAAACATAATAAATCAAGTAGTTAAATTCTTGATTAATTTGATGATATTGTCATTATTTATTAACTTTTGAGACATTTTTCCGGAGTATTTCTCTAAAAAATTATATGTAGTAATGTCAAAAATCAAAGGTTTTCGTCTGGATTATAAAAAAAACTGTATTAATATAAATTTGAACTTAAAACCGTTAATACTATAATATAATTAATGATTGTACAGTCAAGTGTAATAATATGTATCTAGACAAAGTTTCAAAAATAAGTACCATACGCTCTTACACCAGCGTAATAAGGTCGTGGGACATATTTTTGAGAAGTTCCTATCGATACTTATTTTTGCACTTGACCGTACTTCAAAACTTCAAAATATTTCGTTTCTTTGTTTCGACTCAACCAGCCAGTCAGACCTTTTGTTTTTTATTTGCTATTGCTAGCGGTTATCGAAAATACACCATGATATATTAATATGTTAATAATCTCATAGTGCGTAGGACGTAGAGCCAAGTGAAGCAAACTAATATCCATACTATTAGACGCAGGTAATATCTTCTGAGAACCTAGTCTAGACTTAAAATTAAGTCCAAGGCTGGAACAAACCTGAAATTTAAACTTCAAACTTGACAGTGAAGGATTGCAATTCTTAATTATAGGTGAATACAATTTCTACTATTAGGCAATCATAAGTATAGTAGTTTAGGGTTTTAGACAGTAGATTAAAACTAGTGGTGCGAGTCGGGTTACCTCCGCGTGTAGTTAAGAGCTGCGGATCGTTTTTGGATCCGTCCGAAGGGAAGAGCAGTGCTCGGTCCGGTGCACCCTGGGCATCGGTTAATGATTTCCTGGCAGATTCTGAGGGATATCGTTATCCGTTGGCTAATACCCATACCTTAAATTTTGTTACTTCTAGATTTTATTTTATCACTAACTTGGTTGATAATTTGGTAACTCATGCTAAATTACGGTAGGTAGGTACCTATAGCTTTCTAGTACAAAGAGTCTCTGACTGGGTACCTACTAATCTAACCACGCGAATGTGGCGAAATTATAAGTGTTCCGATTTCACCATTTTGCCTACGAAACGGTAAAAACATTTATTAATTCTTTCTAAAATATTTACAAGATCTAAAAGATGATACATATATAAAATACAGAACTTGCCCAGATCGTTGCCATGGGGCAAGGTGCCCATAATACTGGCTGCGTTTCCTCGTTGGATAGCAATACCTATGCGTTGCCCGAGGAAAGAGCTCAGCTCTATGGTCACCTGTGGATTTTGATATATTTTTTTTGTTTTTTGTAAGCAGATTTTTTACAATTATATACCCCCCTACCCCTTGTCAGCAAAAGTAAGCAAACCTCTTACCCCCCCCCCCCTCCCATGCTTACGTAATCATTGGTACCTATATGCATTTTTCTTTTAATGGATTCTGTTTTTTATTGATTCGTGAGCAGCAGTTCGAATCGAAGCTGCTGACGTAATCACCATATCGACCCCCCCGTCATCAAAAATAAGCAAAGCAAATACCCCCCACCCCCCTCAAGCGCTTACGTAATACTTGAACGCCGCTATAAGACAATAATAAATTTTGTTAATCTACTATTAATGAAATCTTTTCTCCGCGATTATTCGTTATTAATATAAAAGGACACTGAGTTCTCATATGTCGCAATCGTGAAAGCCAGCAGCGCGACTTCTGGCGCATTAAATGCCAAACTTTGGTCACATCGATTATTGGCCAATTAACTGGTCTGGACAAAGACGGCTAGTTTTTGCGGAACTTTTCATTTTGACCTCTGCTTCATATGTTGTTCTTGATGTACAAATTGGTAACCAAAGACGTGTTTTGTGTAAGTGGTTTAATTTAATATTTTTTGTTTAAAAAGTACGTTTCTGCCATTTCTTATATACAGTTTGACAACAAATATAATGCGCATCGGCAGTATTCGTTTGCGCAGAGAAGCGCAGACCAGTTTCCGATGGTAGCCGAACGTGTAAATAATCTATATTGAACTTTATTTGAAAGCGCAACTGGCAGAGTATTGCTTGCTTTGCATTCTTAGCTCTGTCCCGCTTACACGATTTTGCCATTGTTGGTACGAAATCGATCGACCAATAACAGCGCCAGAGTTTCCCGCGCTACTAAAATTGGTATACTGCGCAGGTACATCGTGGAGCATTATTTTTGTTGTCAAACTGTACAAACTGATAGCTATCTTCTAGAACTTTAAAATGGGTAGTGCCAATACTCGTAGTATGCCTTAGATTACGAGGAAATGGTAACTGTGTAAGCAAACTTGAGTACTTTTTCTCACATCTTTATTTAATGTACATATTGTTTTCTTTCTGCTTTTTTATTATACACATTTATATAATTATACGAGTATAGATAGATCGACGTTTAATTTTATTACTGAGGCAGGGGTCAACGACCCGCGTAGATTGTCCCGATACCGGCCACTCCCGCGCACTAATTCGAGAAATCTTCATTAAAATTGTTCATTAATTAAAACTCAACGTAATTTCGAAAGTGGACGGTATCGTTCTAAGAAACGCTAACAGATTGAGACGTTATCGCTGTAACGGGTAATACAGACTAAAAGAAAGTGAAGTTTTTACATATAAGTTTTAAAAATGACGTAATAAATTTGTAGTTTACGTCTTCCATTCCATTTATTTTAAACATTAACTTTCGTATATTTACTCTTCAATGCAATGCTTTTTGAAGTTACGTCAGCCTTTTTTCGTGTATTTGGAAATATAAATCGAGGTCAAAGTCGGAACAACAAATTTTATCTGGACTAAAAATAAAACACGGTCGTCCTACGCGTAACCCTCAAAAAGTGGGCTAGAAAATTATAATCAGTTAGTTCCTGGTTAAATTATATTACAATGTGCCTATGAAACTATTAAATAAACCAATCAAAAATTCTTGAAAAATATTTACAGGGGTAGTCAAACTAATCCTACCACCAATGTATACCGGACTCATTTTAGGACACTGTGTGTAACATTTTTTTGCACCAAAACATTAAAAAGGCAACACTTTACCTACTGGAACAGGCTACAGAGTTCTACAGAAAATAGTACATCGGATACGACTCAGTAAACTTTTACCTACACTTCTTAAGCAAACTTCTGAAAGAAGGTCACAGCTAAATGGAGCACAGCTGATCAACTCTTTGTTTATGTAGAAACAAATTGCTAGCAAAATATACAACACAATTGCCCAGTATGAAATGTTTAAGTGCTAGGGCGATTTAGATTCGGTTTCGGCAAACACTCTACAGTGGAATTAATTTAAGAAATGTAACAGATTCGGTGTTCTTAACTTTGTGACGGCAAGCGCAGGACGTCCAGCAAACAGGTGGACGGATGACCTGGTTAAAGTCTTGGGTTCACGATGGATGCAAGCCGCTTCCAACCGAGGCAACTGGAGGTGTATGATGATGATGAACTTTGTGAAGGAACTCGTGTAGGTACCTACTCGTGTTGTCATTCTGTGTAGTTATGCATTTTATTTAAAACAAGGACGGCAAACGGGGAAATGGATTACCTAACGATAGGCAATAACCACTGCTCTTACCTATATATAGACATGTATACGAAACACTTCATACACGCTGCGAACGTAGAGGGTGAACATGGAATACTTCATACTCATCATACTTCATGTGCCAGTAATTCCAGTGGCTGTCTTACTCTCCACGCCGAAATACTGCTGCCTTGAGGCATCTGGACTGGCCTTGGTCATGCCACCGCAAAGGTGTCTCATTAAGTATACTTGCTACTCTGCTACTCAACCTCTCCTCTCCCGACGTGAGTAGCGGAGTAGCAAGGTACCTAACTAGACTCAATCATAATTACACAAAAACGGATAACTTAAGTATGCCGAGTGATAAAAAAAATGACGATGAAAACGAGGGTAGTTGTGCGCCGTTGTCAGCTGCGCCGAGTAGTCGCGCGAGCAGAGCGCTGAGGCGCAGTGTTAACTAGTCCGAAACTTGTCGAGCATCCGTTTGTGTGACGATGATTGATCTCACAGTAGTTTCATGTTGAAACTGTCTCATCAAGTGTTAATAGTATGCTTACAAATACAAATGAACCCCCAGTCTTCATTTTGCACAAGATTTTTCATCATTCCAGAATAGCTACGATGAAGTACTATTAAATAATGATTATAACCCTTTGATGCGCCGGCTTGATAAGATAATTATTATCTTGATGGAGTGCAGAATAGTGACTATCGACTGATTCACTCATTGTTATGAACCTGTGTTACAACTGTTCACAATTAAATTATTGGAGGTACTAGCTGTTGCCCGGGACGTCGTCTATAGGCGTACAACCTTATATAGTCGAGGTAAGTGAGGTCTAGCTTAGGTCTCAGATGTTGATCGCTTTGAGGCCATGTTAGCTTCATGAAAATTTGTCCGTTTCCTTTCTACGCTATGTAGCTCGCGTTAGGCTCGCGAGTCACGTCCACACTACGCTTTTTGGTTACTGTAAAGCTCGCAGATGAGTACCCCGCTTTATAAGCATCTAAATTTAGTTTCAAACAATCGCTTCACATTTCAAGGCAATTTTCTTCAGCAGTCCTTGCTTAGCTATAATTATGCTCCCACGCATTGTCTTACCCAGACATATAAATCCAAAATGATCACGATCTATATTCCAGTACCGCGTAGACGCGGCGGAGACGTTCGGCCGACCTTCACCGCGAGCAAATGCAAAGTGCAACTGCGAGACGCACCAACTGTTTAAATTTACCAAATGTCTACCTACCCCAATTAAAACAAATTAAGTAGTATAATGAAGCCAATACAGTCCAGTGTCGCGCGTCTCGGATCGGGGCATATATAGAAAATAGGTTACTTAGCCGGTTCACAGAGGTCGTCTTGTCCTGATGACATTGGGTAATTGAAAAATGACTTTGTGTCCGACCTCCAGCGAGCTATTCAACTGTGACACGCATGCGAACTTCTGTGGGAACCGAGACCGAGAGGTACCTCCGAGGAGGCAGACAAACCAACACGTCATGCCGAAACGTTTATTTAAAATTATCTATAATCATATTGTATAAAACTTTCTGCATTATTGATTTTATAATTTGAAATTAACAGATTGCATAATCAAATTTTTCATCATAAAAAACATAAAATGCAACCCCGGGTATTGCCATGCAAATACTAAAACTCGAATTTAAGTAACAATTGTATTCTAACCTAAAATCAAGTTTTATGACGCATCGGCGTTCGACAGTAATATTGATAATATGATGAATTTGATTGTAATTAACATATTGTTGAAGTAAACATTTCATAATCAATTAGAATATAATAACTTAAAACAATCAATAATAAAATAATAACATGTCAGTCTAGCAACTTGTCTTAAAACAAGGGATAAAACACATTGAACATTAAATTATTAAAAATATATCGTCATGCACACTCGCGAGTTGGTATTGTAAAAATAAAAAGGTCATGCGTTACAAAGTTTAGTAATTGTTAGTCAATGTAATTCAAAACTATTGGACGACACAAATTCTTAAATTCAATGTGTATAAATGTATAATAATAAAAACGTTGTATAATGCAATGCGCGAACGTTAGGATCGCGGAGGGAAACTGAAAAACGTTAAAAAGATCAAAAAATGCTGTATGTTGTCATGGAACTTACGAACTAGGAGCATTTTTCCGATTCCCACCGGGACCTTACAACTGTCGATATAAGTAAACAATTGTCTTAGTAATAAAAACGAGAGAAACAATCTGTGTTACAAATCAGTAGTTGTAAAAGGAGCAAAATATAAACGCAGTGATACACTATCACTTGCAAACAGTGGCGATGAAAATATTAACAAGCAAATTCAGTGATCAATGTTTACTGCATTTAATATTGTTCCTGGTGTTGAATGCAACAAGAAGTAACTAACCGTATCATTGTAACACAATTTGTTTTGTTAGAACTGGTGGACAGAGATTAACAAATAAAGATGATATTAGATTCTGCATCGGATGAGCCAAGTCGTATCTGTAACAAAGATAATACAAAAAATTAGTTTCAATCTACTATTAACAAGTATAACACAAGATAAAAACCCATCACTAACGATAAGGTCTTGATAGAAGTCGTGGCGAGTATAAACAATGCGAACGATGATGGCGATGAAGTGATTGTAACTGATGTCATTGTCTGGGTAAAAACCGGTCTAGACTCAGATTCAAGCCAACACGCTAAGAGACACAGTAACCCCTTGATTGTAAAGATGGAACAAGGATCGTGCGAAACGACGCTGAACTCGAACAACGCATTACACTGTGACGAATCAGGCAATAAAGGCGAGGGAGGGCCAGCAAGATTAATACGTACAGAGTGACTTTGCATTTTGAGCTAAAATTTCGGATCAATAGTTGGGACAATGAATTCGCTGGGATTCAACCGACGGCTGAAAGGTTTTTTTAGCGATCCGCTGCTTAAATTAGAACCCTTCCATTGTGACGTACGCAAACAATCTAAAGTTTTTGAATGCTATCTCAAATGAAAGCAGAAAGTGTCTGCTTTCAGAACCACTCCCTTCTAGAAACCGGAACGTTAATTGATTTAAAACATTCAATACTTGGGAACAAAACAAAGTTTACATTTCATTATTAGTATCTGACGTCATGTATTTTATGCAACGCTGAATATATCAATTCATTCATATCAAGTAACCTGAATTAAATCCAGAAGACATAAGAAACATATAACAAAAACGATATCTCGTAGTCCTGAACCTTTTAGAATATTATACTGCTTACAGACCGAGCGCGTGCGTTTTTTGTATTACAATTACCATGTCAATTAATTTGGTAGAGGCGAGTACTTTTTATTATGATGCCGATCGCGTTTGAATGGGGCGTGCGGTCATTGACAGATTGTACGTAGTATCCGAGGCAGGCAGCACGGACTTTGAGACTTTATATTTCTTCTATAATGTTCGATTTTTATTTCAATTTTGCATTAACGAACATTGTGTTCGAAGTTGGAGCACGCTTGCCTAGAAAATTTCTATTTATCCTTGTTTCATAGACATGGAGAGATTGGGTAAAACAAAGTTTCCATAGAAAATGTAGAAAGCGCGTAAATATAACTAAGCTTATTTATAGGCTTGTTATTACTTCGAATGAACGCAGCTACGGCTTAAGTTCAAAATAGAAAATATAATCCACAACACTGACGGAAACAGGCAACAATATTTAATGTAAACTTGAGGAAAAATACAGAAATTAATAACGTGTCTGTGTCGTATCGTCCTTGGTTGACAAATCGGTCGCGAATCTAGAAATTAATTCGGTACCTACACCTCGCGGCGCGCGGCGTAGCAACAGCGTTCTGTTATCGGAATAGAGCGAGCTTTATCAATCAGTTTCGCCGTGGCCTCGATTTGGCCCACGCCCCAAGGTAATCTCCGCGATTGCCCGATTCTTAATCCTATATATTACCACCAGAATACACTGATCCGCGATCCTTGCCACGTACTGTGGACTAGTGGCTCAATCTTAGTGGTCCTCCTGCCCATTGTAGTGAGACACGTGACGTTGGAATTTTCATTTGTCGCATGAGATCTTTGTTTCTGGTAGAAAAATAAAAATATTGCCAAGAATCTACGATAACTGTTTCCGTCTAATTTTAGTTTTTATATGTGTCTGCCCTCAATTGTTATGGTTATTAGGGCCTTTTATTGTGCAGGCATACAAGCCCGTCCTGTGACATCTCTTGTGTAACAATACTAGATAAAATCGTCGTGGAATAAAAATTAGGACACTCGTAAAATTCATGAAGAACTGACGCACCCTTTAAGCATCTAAAGTCTTGTATTTAGATTGAAAGAGTTGCTGCATGAACCCCGTAGACCACCCGGCGGGGTTTAAGTAAGATATCGTTGATTTCGATTAGGTTAAATTATGAAGTTTGCACAAAATACGGTTATAATAAATATTAATAATTCTAAACAACACCTATTTCTTATGTACCAATACATTCATTTGCAACACGCTTGAACGCAATCCACAGAATTTTACGTGTAAGTAACTTAAATATCATTAAAAGGGTCTTTATTGTTAAGCAAGTGGAACGTTCCAATAAAAAGAAACAAATAGACAAATTCGACAAGCGTATTAGTAAGTAACAAATAGACAGATACAAACGATAATGGCCTAACCTCATTTATCGCTTTTAACATAGTTTTTCTTTCAAATTCCAATTTACGAGATTCGTTTTGGCAACTTTGTTGCTATGTTTAATTTAAACTGGATAATCCCTGAGAGCCAAATCTGATCCGTGAAAAATTAAGAAATCTCTTCCAAAAGGTTTTCAATCGACAGTTAAACTTTTTTATGGAACTAAATGATTCTATTAATTTATCAAAACGATTCATTTCTCAGGTATTTGGCACTAAATTTTAACGACCTAGTTTTAATAGTCCTTGATTTTTACTATCTACATTTTTGCGCTACGCACGAAGTCTACAAATACGTGTATAATTTACTGTTTTATACAATCTTGCGATCGCTCAGGATCGGCCACTGGACACGAAGTAAATAAATAGCATTCGACAATTACCTACTCCAATTGATCTAGTTTCTATACTTCTTGACAACGACACTAAGCGATGAACACATGATATTATTAGTCAACGCATTGAATCGGTTCCATAATCAAAATTACTCGTTTTTATGTTCCAAACAGAGCCTCTAGTGGAAGTTTTCGCATAATAAAAACGTCTCGAACGCGTTCACTTAAACAACTTAATTATTATGGAATAATTGGCAGCGCCACTTGCGGATCGAAACGGCAACAAACATTTTAACGCAAACGCGTTCGAGACGTATTTTGTGACAGAAAACTTACACTAAGCGTACAGTTTTGCCGGTACTCTAATCAATATCATTTCATTAACCACTGGGCTTTCTACTCCTTTGTAATGTAATTATTGTTTGCTTCACATTTGGTTAAACGTGCAAATCGAGAGGCTACTCCAAAATTCGAAATTCAAACTTTCGTATCATACCGTCCCTCTCATTCCCTAATGAAAAGACAGCAAGACAGAAATAGTCGAGTTACCAGTTACCGTAAAGCCACGTGACACGGTTCGATTTGTTCAAGCAAAAAATGTAACGTCTTCATGAGTTTAATCGCGATTATGAAACTTTAGGCTGGCAACAGGGGCCTTGTTCAACAGTTGCCGAACAGCGACAACCGCGGAGCAGCTGAGCAAATTACATTACGGAAACCTTTGTGAACCTTTGTGTGGAATTGATGCCAATTGCGTCATAGACAAGGCGCGGTGAATTTGAATTGAACCTTATACGGTGGCGCCGCGCTCACAAGATGCTCCCAAAGACGGCAATAAAAATAAAGTTTTTGGTAAAAAAATACTAGAGTTTTTTTTCTAATGCTACCTACTTTACTTTCAACATGAAACTACCGTGAGACTTAATCATTATTACACATAAATGGATAACTCACGTATAAAAAGTCGAGTGATGCTCGACATGTTTCGGACTATTTCGTAGTCCTTCTTCCTGGAGCGCTCGCCCCGGCGGCAGCGAAACGAACACTGCGCGCCAGCGCTCTGTTCGCGCGGCTGCTCGACGCAACTGACAGCGGCGCACAACTACCCTCGTTTTCATCGTCATTTTCAACATGAAACATGTCGAGCATCACTCGACTTTTTATACGTGAGTTATCCGTTTATGTGTAATAACTACCTACTTTATTTATATAATTCCTTTACACGTCCACAATCACGCTACATGTGGCCTTAGGCTGCCGTCTTTATCCTTTACAGAGCATATACCAACCGCTTAAATGAGTCCTGCGCGGCACACGGGCGGGGGCGAGGTCTCCTTTAAACGGTCAGTCTATAGACGCATGCTTAATAGGTATGTATTATCATTAAAACGTAAAGTGCATTTTAACTAAAGACAACGTAATGCAGCTCCCTTTATATTTATAGTAGGTGCTATTGTTCAAAACTGTTACTTTGTAAGTTTTGTATTCAAGCGAGTATTCAAGAATGAAAATAAAAATACACGTAACCTAATCTTGGTCAAACAGTCTTAAATAATATCAACGATGAAATAAGTGCGCCAAAATAACTATGATTATCAGTCACATGAATCATTTGATAAGTTTTCAGGAAAAGCTGCGTTTCCAGCTCATTAAACAACAAATGATGTTCTATTTATAATCACTTCTGCATCGAGAACAAAACAAAAAAAAACACTCCTCGCCCAAAATATATTTCTAGTTTGCGGAGTGACAACTGAGTGTCGTGTGTTTGAATCGAGGGATGAGTGAGAACGCGTCCAACGGTATAGATTAGACGGTCGATACTTTTGTGATACTGGTATGTCAATCAGGATCGTGGATTTCAAAACAACCGGATTTGCTGCGATACGCATCCGATCCCGATACGATCGCGATAGGTATGCTTAGATCACACGATAATACTAACCGTCTAAAGCTAGACTTCCGAGCAAAGCGGCTCTGGCGTCACTGACCCAGCGACACTGTCACTGCGTCACTGCGATAGTATTATGCAGTATGAAAATGTGTGGAAAGAACTTACGAGCGCAGCGTCACTGTCGCTGCGTCAGTGACGCCGGAGCCGCTTCGCTTGGAAGTCTAGCTTAATCCATGCCATAGGTAACGTTAGTGCACGCGGTATGAGGGTAGAGAGAGCTTGATCTAGCTAACATTAACATCTACCCGCATTTTCTTCAGTTTACCCGTGACCATGCATGATGCACGCAACTATAGACCAACACAGCGGCACAGGGGCGCGGGCGAGAACTCATGTCTACACGTCGAAATACCGGGAGCTCGTTAAATGTAATCGCAGTCTACATTAAGTAGAAAATTATGTCGAGTATAATTAAACGTGTATCATTTAAAACTATTATAACGGAAAACGACACATTTCATTCATAACGTTCCCTCATAATGCACAGAATGCTGACGGCTCACATTGAACTACACATAGCAGCTAACCCTTTGTTTACCATCATTATATCGTCTAGTTTACTATCGACAGCACTATTATGTACAGTAAGATAATATTTATGTACATTATCTCAAGGTAATTTCGAAGTAACGCCACCGTATGGCCCCCGTTATCGACTAGTGATAAGTAAATCCGTATCGACAATACAAGGACGAGATCTTATCGACAGCGCTCGATCGCCTTTCGGTGTATGTGGATCATATAATTGTCCGATAATGAGCTAAATGAGTTTAAGATCGAAAGAAAGCCGACAAGTTGAGGCAAAAGCTAAAAAAGTGAGGTTGAATGAGGTGTAAATGTTAAAAGATGAAAGGTCCCAAACAAGGATACTATAAGAGAAAAAAAAATTAAAAGCCGGAAGTTGACTCATTTTTGTTGATTTTAAAATAAAACGTATTTAGTATAAGTAAATTAGACTACATTCAACAGAAAGTTCAGAAACATTAGTTAACAATGGATATTATTCAAGTAACATCTCTTTAAATAAAACATAAATTATAAAATTGTTTGCGCTAATGTAATGTTTAGCGTAATGACGTACTACAACTAAGAGTGAGACAGGTTAGGAACACAATGATAATATATGTACCTATGTATTACCTACATCACTCTGTATTATTTAGAGGTGACAGCAAAAAGAAAACTAATAATAATATACACTTTTAAAACTAAATGTATTTAAGTTAACGAAATGAGCAGTCTCTGCCTGATGTACAAATTTATGAATATTAATTCAATTTATACGTAATTAATTTAACCGGTCGATAAAAATAACTTACAAGCTCGGACGGTTCAGACGTATCCCCCAGCTTCCAAAACCAAGGGAATACATATTCGACCTTATCTTTATCATCACCGAAAGCTGATTAACGGTACTAGGTAATCTTAGCGTAGGTAGATTACACAATCTATCACTAAGGGCGATTGGCGACACGATTTATTACTCTAATTAATCTACTCGCCCGATTAGTGTCCAATTCTTATTATAACGACATAATTCTTAGAACATAATGATAACTTCGCTAATCACGCGACAACTGTCGCCATTTGATATACCTACAACATTTACTTATTTAACAACTACAAAGTAACGGTTTGTTAAGAATATAATTCCCAAGCGCGCATTGGTGGATGTCCACCAACGAGATGAACGGATGACCTGGTAAAAGTCGCGGTGCATGCAAGCCGCTTCCAACCGAGGCAACTGGAAGTCTAAGAGGGAGGTCTATGGCCAACAGTGGACGGCCTACGACTGATATCATGATGATGATGAAACAGGTATTTCACGGTGCCTCTAAGGCCGGCCATGGATGGACTGCTTAGAACAGTCTGTGGCAACGACTTCAAGCGGTTTCAATACAAAATTCAGAGCAGTCTGGTCAAATTTAATTCCAATCACAACACGACTGCTCTCGTGCCGTTGGTCTCTGACCAACCAGTCTTATGGCCGACGTAAGGGGCCCATCCTTGGACGATCAGGGGGCGTCGAGCTCGTCACTTCATGAGTAACCCGCGTGATTTTTAGTTAGTATCTAATCCCATCTTGGGAGAGCCTAACATACCTCGTTGCCTCGAACAGGGGGATGCAAAAGACGCATTTCGATACTTTAAAAAGTGATTGAAATGATTGAAGCACCTTTTTGTGAAAAAAAAAAAACATTATCATCATCATATCCGGCACAAGACTTCCGTTGTTGGACATAGGCCTGCCCTAAAAAAATAAAAATGAAAATATTAAACCAATGGCTCGACTGGGCATCATTCGATTCCCCAGCACACATTCCTAAAAGAGAAAAAGCCTTTAAATCTTAAAGAAAAAGGTGTAAACTTTCTATTTTGATGTGCGAGTGAGTAATATAAAATGGGTATATAAGATACAAACAACAATTCTAATAATTTGATAATTACCATTGCTGCAAGCGGTGAGTTTGATGACGCTGTTCTCGGTATACCTGTAAATAATAATGAAATAGTTAATAAAGTCGTGGTAGCCTACTAGTGTGACCTGTGTCCTCTCTAGCAGAGGGTCATGAGGCCCGGGTTTGAATCTCTGGGTTTTTCCGAATTTTCAAAATTCTGAGAGGTAGCCTGTGCCCAACAGTAAGACGTATACAGGCTGGATATGATGATGAGATCACTAACAGCGAGGGAGGAATTCCTTGAAATAAAATATTTTTGTCAAAATTTTACAAAGGTAAAAAAAAAAAAAAAAAAATTACCTTGGGCTCTGTCTTATGTTGTATCCCATACGGGGTAAAGACGTGATTTATGTGTGAATGTAATGAAAAAATATTCTAAATTGCTTAGCTATCGTATAAAAGGAGCCAAAGATAGCTCAGAGCGCAAATAAGACTTTAATACCACCGCTTCCATAATTCCCCGCGAAAACGCAGTGTTCAATAAAAATCGAGGCTAACAAAAAAAAAACAATCGAAAAGAGCCTAGAGCTTAATAATCCCCGTTCAAACGCGGCCGCAAAAAAAAGGACGGGAAACTGTTCAGTCAAACTGCAGTGCAGCGCAAACCACGGAGCGGGAACAAACTCCCATTCATAACATATAAAAGTACACCCCGCACCCACACGCGCGCAGACTGCAGGAACACAATCATTCATATAGCACACGCGCGCACACATACAAATCATACTACGATAGTACTCCTATCGTACTATAAACGGCGCTACATTTTCCAACTCAACTTTGCTTTGAAAATGTATTTTATTCTACTACGCTATTCCTAACCGTGGACGAATGTAATAGGCTTCAAAATCGTCTGTGTACAGTTTGTAGCGCAAACTGAACAGAGTTCCACCGTTGCCGCCCGTCACATACGCTTCACTTTTGTTTGTAAGCGGATAGACATAGGACTTTAGTGATCTAGGCTAGCCTAGCACTTCCGAGACGTCTGCGGAACAGGCATAGTGTATGTATACATAGACGACGCGATTAACGCAGCACTGCAGTTAATGCAGGCAGGAGACAGTCGTATCGATTCAGAGCCAGATTGTTTGTTTGAGTTGAGGTACGGCTGCGGACGCGATAACGGCTAGCACACTGCGTATTTTTACGAACGCGTATTTACGACGCCGTATGTGGTCTAAGTCATAGTAGAAAAATCATTTTGCTTACAATTTTTTTACACTTGTCAATGTTCATTACAAAACATTAAAATCGCATAGCTTCATAATTTTTACGACTTAAAAAATTATGGCTATAACAATTCAGGACAACTATATTTCAAGTCAATCTAAAGACTGCAAGTGACTTTACTGAAACCTAAAAAAATAAAAATAAAAGATTTCAGACATAATGCATATTTGCTCAAGGTACTTTAAATGTAAGAATTTGACAAAGTCGACGACTAATATTTGATAACAATGTAAGTTCCGTACTTTGTTAGCAACAAGTTACGACTTTAAGGGCCTGCCTCACCACTCTCTGTGAAGTTCCGGTTATATTAAGCATCAGTTATCTATGATTCCCTCTCTATTTCTTACTACGAAACAGACAGAGATGACATAGATAACCGACACTTAAGATAACCGGAACTTTACAGAGAGTGGTGAAACAGACCCTAAGTGTGTAAGTGTCAGTTATCCCTGATTCCGTCCCTATTTATTACTACGAAACAGACAGAGACGTCATCATAGATAACTGACACTTAAGATAACTGGAACTTAACAGAGAGTGGTGAAACAGGCCCTTAGTGTTTTTATTATAAGTTTTAATTATTATTATAATTTATGAGCTTTTATCACTACATAGTAGGTATAAAACAAAGTCGCTTTCTCTGTCCCTATGTCCCTATGTATGCTTATATCTTCAAAACTACACCACGGATTTTGATGTGGTTTTTTTTAATAGATAGAGTGATTCAAGAGGAAGGTTTTTATGTATAATTCTACGCAGATGAAGTCGCGGGCAGAAGCTAGTTTAAGTAATAAAAGTGTGTTGGAAATGTTATTCCGTCTGCGTCTGAGTCGCGTTGGAATCTCGTTGAACGCGGCATTCGCGCGTCAAAAGTACTTACGTAGTGCTGTAACTGTAAATACAGCGTTGTGTTGATTGTAACATATGTCGAGAGGTTTTGATAAGAGTGTTAAAGAATTACGGAAATGTATTGTATAGCGATAATGTGTGATCGACGTAATCAGAGCATCGAGTTGTCGCGGCTAGCTCGAGTAGGTAAACATAATCATAAAACACACAAGGGCAATTATCATATTAAAAACCGAATCTCCTTTACAACTGTCATACATTGGAGACATGGAAAACTATTCTTAGAATACTAACCAGACAAGCAACAAACTCAATTAGTTGCGCATTAGTCATTTTACTTTATGTATTAGAAGGGGATGGGTGAAATTCTTAGGAATCATGTTGTATTTTGATTCCTTTTTCCACCTATACGCCTACACAATCATGCTAAACGTGGCCTTTAGGTTTTGTTACCTCAGGCTCTGTCTACCCCGTAAGGGATATAGATGTGATTTGTGTATGTATGTGTATTAGGAAAAAAACAAAATTGTTAACAAAATTACGGAAGACATCACACACTTCTTCTCATATTAATTATGTATATAGGATAATGCCGGCGACTTCGTCTGCGTATTATACATACAAACCTTCCTATTGAACCACTCTATCTATTGAAAAAAACCGCATCAAAATCGGTTGAGTAGTTTTGAAGATATAAGCATACATAGGGATATAGGGACAGAGAAAGCGACTTTGTTTTATACTATGTAGTGATAGTGATGATGATGATAGTGATTGTCCAACGCTCTCTATGCGTAAGGATCTTAGATCTGTCGGAGGTTTGTTCTTCAAACATTGCATTACTACACAATGTAAGTAATTCTCTGTTTCGCATTAATTCAGTACCTACTATGTCTCCAGTCTCACGGTAGTCTTAAATTTAAAGAGTTACAAATTGAATAGACTTTGCTAGTATTTAGTAAAGTACGGAATGACGAGGATCCGAGTTCGATTCCCGGCCATAGCTTTACTTTTCGGTTTTTTCTGTGTTCTAATTTTCAGTGTCGTTTAGAAATTTAAAGTATGTCCTAGAAAATCGCTGAATAACGTAAAGACGAAGGATAGTGAAGGATAACTATATACAGTGTTGCCAGGTCACTTCCCTTGAAAATTACATCGCCATCCCTAAAAAGTTCCATTTTCATTTAAATCTTGGGGAACGAGCTTTTTTTTTTTACCTCATCATAGGAATTAGGAATAATATTTGTGTTAATAACAGAAAAAATGCCGGCACCTTAAAAGTTCCGAAAAATGTACCAAAATACAAAGTTCCTCCCAAGTTCCGCGGGGGTGTCTAAAGTTCCGCAAAACGGAAGAAACGGAACCAAACGGCAACACTGACTATATGCTTTGCTCATTTTGCTGAATTTACATATTTACTTACTTAAGATTGACTATTGGACTGGTCGTATTGAAACTTGTAAGTAAGTAAATGCTTTGTACAAATATAAAGAAACATACAATTCACAAAAAAAAATCATTAATATATGCACAAAGGCGAACTAATCCCTATAAGGGATCACTTCCAGTTAACCTTTGAGTAGATGAGAGGAGCATTAAACGAGGGACCGACTTGTGAGTGTTTTGCGTTCTGCTTACCACCAACCCCGTCCACCTTAGAAGTCCACAATCATGCTAAACGTGGCCTTTAGCTCTTGTTGCTCTGTCTACCCCGTAAGACGTCATATATGCACATACGTATGCATGTATGTTAATTTTATTGACAAGGCAAGTGATCAAAACGACTGTTAATTCCACCATAATCTGCTTGCCGAACAAAAATAGCGCATCACTTCCTAGTCGTATGAAAAGTGACACGGTTTTTTTGCTCGTGTGTATAATAACGAGTATAGAGCCTCCCCTTTCCCATGCTAAAAGCGTCCACCGGAAAGCTGGCGCGATAACTGCAAGAAACAATGCGCGGCCTGGATCCCGGCGGGTGGCGCAAGCGCCGATAGCGTATCTTGACGGCGTAAACATAAACATTGCCACAGCGCCGTACGAATGCGTGGATTGCATTCGTACGCGTGCAATCCCGCTTTCACCGTCAAGAAGACTCGTAAATTACCAAAATAACAAAATAAACAAACATAAAAATTAGAATAAGAATAAGAAAAGTTTATTGACTGATACAGATACACACCGAATATTACATATGGATAATTATTCTAACCAGCCAAATGGCCGCCACTCAGCTATGTGTCACGATAATATCCCGGATAATGTCGTGACGCTGATTTTCAGTGACGCCAGTTACATAGTTACAGAGGTGGCTGTCACCAGGCACACATCCCAGTTCATACTGGTTTGAACATTTTTGCTGTTTGTACTTTTCGCCGCCAAGCAGCTATGGTGTCATTCGGAACTGGCAGCTTTAAATATTTTGTCATTTGAAAGTCCATTTTACAGTGAATGAACCTCATATCAAGTCAACGGGAGGTAAAAGGTTAAATTCGTGTTTTCCTCATTATTTACTTAGTGACCAAAATATATTGACATGGCAATACGGTTTCGAGATTAATACCTACACCATGAAAGTACCTATGCATAATTTTTCCCAAAAAAAAGCCTGTTTGCAACTAGGGATCAACGGCCATAGTGTCTTACAAATCCTGCCGCCAAGCAGTGTAGTTTCGGCGCGGAGAGTATAGCAACCGGTGAAGTTACTGGCATATAAGCTCTATCTTAGCCCTCTTGCGTTGCAGGTGTCCGTGGATAGTGGTTCTCACTTACCATCAGGTGACCCACACCTAAATAAAAAAGTGTCGAACGCGATCGCCATTACAATTGCCTGCATCCCAGTCCACCGCTAGCAAAGTTTGACACACAAAAACGATGACGTCAAACAGCTATTACAAGCCTATTGTTTCCATCGCCGAAGAGAAGCTACTCCATGTAAAAACGAATCACACCATCGCATACGAACCGCCTCATATCACGACAGTATCATTCGCAGATGACATATAACTGAATGATATAAGAAAAGAAATATACGCCCATAACTAACCAATCATCCATCGATGTCGTAAGACACCGCACACCGAGGCCTAGCACAATATGCTATGTCCAAGACACGCAAGATTATGCTCCAGGCATGCATTGAGGGCACCCATCATGCTAGGCTGGAAGCAGGAGAATACAGCATTGACTGACAGCTAAGGTTCAGGAATAACATAACTATGGTAATACAGTGGAATATATCTGTGTGAATCGTGGAATTATACTGAAGCACTTATGGCAATGAGGGGTATGTACCGAAAGTAAGCCTCGATATAATAACCGGGCTTGTTAAGCAAAATCCTGAATCACACACACACAAATCACGTCTATATCCCTTACGGGGTAGACAGAGCCTAAGGTAACAAGACCTAAAGGCCACGTTTAGCGATTGTAGGCGTATAGGTGGAAAAAGGAATCAAAATAGTGATGGGTTGCTAGCCCCATCGCCTATAACACGATTACTAAGAATTTCGCCCATGCCCTCGATGGGCTCTTGCCATCTGCGCGGGATGAGAAGCAACTGGTACATTCTATTTTTCCTTTGCACCCAGACCAGCATGGAATTATCCTGAATCACGTGTTGATGAAAGTTTTTGTTGCTTAGGTCTTCCAAGGCCGGGGTGGATTGAAGAGAGCAGCGGCTTTGAGTCTTCGGTTTGCATTAGGCTGCAATAGGTGAACAAAAAACTCCGCTACTCAAGCAGAAGAAGAAACGAGTTTGAGTAGCGGAGTAATAAAATGGACCTCCGCAAAGTAACGCCTGATTCAGTTAAATATTCTATTAGGTAGGATATCCTACGCCTATCTTCTCGCAACAATTGGGCTTTCATACTCTCGCGAACTTAGCGCAGATTTGTAAATTCACTGACACCAAGTAATCTTTGCAGATATATCCGGGTTTCTATACTGTTCTACTTCAATGAGAGTATCATTATAAATTACGAATTGACTTTCGTGGCCAGTATGTTTAATATTTACTACCTAAACGTTGTATTTTATACATCACAGTCTATAGCATCTTCGTCTTTCCAAATTTTCAGTGAAACTGCGTCAAGGTGTTTACGCTAATCTTCAAACAGTAAATAGTAAACAAATTCACAGGAGTTCGTTGACCGCGTATACTTTTTGTTTCAACTGTTTCAAGTTCTCGATGTTTCGGCACAATGATTTCGGGTGAACTCCGTAGGTCGAGGTCAGTCGTTTTTTAACACAACAATGGAAGTGCCCTTGACGTCCGCCGACGATCAGCGAGAAGCGAGTAGATCTAGCTAGAAATCCCGTAGTTCTAGAACTAGCTTGCCCGGCAACGCACCAGCAGTCTTAATGGTACTGTAGGTGTCTATGAGCGGAGGTGATGACTTAATATCAGATGGAGCGCATGCCCGTTTGTCGGCTTTAATATAAAAAAGCAGCGTGAAAAGTCAGCTGTTACTTATTAATAAGTTTGTTCTCAATAAAAGACACGGGGTTTAAAGTTTCTTGGGCGAGAAAATACTCGATAGCCGTTTTCTCGTCAGCTGTGGGACAGCGGCCTAAAGCTTGGTAAGCAACAACGTTGTTGGCTTTAAACTGAATGTTCCCAACGAGTTCGTCAATTAAACTTTTTTTAACAGCCTAAAAGTATGTTCTATTTAACTGGGCAAAGGTACACGCCTAACTTATTATCCGCCAGTCCCTTGAATGTGTCAAATTCTCCCATGTTTCTCGTAGCTAACCAAGTTTGATGGCTGGTATTCTACTATGAAAAATAATTATTTCTAGCTACTTAGTTCGGTTATCAAACGGGATTATATTTTTCCTCGTAGAATACCAGTTATCAAACTTGGTTAGCTACGAGGGACAAGGGCAAATTCCTCCTTTGTTTCATCTTTTCCTTGGCCTCTATGTATTTTGTCAAGCGTGTTAAGAAATTATACACTGACTAATTTTTTATTGTTAACTATGTATGTTTCTTGACACTTAAAAAGGGTAAGCGTGTATTACTTCCATGGAAGCATGGTTTTGTAATGTTTGGAGGGTAGCTCGTAAGATTCATGATATCTACCATGTGGGTAGATCAATAAAACAGTCAGTTCCTAAGCCCTTGTTTGATTACGTAGCACTGGTCTGGGAGCAAAGTAAAAACATAGAATGTACCAGTTGCTTCTCGTCCCGCGCAGATGGTAAAAGCCCATCGAGGGAATAGGCGAGTCTTAGGAATCATGTTATAGGCGATGCGGCTAGCAACCCATCACTATTTTGATTCCCCTTTCCACCTATACGCCTACAATCATGCTAAACGTGGCCTTTAGGTCTTGTTACCTCAGGCTCTGTCTACCCCGTAAGGGATATAGACGTGATTTGTGTGTGTGTGTATTTGTTGCATTTTTTTTAAATTGTTATTGTCTACGTCGCGTCAGCGCGGCGTTAATTTTACGTTACGACGTTATTACAAAGTTATCACAAAGCGTAATTATCAGGTGTATGTACAATTATGATTTGTCACAAACGATAAGCGAGCTAGGGATTCACCGCACTCGCTCTGAGCCGCACACATGCATGTAGCTTGCATAATTTCGCGCGAGTAGCTGGCACGCGAAGTCAAGTTAAAAAAAAAATATGGCCGGGAATACGCATGCCTGTAGCTTACAGTGGCGTGGCGTCCTTAGAACTCGATTCCCACCGGCTTGCCTATTTTAAGGCAGTTGGAAAAAGGCTAGTTAAAATGCTCTTCGGCTTGCCTTTTGATATACTTGACGCCACTTGACGTAGCTAACACATTTTTGTGCAAGTAGCTTGCACTCTTGTGTCATATTTGTATGAAGCGTGACATATGTGTGCCAGGTACTTGCACAGAAATGTGCAAACTACAGTCGTGCGTATTCTTAGCCTATAGCAAGCTACTTGCACGTAAGTACACAAGTTACAAGCACACGTGTTCCTGGTTTAGGAGAACACACGGGACGTGAAATAGCGTAACTGATTACGTAACTAAATAGAGACGTCCCTGCGTAATTGCACGTCTTTATCATTATTTACTTTTAAAATGTCTGGCAGTATAAGTTACGCTTTACGAATGTTTGATACTTGATAAGGAACGCAAGTAAGTACACACGTAGTAATTACTAGCACAGTATTTAGAAGATCAGAGCCAGTCGTGGAAGCTATCACTACGTACCAATAGTCGTTTTAATTGTCATCAAATATCTCTGCAATTAACAACTATATACGAGGACAGTGGTAGCCAGAACATAATTAAAGCTACTTCAAAAAAAAACCCGCACAAATAACCCAAATCTACATAAATGCCATATCACACTTTTAGCTTATGTTTATATCTTTTTTAGATAACTTCGCCTTTGTGCATTTGTTTTACAAGTACAACAAAGAGTTATTTATTATTATTTTATTTATTTATTATTGTATGTATATATACATACGCAGCAATAAGCCCAAATCTACTTCCATGTGTGCTACCTTCTGGGCTATTTGAAGTCGGTGCTTCAACATGAATCTTCACCCACGTTCACCCATTAAATTACAATATGTGGCAGCTGATCAGGGTTCAATGTAGCTCTGTACTTACATACCTACTACTCACAATCCATAGAAATCACATCAAAGCTGTTTCAATATTTCCGACATCAAAATGCACAAAAATTTAAACATTTAATTAGTAAGGATCCAATTTACAGTGTTGTCATCTGAATATCAATTTTATTATTCCAAATTCCGAAACCCTCGTAAAATCATAAAACGAAAGTGGATGCAATCGCTCCACTAAATTTTAAAGTGCTCTAAGTGATACATAAAGAGCCCGTTAACCGTTGCCGCGTAAAAATAAAATGTTTAATTAAACAATTAACAAGTAGCCGTAACTATCACAAGTTTATTTGTTTTACTGTCGTCGCGATCAAAATTTAACCGGAACCCTTTTAACTTAGAGTTTAATTATAAATAAATAAATAAATATCTTGAGACAAATTACACCAATTGACCCAGCCCCAAACTAAGCAAAGCTTGTAATATGGGTACCAGGCAACGAAAAACATACTTATATAATGTAGATAAATACATACAACATCCATGACTCGGGCACAAACATTCGTATTCATCGTACTAATGCATGCCCCTATCGGGATTCGAACCCGGGACTTCTTGCTACATAGTCGGGGTCACTAACATATATAGGCTATCCGGTAGTCACACACAGAGTATAGACAGATAAATAAAATTGATCTTCCCCATGGACAAAATGTTAAAAAGATACTGAAGTTATATCTTATTTGAATGGGCTAAGAGTGAGTCAGACGCCGTACCTTTAAATATACATACATACATAAATCACGTCTTTATCCCTTACGGGGTAGAGCTTAAGGTAACAAGACCTAAAGACAACGTTTAGCATGATCGTGGGCTTTAAATGTTGGCTGTAAACCTTTAACCAAGACACGATCTCTGTCAGATGGACTAAGAAAATTGGATACATGTCAACTTGAGCAATTCCAAATACATAAGGCGTACACGCGTCGTAATAAAATATGCATCATACAATGTCATTAACAAACAGACAATGTACAACAACGCCTTGGCGTGTTGCAATCCGTCAACCTGTAAACCTGATGACTGGAAGGTTGCCGCTCAAAGGCGCCGATATCATAACACAAACGTCGAATAACATGGCTAATGCAAAAATGCGCATATTTTTATGCGGCTAATTTACCTTAGTAAGCGCACTACCGCGGTATCCGGTGTAAGGTGGCGTTGTAGAGAATAACAATGTAAAGCAGGATGTTGTAAAGCGAATCGTGTAAAAATATAAAACAATCACGGTCAAGGAGTTAGGGTTGACCACAAATCAAGACACCGGCCAAGCTCCAGTTTGTTTCGCTGATTCTAGCTTGCAGCGAGGAAGATAGGTTCCCTTTATGTATATTTAGTAGGGTGTCCCTTATATGGGCAAAAAAATTTTTTTTTATTATTTTGTAACGCATACCCCCCAAATATTTTCGTAATCCTAAAATAAACTTAAATGTGAAATTTCAGCACTCTATGATGGTGGGAAGCCGTGCCGACTCGGCTTCAAAGTTTTATATATAGGTTTACTAGGTAAATATTCTGATAATTACAATTTATTCTCTAACGACCGAACGAAGTAGCAAAATAAGTAAAAAACCAACATGATAATATTAATCTCTATTAAATAGAGTGAAACAGACAATATTAATTGGGGTATTTCCTTTTTAAAGTAGCTTTTTTACTATCAGGATAGAGTTTTCTCTGCTTCTGGACACAACGCAAGAGAAATTGTTTAAATCGGCCTGTTTTTGAAGCCGTTGTATCGCAGCACATTATCTGTATTTTGTCATTGAGATCCCAATCCTGAAGAGCGTTTGAAACAGCCAGGGCTTGTTTTCTTCCCGATGAACTATCTAATTTCGGTACCGCAAGAAGTTGTTCTTTGTCGCCATAAGTATCGGTAGTCGTTCTTCCTTTGAACTTTTTACGTCTAAGGCAGGTAACAATTTGCCATCCCAGTGGATAGTCGCCATTTCAGGAATATTGTTTTGGAAATCCGTTTTTATTCCCTCGGCTCTAATCTTTCGAGTCTGTGTTCGAATTCGTTGAATTGAAGATTTATTTACGGGAGAGTCATCAATGTTTAGACCCAATGCTTCTATTACAGCCTGAAGGGTGTAAACCGAATCTCTTGTGCTTAATTGACACCTATCTAAGGCCGCAACTAACTTGGGTGAAATAAAGTCCTTCCGGCTCCTTTTAACTGTAGTCACTTGAGACTGCAGAGTCGATGCCGTCGGTTTCAGTGCGGGTTCATCGGGAACAACTTTATTTAAACTATCAGTAGAACCACCAGATAAACAATGAGAGGAAGGCGTTGAGTCAGCGAATAATCACATGCGGACGAAGATCCAGCGATGGACACGTTTATCAATCTTCTTTTTTCTTCGTATATCTTTCTTTAGAGGGCTCTCTCTTCTTTTTCTAATATTTTTTGGTCCACTCCTGCTAGACAGCCCTGACTCCCTGGTTCTGTCTGTTGCTGTAGAAATATTTTGTCTTCTTCTATTTTTATAATTTGAAAAGCATCGGCATGTGCGATATCAAACAAATTATCCAAGTCGCTTTGAAAATTCTGCTCACGTCGTATGTGAATTTCGTGGCTTTTCTTACAATTTTTTTGTAGATCACGCCAGACTTGGTACAGGTCTACTAGCTTCTTTACACAGTTAGGTACCGATCGTGTAGGTATTCTAGCTTTGTTCCAGAAGATAATTCACTCGCGAATCACAAGATTAGCACTTTCGTTTACTTTAAATTTCACTTCGCGAATATTATTGAATAAAACTGCTAAAACTTGTCTGTTTGGAGGCAATTTCGCACCTGTTATCTGATGTTTTATATCACCCACTAAGAAAATGCCCTTTTTAGTACTTCGTAATTTAACCGCCATTATTATAAAACCAACCAAATACGTCTCAGATACAAAAAAACTGTTAATATGCTAACTAATATGCAGCACGCGCCGATCGTCCCTAGCAGCTTGTATGAACAAGCTTATGTTTCAAGTCGGCACGGGTTCCCGTTCATAGATTGAGCTAATTTTTATTTTGGGAGCATTTTATTACATGTGGAACACATTTAGAGGGTATGCATTAAAAAAAATTTTTTTTGAAAAATAAGGGACACCCTAATATTTAGGCCCACCGACTCGTTTCTATATAGTACTTCGTCCGCGCAGATAATGTCAGAGTGACGACATAAAAAATATTTTTTTTTTAATAAAAAGTATCCTATGTTACTTCTAATACCTCCAAGGACATGTGTACAAAATTTCATGATGATCGGTTGAGTAGTTTTCGCGTGAAACCGTAACAAACAAACTTACATTCGCATTTATAATAATAGTAGGGATAGTAGGGATTTATTTTGAAAGTGAGCGTTTCCAAAAAAATAATTTAAATATTTTGGGTTTTTTTTTTTACTCAGAATCGTTTACCCTATCGATTCTCATACAAGAAAAAATATATCCAAGATTTTTTTCCTGTTCATCACGTTCCACACAAACCTATATGAAAAAAAGTGACGAACCGGAATGGAAATTTTGGGAGTACAAGACAAGATAGTTAAATTCTGGAAGAAACGATCATGTGGATTTTTTTTATTGGAAAACGCTCAAATATTTGGTATAAGGTAATGATGCTAGTAACAAAGTTTAGATCCTAAAGTGTTATTGACAAACTCTCACAACCGCGATTTAACATCCTACTATTGTCTTATTATGAGATTATAAGTGTAAGTGCGTTAGACAATTAGGAGTCTGGGCTAGGGCATAATTGATAGACCAATATTTTCGTTTTCAAAGACTCAATTAACATAAGTGCAATAACTATATGACAGCACGGTACTGGAATTTACGTATGTATATAGCAGTAGCTACGACCGCCTCAGCACTCATCTATAGTCATGACTAGAGCTACTTACTAAGAAAATATGCGTACTATCAAAGTGATCCCTGACCGCTGAAGCTTGTTCACAGTAAATAACATAGCGACGTTACATTGAATTGCAAGGAAAATCATGTGAAATTTACTGTGAAAACGTTCTACTGTGGTTCAGGAATCAACTCGTTCGATTGTAGTTACATATCTATTCGTACAATACCGGCGCCGGCGCCGCTAAGCCGTCATTTGGCCGCAACCAGCACTTACGCGTTTAATGCACGTCACGCGCCGCCGACGCGTAAAATCGTCGGCGCGATCAGCTGGTATCAATGGACAGGCATTTTACAAGGCACAGATTACAGCACAAGCGTAGGTAAATACCTACAGTTACGAGCGTGTTGCAGCCACTGTCCCATTTAGATTTACAGCAGCTGGTACACGTCCACTGCTAGGCATAAGGTCTTCCCTAAGGATCTTCATGACGGTCGGTGTTACGCTACCCCAACCAAAGGCTTCCCGTGTACTTGTGGGAGATTAACCAAAATTTCGCCTTCCAGTACGCGATAGACGCGTTCACTGCTGGACATACGGTCTTCCCGAAGGATATTCATGACAATCGGTTTCGTGCTACTCGCAGCCAACGGCTACCAGTGATCTTTACCAAATCGTCCGTCCTTGCGAAAGACCTACCAACTTTACGCTTTCCAGTACGCAGTCGCCACTCCTCACGACCCCAATGGCCATCAGTTGTAAGAACAATGAGCCCCGCCCACTCGCACATAAGGTGCCTTGGTCCCATTCAGAAAACAGTTAAATTTGAAAAAAAAAATTGTTTACTCATTTTAAGGCGTTACTACATGCCTATGACCTAACCTGACTTTGCTCCTCTGCAAGACTTTCTTTTAGTTTACCTCTTTCTTTCTGTCAAACGGTATAGAAAGCGGTGGAAAGAGATGGTTAATGTAATTCAGCTCCCTCGCGCTACACATCGCGCGGGAGCTCGTCATCGCATTTCAGCATATGTTTCAACCCTCCTAGTGAACCGATTGATAATAAAGACGCATGTTGTTAAGAAAACGTTGACAGTGTCCTACACGGCTAACAGAAGCGCGGGAGAGCGGTATCGTCTTTTTCTTACTGTTCATTGTAGAAAGAGACATCTATCTCGCACGCGTGACAGCTGTTAATATTTCCACAGACAAGAGCAACTCTGCTGTAGGTAATGTAGTGCCTACAACAATTTAGAAACTGTTTCCTATAAAATATTCGTGATACAATTATTAACGTAGCGGGGACAGATTTCAGAAGTCCTATTCCATTGTTAAACATGGGTTCACGCCTGACCTCGATGCCGCATCGCAAGTTAGTTTGAGGTCATGGATGGCAATTACATAACACGCAGTAAATCAGAGATAACGAAACAGATATACATGTTACTTATCAGTTACAGTGTATTTATGAGTTAGTTATCACGAGGTATTGCGATGGTAACGTCCCTCGGCAGAAAACAAACTTCATTGGTTTCTTTTTCATGAGAGGGAAGACTTTATCTCGTATTGGCATGCCGTAAGTCTCACTGGCTTAGAATAGGCACTGGAGAATCTGCACATAGCTTAGACAATAGAACGGGTCACTAGACGTTGGATAAGGACAACAACAACAGTACAAGTATGTACTATTAAAGCGCTTTACAAGACGTGCTCTGGCGAATGCTCTCCTTAGTAAAAAAAAATGATGATACTATCTTTTTATCCAATTAAATGTCCAGGATATTGCGTAGGTAGGTATAGTCTCACAGTACCAATGCTTACGATAGTCTATCAATAGGTACTATCCTTCGATCTCCTCCTCGGACTTTTGTAATTGTCGAAAATTTTATCTTGTAGAAAACAAAAAGCAATCATCCTGCTCTGATTGGTGTATCTGAATTGCAAGTCAACGACACGGATATACAATTTTATGATCAGTTTCAGTCTGTACCCAAAAAACGAGCTAAAATCAATAAAGATTTCATCACGCACGATCTATGAACAAGCACACACTATACTTACAAAATAGTGACGTGACATGATTGACTGAGTAAGCCTCTGGTGTAAGTTTTAGACGCAAAAAACATCTCGGACGCATACGGCTCAACAGAAGACTCCTGACCGAGCCGACATACGGTTTCCTGAGCCTTGTGTCAAACGAAATCATCCCTCATGCAGTTGCCGCGCGAAGCGACTCAATCAGAACTCGGCTATTTACTATGCGAAAATTGGCAGCGCCACTAGCGTCATTTAACGGAAACAAGCTGATTTCATAGTGTAGGACAACGCAATATAAACCACTGGACCGCTTGAACGCTTGAAATTTGGCAAACGTAGCTTGACTCTTTGTTTACAAAAGCTACGAACCTCTTTCAAGTCAAGTTGTAAAAATGTTTTTATATTCGTTTTTTCATGCGGAATATTAATTAAAACTTTAAGACAAAGTGCGGCCAATTGGTACCCAATGCGTTATTCAGATAAAAACCTTTTCATTCACAAACGCAACACATGCGTTCGCGCCGGCCCTCCATCATCTAACTGTCAACCAGCTGTTAAAAAATACCAATAAATACTGTTTTTGCTGACTGCAAACGCTCGTTTTTTTATTGACAGTTATTTATGTGTTTACGTTTTAAATTGAATCTTGAGTTAGTTAAATGTATTTTTATGTTAGGTATTCAATCTTTTAGCGGGTTAAAATTTGACTTTATGCTAATAATGTTTGCGGCAATAATGGCAACAGCGTTAACAGTTACGGCATTGTGATAACTCTAGCTATATTAGTTACCATTTTCACAAAAACGAAAGACGACCAAATTATAATTAGTAACCCACGAACGGTGATCAAAATAGCTTTATAAGTTAACAACTATCAATACTTACTGTACAATAGACTACAAAAGATATTTAAATAGAATCGTACAACAATAGAGCATGGAATTTGCCCGACCGCGAAAAACTGCATCGTTACACTTGTCACATTCTCTAACAAGTAATAACTGGACACCTTTGAACATACAAATTGTTGCTAGCCGGAAAACTCATCGACATTTCTAACACACGTTATATCCATTGCTCGTTGTGGACTGAGTGAGATGTTGCATTATGTAGCAGGGCATCGATGTATAATGTATGGCTCGGTTATGTCTCGTGCGGTGCAAGGTGCGGGTCAATAACGGTCTGGGTGAAAAAAAGTCACGACTCCTGGGCGATCGGAGAAAAAACGAACGCCAAGAGCGAACCGCCGGTAGGAAATATGTGCCCTGTTAAATATGAATGGCTTCTATCACTACATAGTATAAAGCAAAGTCGCATTCCGCTGTCTATCCTTATGTATGCTTAGATCTTTAAAGCTTTGCAACGGATTTTGATGCGGTTTTTTCTTAATAAAGTGACTAAAGAGGAAGGTTTACATGTATAATTCTACGCAGACGAAGTTATAGCAATAGCAAGCTAGGTACTTAAGCATTTGAATAACTTCTAGTTGTACTTTAATTTTGAAATGATATCGCAATTTATACTGAGTTAACTTTTAACTTAGGTCAGTCATAATATACAAAATTAATGGTAAAGAAAACGGATAGGAATAAAAAAAAAACACCTAAATAATAGCTCAGCCACATGGTGCCGGAGAACAGCCAGCGACGACGAGGCAGCCCAAGAAGAAGATGGCAGTACGAATTAGACAAGTATGTGGAGGACTAGCTTGACATTGCGTCGGCCTGAGGGTTGGGGAGGATGAGAGAAGCCTTTGCCACTACAACAGACTAACTAAAAAAAAGTCGATAGCAAATGCTACACTACAAACATTGTCGGAGTGAAATTATTAAACCATTTAAATTATTTCAGATAAGCAGAATGAGATTCTACCTAAATCAAGTGTTATTGTGTCTCTATTATATTTTTAAAACTTAAATCTAGTACACGCAAATAAAAACTTAATTCGGCACAAATATGCGTACGAGCTTGCAAATATTAAAATCAAACAGGTAACAATAACAAATTGTTATTTCACAATCGTTAAAACATGATAGCTATACGACATTTCTAAACAAATATTAATTGAACATCAGCTAAATCAGACTACGCAATGATATAATGCAAATTCCAAGCAAACACATTAATATTTTAATAACGTTGAAAAACTAGTGATATTACTGACGTAACAATTAATGTAAGATTCAGAGTCAGCCCATACACGAACTGTCAAAAAAAAACACGATGGCGATTGCGAGCGAGTTAGATAATAAGCTTACTTAAGATCGCGGGATCGCGGTGAATGCGGAAAGCTCAAGACCTGTCTGAGTGGAGAGCCTTGGGGGAGGCCTATGTCCAGCAGTGGAAGTCTTTTGGCTGACATGATGATGATGACCCTTCTTCTATGTAGCTAACCTACAATTAACTAACTAAAAACAAACATAACGTTACTCACACGAAATATTTAAATGTTTTTTTTTTCATAAAACTTATTAAACGCTTATTAATCATGCTTAACATGGCCTTTAGGTATTGTTACCTTAGGAAGGAAAAAGACGCCGGGATAAGTGATTTTATGACGGTAGGTTCTGTTCAACAAGCGTTTTATTTATTTTTGACGAGAATTACTAAATACTGAACTCATGCGTTAATTAACTAAATAAAAAACATGTCAAATATAAAGTACATATAATGGAGTATAGCTTCGAAAAAATGAAGCCCAACATGGGCGATACATACGCCTGTTTATTTGACAGTTCCATCATCATTATCGTCATATCTGGTAACAGGCCGAAAGTATTATCCGGAACTAATAATCTGCTGACACGTACGGTCAAAAAAAAATATAGCGCCGTCAAAAACTCGTCGTAAATGTTACCAATTTTCCCTAGTGGCCTACTGCATTGCACCGCCGTTTCCTCTAGAGACCGCATTATGTGGTGATAATATCACCTAATGCACTCAAGGCTCAAAAACAGCCTGGTCACGTTCAAAGCACAGCAAGTAAATTATGGATATTTATTTATCATAGAATTATTTGCGCCCCATGGTGTCACAGAATGTCCTCCCGTTGACACAGGGAATACACATTTCGGCTGTTCTCGGTAATGTTCTCATCGGCTCGTAACGGTCTTTAGACCAGAGCGTAGATGGCTGGCAAAATAATGTACTGAAAACTGGCGAAAAAATCATTAAATACCTACCCTACTACTTCTATCAGCGTAAGTTAGAGCAGATGAAACTTATGCAAGTATGCTCTTATGTGACAGTTTTTTCGGACTCTCTTAACACTTATCGTTATATTCCTGACTAGCTGTTGCCCGCAACTTCGTCTGCATAGAATTCGTTTATCAACTGTCTCAGCCCGATCGGTTTAAAATTGACAAAGTTTCATACAAACTTTCATCCCCTATTTTATCCCCTTGGGGGTAGAATTGATCAAAATCCTTTCTTAGCGGATGCCTACGTCATAACATCTACCTGCATGCCAAATTTCAGCCCGATCCGTCCAGTGGTTTGGGCTGTGCGTTGATAGATCACTATGCCAGTCAGTCAGTCAGTCACCTTTGAGTTATATAATATTTAGATATGTGGTCTATATTATTGTTAAGTTTTAGCGTTAAATAGAAACAAGCATCCATACATCCTCACTAACTTGCGCATTAATTACTGAGTAGGATATTAGTAGGATAGACCAATGTGTTATCTAACCAATGTCTTTGTTTAAATAAAATGGTTCTAAGGTAACGAGTCTATTTAGCGAGTCCCGCGGACCCCCGATTCGTGGTTCAGCAAAAAGCGGCTTCTTCTCGGAAGAGCACTGGTCGTGATTGAATATTTCGTTTTGGTTCTCGGACGTTTTGGTTGGACTAGGCTACATCCGCGGCGGCGCTTAGATTGCCACTACATTTAAAAGTTACAACACAACGACTTTACAAAACATTATAATAAGAAACACAAAAATAAGTTCTTGAAAAAATAATACTACTCGATTATTACATTGTCATCGTATCTTTACATTCTTTACATGCACCGAGTTTCAAATCAATCGGAGCAGTAGGTTTTAGGACCAAAAGTGGGAGTAGGTATAGTTTCATGCAAATTTATATATATTTTGTGTTTCTATTAAATCGAATGTTTGCAACTTGCAACGAACTTGCAAAATCTGGAACGAGCTTCCCGCTGAGGTCTTCCCATTGAGTTGCGACCTGGGTGCCTTTAAGAGGCGAGTGTACAATTTTCTGCAGGGCCGACAACGCACTGGCATCGCGTAAAGCGCTGCGGGTGTCTATGGATAGTGGTGATCATTTACCATCAGGTGACCCACTAGTTCGTTTGTCTGGCCTCTCTAACATAAAAAATAAAAAAAATATGCTGAGACCGCAGAATACGTGCTATTTAAAAATGTAACGCATAATTACTTCAGCATTTTCTAAACACCTGCTATGCAACCTAATGATCAGGTTATTGATTTTGCATACTTACAGAAACGTTGGCAATTATTTTTAAACTATTACGAAAACACGCACCTCAAAATGCCTAGTACATAGAAAATCTAGCAACTAGGCCTATGAACCTGCCTATTTTAATAATAGTACCCAAAAATAGCTGACATTATTAAAACGACGTAAACAAGTTACTTCATCCGAATAGATAGTTTTTTTTTAAAGCACCTGACATGTAATTACCTAATTATGTATGTGTAAGCGTTTTATTTATTACAAATTACATAAGCTGACAATTATGATAAATTAATTATCTTGGTAATTCAAGCTAGTACCTAAAAAAAAATCATCAAAATCTACATCATCATATCATTTCGGTAGACATCCACTGCTGGACCTTCGTCAAGAACATCCAGGACGATCGGCTGAGTGCTACCCGTAACCAATGGCTGATCATATTGGACTACAGTTAAATTAAACTTGCAGCAAGAATTCTAACTCTTCTTAGAATCACAACCATTAAACCGTACATTGTTTTATGAGAAAGGAAAACGAGGCGCCACCGTGCCGGCCAGATATGAAAACTTAAAGACGCATTTCTAAAGCAAGCTAAACAACACAGTTCGCCGCAATGCACAAACCTACAAGTTTATATTTCAAACAGATCATTCCGATCACTAACGACGTAGAGATCCTCAAAACATTCTTAGTGTGAATTGCACCAAGTTACTGACGATTTTTGACAGATAACCTATGAAATATTATGTCAAAATATTTAATTGAATCGAGCGTTACTTTGCGGAGGTCCATTTCAATGAACATTTACCTTGCTACTCAGCAGGTAGCTCAGCAGCGGAGTAGCAAGGTAAACGCTTTTTGTTCGTTTGTACGTCAGAATCGTTGGTTATGGTTAAAATTATTGTTAATGTAACTTTATGCAACCACTGCTTAATGAATGTAGGACGTTGTCACTTTAGTTAAATGTAATATTAACAATGAAACAGTTAAATATAAGCGAAACGATTTTACACTTTGTAACGTTACTTACAAATCTCTCCAATGTTGCCTAGTTAGTATCGAAGAACTAGTAAATTAGGCACATAAAACAGGCACAGGCAATCTCATAAACATAGACATTCCTTCACGGCCGTTAATCCAGAATATTGAATCACTCATAAAAAAAAACTGATAAAGCAGTGTAAACGCGAACAAAACCCGCCCGTGTAACCAATTACCGATAGTTAACAAAACGATGTCGAAAGATTTTTATGACATTTTTATCTTGTACGTAGTCGTAAAATCACTGTGTACCAGTAGATACGAGCCACATAACTACCATATCTGTTCTTCGTTACATACAGAAAGTTTTATATTTTTATTGTTAACCCGATTCCAAGTTTTTTTTGCTCCAATTCCTTTAGATAGAGCGCAGTTTTTAAGGCTTCAGCCGCATTAATTTAATCTATTCAGTACATTGTATCCGTCAACTTTTTCAACATGAAAGTATCCTATTTCAATCAGAGATAGTGAAGCTTTCTATTGGTGAAAGAATTTTTAATTTCAGTTCACTTATCCCAAAGAATATCACCTACATACGAACAAGCAAAGCTCTCTCCTATTTATTCTGATTTAGTTATAGTCTCAATACCAATACTTAGAATACAATCCTATTGTCGCAAAAGAGTTGAAATTTTTCTTTAATCAAGTAGGTACCCAATTACCCATTCCCTACCTAATCCCTTCTAAGTATCATCCCAGTAAGTAACCCGACACTAAAATTTATACATAAGTGGATTAATTTAATCGAGAGCGAAGTAGTTTTTTTTATCATAACAATAGAATTTGTAATATAAATAGAAGCTACAAAACGCCACTAAAGGATATCCGGTGTGAATAGGTCCCACGCCCGCATCAAGTTTTTTTTAAAAAGCTACTGTGACAATAGTTGAACACTTGTATATGTAAACCTTAAACTTAAAAAAGTATTAAAAAAACATCAAGGATCAAACGGAAATAGATATTATCGGGTTAGACTGATCAAATCATAGAGGGCCGATATTTGGACAAAAAATGGATCGAATTATCTCGTTGCTTCCGTTCCTTAAAGTAATACCAGTTATAATCCCTCACTCTATTCAGAAATCGGTTAAAACTATCCATTATAAGAGCTCTATTTGAAACGTTCAAGGTTATTATTGCACGATCAGCTGTGTTTTTTTAGTTGAACTACTCGTTTACAGAGTGTTTTTTGTAAGTATGCCCACAAAAATGTAGGAGCCACCCATAAATTAATATAAATTATTCTCTATCGATTTTGGAAAATATTCTGCTTTAGTACCTACCTACTGCCACAAACGTTAATGGCAATTTGTCTAAAGTTCTCCAAAAAACTACTCTTAAATCATTTCTTCAGTGTCTTCGACGCCCTTAACTTAGTGACAATACAGTTTTCCGAGAAGAAGATTCGTCTCACAGGGTCGTTTGCAAGTAACAGAAAAAAGGGTCTTTCAAATAGCCCAATGTCCGAGTTCGACTCAAATCATACACGAGTCGAGTCCAATTCTAATGATAGATGCAGACAAAGAGATTGCACAAACGTTAGAAATTTCACCAAAAACCGGACGTTTCCGGATATCATTTGTTCCCGCGTTTATCTAACGCCGATTGTAAAAACATTAATGCCGACGATGACCACAAAGGGGCTTCCGCTGCCTAACAAAATACTGGGATAATCGCGGGGGTGACCACATGTTGTGGTAGGACCGCATTGTTGTTATTGTCGGAGATTAGGTGTGAAATCTTGTTTCCCTTCCATTTAGGGCGTCACAATTCAAAAATTATAGCATCTTTCGAAGGTACCTTTCCCAAATTTATAGCGACAATATTTTAATAAAGAAGCTACATAATGCCAGAGCTAATACGAAACTAGGTCAAGGTTAGGAATTCGAATTAAACAAGAAATAATTAAATCCTCTCTCTCTCTCAAAAAGAAACAAATTCTCCGGCATAGTACCAGGGCGTCATGAAAGCGGACACATCTAAAATGCATCAAACTGGTTCCGATATCAACTGTGTCTGGCTCACGCTGCAGCGGCCCTTTCCAACTTTCACACGGATAGCACATGTACGCCTTACTCAACGGATGTCGTCGCAATTACGAACCGCCGCGATTATTATTGCACGGTATTGTACGGCCAAATTACAGCATCTCGGCTTCCCATCCGGTCTGCCGTGCCGTCCACGCGCGCAAATACCGACCTAGAAGCCACGGCAATAACTTTTAAAGTGTCGTAGTAATAAATCGCAAGTAACGCGGCTATTTGAGATAGCGCGCGAACTCTTCAGGATGTTGGGAAGACGAGGTAGGTCGAAATCGACTGGCTAATAAGGGACGGACAAATCGCAGGTATGGCATCGCACAATTATACGAAGGACAATAGTGTCGCATCTCGTGGACACCTGCGGCGGCAAAGCAAAGGCAGACGTATGATTTATGAAATCGAATGTAAATTTTACCATAGCAATGTGCAGCGAAGAGAATCTCTCTTTTCGCCGCACAAAAGCGAGTTCGAACTAGTTTCTGGATCCAACCGACTGTGAGGACGCGAGATTTTGTTTTCGTCCCTCGGCTGTGTCGGCAAGAATGGCGCATTGTTCGCCGTGAATGGCGTAAATTTTGCGAAATTATCTTTTGATGTTTGACGACGGGTTTTCGGGAAAAAAAATTGTGCAAAAATTTTCTTTGACAATGACGGCAGATGCATTAAGCTAGGTACAATGGGTGGTAATTATCTGATACAGATAGCGGCCGCCCCTGCATTACCGGGTATCTTTAAAGATAATCTATAAGGACTCAAAGAGACGTGGCAAATACTGGTCGCTGTAAAAGCCGAGCATCACAATAAGTACTTGACCACGCCTGTGTTTTTGGAATTGTTATGAACAGAAATAAAGTGTTTAAACCGACAGTATCAGTGAGATTGAGTAATTTAAAACTGTCCGACTTTTTTGAGCTGCGTTTAAAATTGAAAACTACCGCATTCAGAGAGTCGATTGTTTCGGATGAAATTGTTATGAAAGCTGTAAGGAACTGGGAACAGCCAAAAGCTTTAACCGAAATTGCAGATGTGATGATGAGAACCACTTAAATAATCCGCATTACGAATGCCAATCTCCGGCAAAAGGTCAACGATGAAAAGTTGGGATTGGCTGGTCTGGTTTCACACTGAAAAGATTGTTGCTGAGGCCATGTCGATCAAAACCAACATAAAAATGGACCCAAGTTTTGAGTGTAGGTATTTAGTTGTATTTATACAAGTTGTGCAACTTCTGCATGAAAATCAGGTAACGTCCGACTCTCGAGTGGACGAATTACTCACGTATTAACAGTAGGAATTTGATCGAATGATTTCGGTTCTATCGTATCGTATCCGTCTGATTAAAGACAAAAGCCGGTCATGCATAGAGACCGATGTCAACAATTCACTTTTATTGTTGCGCGAGTAAACCATATAATTATTAGTATGAAATCTCTGAATGTTGCCGTATCGGTGAACGGAGCACCCGAGGCTTCACAAAACCCGTAACCCCCGAGCGTTGGCAAAATGTCGTCCGCTAACCCCATGCCGTGAGTCAGCCGGGCACAGTACCACACAAACAGTAGGTTAACAGAAAAAACGCATGTGTTGTGAGTTGTGTTGTGACACGTGCCATTGTATTTCGGGGCGAAACAGATAGGACAAGGCAACGCCTTTGAGGCATCATTAAAGTTGACCTTTTTGGTTACATTTTTGACACATGTCAGCATCTGAATTGGGTAGCATCTAAGATGAATTTACAAATAGTTTTAACCATTAGCGGTTATTAGCATGCTAAGTAGGCGTAAAACCACAATACCTACCTGTCAATTATTGATCTTCGCCATAGCTCCTTCACTTACTGACCTAGAAAACAAGGTGGAAGTACGTGTCGATTCCAACGTAAAGACACTATATACCGACGATTAGTTAGTTGAAATTTAGATTAGACAATCTTTAAAGCTTTGCTCGGTTTGAGCTGAAATAGGTGTTCAGTTAATATATCTTAACATAGTATAAAACCAAGTCGCTCCACGCTTTCCTTATGTAAGCACACTTAAATCTGTCAAACTTCGCAACAGATTTTAATGCTGTTTTTATTAATAGATAGAGGAAGGTTTATACGTATAGTTTAGTAACGGGTCCAATGTAGATACTAAATACAGCGCTACCACAATTCTGTCATGCATGACGCGTCCGAGGACTTTGTTTTACAATGTGTACTTGGTGATTTTAACTACGTTGAACTACTGCTCCTACATTCCTGTGATCAAAGTCCCTGGTGACCCGATTCGCACGGCGACTTAGCGGCCGGCTACATGACGCGGTATTCGCTAACACAATTATTCAAATTGGTTTAACTCTGTCTGGGTTGGCGCTGACTTCCTTACGTAATTTGGCGGGACGAAGTTTAGGTTGGGTGAAAGAAACGTCCAATGGCCACTAAAATTTATAACAGACAGTTTGAAAAATAAGGTAAATCATTCGTTGTGTATTTTGCTTTTATATTGTTGACGGTGGCAATTTATAACGATAGTATGGGGTGATATGTCATGTAGTACCTAAGAGTATTTTAAGTCTTTGTTTTATTTCGCTAGGCTTTGAGGTATGTCCCGTATGTCTGATATTTTATATATTCGTATCATACTGTCTTTATCATTCTACTTAGTGTGGACGGGACGAGGGTAGTAGACCTCCTGGTAGTAGACACGTACTCGTAAACTTGCTGCTCAGGACCTCAAGATACAGGACCTACCTACTTTGGGGTATGTCCCTTTTTATGTATACTGTATATTTTAAGCATATTAATATTTTTGTATTGCTTAATTAATTTGGTAACGTAGACAGGATAGATGAAAGAAGATTAACTAAACATATTTTTATGGGGACTGCGAATGGGTTCATTGAGAGGGGAAGGGCTAGACTAGACGGACATTCCGTGACCAAAATGGGAGCGTTTTGAAAAAAGGTAATTTCATGAGTAGGTACCCGAAACCGACGAGCACGTATGAAGAGATTGATGAATGTGGATGAAACGAAAGAGATAGTAGCAAGTGAAAAAGTGGAAACGAGGCGTGACGGTATGTTTATGTGCGTGTATGTAAAAATTGTATTGTATTGCTAAAGTGCGTACACTGCAGTGTAATTTGGCACAATGACTTTAAAACGCTGTTTTCGTAGTCAGCATAAGTTGAGCTATGTGAGCCCGATGCGGCGACGTCCGGTCCGAGCAGATGCCGTGCCGGCCTTGCGCCCGCGCCGCGAGTCGACATTCCTACCCTTACTCATATATGTACAGTTGCACTGAAGCAAAAACCGGCCAAGTGCGTGTCGGATCTGCGTGCCAAGTGCTCCGTACAATTCGTGATGCAACTACCAACAATTTTAGCTTTTGCTATTTTTTTCTTTGCTTGTGCTCCACGATATAGGGGCCACAAACACGTGTCAGTCATTAGATTCAGAAATACATATTTTAATTACTGTATCTTTTGATTTCGTTGACTTTAAGTTTGATTTTTTCACATCTTTAGGGGATTACAGAATTGAGTATTTGATATTAAATGAAACATTTATCCATCGCATTCCTGCCTGAGAATGCGCATACAGACGGACTACAAAGTGATCCTGAAAGGGCTCTGTAATTCCTCTTGGGAACCCTAACAACTGTTTTTATTGCTACTTGCAAAATTAAAAACATTACAAGTATTAGGTAGGCACAGTAATTTAATATCATTTAGTGCGCGTGGCCGACTGGATGCCCATAAATATTTTAATGACGAGGCAATAAAGTTTGACAATAAAATAGGCAAATAAAGAGCCGACTAAATCATAAGATGTATGGCTTATAAAATAAATGAGAATAAAAAATATAAATATAAATCGTAAAACTTATACTTTCAGCTGCTAGGCACATAACTGACACCAGCTTTCAAAAACCTATTAAAGTTGAATGCTTCCAACGTCGTTCATTTATTTTTCTGTGACATTATAATAAATAAATAATTGGTCAAGCGCACGTTGTATCGACCTTTCATTATAACAGCCACATATCCGATATTAAACTCAGCCATAATGAAGTAGTTAGCGGCGGTAATTTCCTTTTTACAATTTTTAATATCACCCCGTCTCAATCATTCATCATTGGGACGAAAGAGATAGTAAAGTAAGTATGCAGTAATTGAGAATAAACGGGGTTTAGTAGGATATGACCGCAGAGAACTCGGATATAATTGGATGCTGCGGTTTTTCGTGGTATCGCCGCCGAAACATGCTGACGGTCGGCATTTAAAAAATATTCGTGTACTGGCCACCGCAAAATGTTAATGAAATAATGCATTGTATTTCACAGGCACTTACAAAAAACGCTGGCTGATATTTACTCTTTAATACGAACGCTAGCAATTTAATACGGTAAAAATTTAATCGAACATGACTAGGAGAACAAAATACTTGTGTCACTCACATATCGGGTGAAAGTATGGTCCTTATCAAGGCAGCCCCAGCGGTTAGCCAAATGAGAATAAATACGCAAATTACCCATGCATTTTTTTATGTGTCTGAATCTCACATTAACTTGTTATGGGACATCAAATAAGACTAACTACAGAATCAGTTCAGTCACAACAGTGACGAAAACCTCCCCGAAGCAAATATTACGAATAGAATAAAGTTTAACTAATCTTTAAAACATATTTCCTTCCAAGCTTTCCCGTTTCTTCTCTCTAATATCCGTGTGTCCCGACGATTCCATTAATATATTAGACTTTATCCCGGGAGCGGGTTGCGGGCGAACCAGCCAGATCTACACTACGAGTAAGTCACTGCGACCCTAATTGGCTAAGTGCTGGAACCGCGGTAAGGAAGATTTTACAAGACTTGAAGCATTGCCTTGAACCATAGAATTACAGTATACCCGTATACTGGTTTTTAAGTAAGAAAGGATATTAAGTTCCGATATATTCGTAGAACTTGTCACCATAGTTAGGTATTATAACTTACAAAATTGGGTGAGGAGCACACGTACTGCCTGGGGACCGCGATGACAGACTGCCTTTCACAACTACCCTTTTTTGGTAGGTGTTCACTTAACTACCTACATTGTCCATATATAACACTAGGTAAAAGTAGTGCTGTAATAGTCTACAAATTAAATTTAAATATGCGAAACTACTAAAAAGCCGCGGTAGCCTAGTGGTTTGACCTATGGCTTCTCAAGCAAGTCATGGGTCGAATCCTAGCACTAACTTATTCGGACCTTAAGTTCGATATAGCAGTTGAAATTTACAATGCGCTTATCGGTGAAGGAAATCATCGTGAGCACAGCAGACACCTGTGAAGTAATTCAATGATGTGTGAAGTTCCCAATCCACACTAGGTCCACGTGGGAACTACATCCACAGACCTCTCATTCCGAGAGAAGGGCCAACAGTGTGACGTACATAGGCTGAAGACGGATGCGAAACTATATAGAATCAGACCAACCTTTGATCAAGCGAGCGCCTAAAGCGAGCGAAACATCTCCATTTTAACTTGGTTAAAAATGCTTTCATGTGTCCAGCTATCCATCTGTATGTTTACCTCTAAGGTCGCAAATAAGATGGCACATTATTCTCACTTTACATGAAACTCAGTAAATGTAGGACTTTTCCATTTAAATGTTTATTTAATGATACGGTGACATAAATTTGAAGTTGTAAACACGTGCCAGTGAAAATTATATCTGACATAATATAACGCAATCATTGCGTCGCATAAATCAGATACTTCCTGTATGAGACAAAAACTTGATGACTTTTTAATTTATTTGGGATCTGTCGACGGGACGGCCTAATGACGAAAAACGAGAAAAAAGGGGCAAATAACGGTATTTCCAGGCGAGGAACGGGAATAAAAAGTCATCGCAGACCATGGACCGTTACCTATTATATATTCAGGTTTCGAACAGACGCGATTTAAAAATTACCAAGACTCAGTTTAGTTTAGAGTAAATAATTAAAAGTTTTAATTTAAAACAATAATAGCGGTTTCTATACATCTGCGAGACGATAGTTTGTCATGATTTTGAAATGAGAAATACTCACAAACAATTGGTGCTAACGTTAACCTATCAACAATTATAGTGACACGTTGGTCACTCATTGCCAGATTAAATTCCTTAGGTTTAGGGTTAGGTCTCCTGAATATTTTGTTTCAAAGTCATCAGTGATGCTAAAGGTTCGTTCATCACTGTTTGAAGTGCAGGCCAGTAGGTGTCAGTTTTATCCACAGTTGTCTGAATCGAACCATACGTAGCCATTCAATGTCGGGTCCATTGACAAAATAGTAGATAGTTATCCAGCGGCATTATCTCTTGTTATCGGGGGTCGCCCTTCGCGGAAGCGGCGGGTTATCGCTTGTCGAATGTCGACAGGGCCCTGATAAGGGTTTGGAATTAGAATTTAGACAGAACGCCGCGTGTGGAAGTGTTTCGGATTTGTGGTGGTTAGAATGCAGTGATTAAAAAAAATTACCGATTTGAGGATTGTACGAAGTTAGATGCGCCCAGATTTTATTAAACATCGTTTTCTCCTATACTGAATGCAAATTCAAATTGGTATATGATGATATCGGTATGGTTGTCAGACTTTCGTAAATGCTTTCAATCTACAGAAAACCATTGCGTATGAAATCGTGTCAGTTTATCAGGGAAGTTTGTTCGTTTTTTTTTAAATTTCTAACGACAGTGGACCATTAAAACCATTCATTCGAAGCCACTGCGACAGATAATAGAATCAAGATTGAAGAGTAAAAATACTCATTAAAACCTTATCGTAAACTCGGTAACAAATTCAATAACAACAGCGAGCGCTATAAAATACCTGCTTATTGAAGAAATGTTAAAGAAACCAAGACCTCGGATGTGTACAAACCCATCAATGGGTCAACAACTTTTATAAACAAATCTGTTACGGAATGCACCGAAAAGGTGCACGGTTTTGGAGCGCAATAATTGGCAAAATTATACTTACGTACGTTTAAATTCTTGGAAGAGATTGCCGAGAAGTAATAAAGACGGTGGAATTAAGATTCGGCGCACGCAGCCGATCGGGACTGGACCGCTGAAGGCGGCTGAAGGTCAGAGTGCCTCGGGCTTAATTATCTGATGAACAGTACCACAAAATTGCTTATTATTCATTAATTACTACAAATTAATTATGAGCCTGACTGTACGTGACAGCTGGACCCTGCGCGGTAACGGTCAAAAGAAGGAAGATAGACTAAACTTGAAATCTTAAATTCCAGACGCGAGAGGAAAATTAAAGCTAAAACTAGATGTGTAACAGCAGGACAATTTCACGTACTCGCATTGTATAAGTTCGTAGATATAAAAACTAGTTCTGGTCCAAAACACAACAAACTGATGAGTATGACCAGAAAAACGGCAACCATAAACGCATGCACCGCATACGCACACGCGCGTGCCCATAAAAGTCTACGATGGAAATAAAATCCAAATAACCGATCCATGAAATGCTACGATGCCAATTAAAGAGGATTAACCATACAGGTCCTTCGACCCGGACATCGCAAAGGTCCGACATATAGACTAGCGTGAAAAAACACTCACCATATGATAAGCACGCGGCGTTCGGCTTTACAATCTGTAAGCAAAAATAAACATCGGTAAGATTAAAGCTAATGACAATTAGCGTTTGAAATGTTTATAAAAATACTCCTTTATATGAATTTGATTAGTGTATTGAAAGCTTGATTCAATAACCGTAGTGAAAGCAAATAAACAGTCACGGTTAACGATGTTAAGTTTCAATGATGGTGTGGCGTACGGTAGGGAACACGCCCCAAGCCTCTACGATCATAATAAAGATGCTATGTAGTTTGGAATGATTGACAAGTTAAACGCTAGAGGCGTACAGAAATAAAATGTAATTGTTACCGAGTCTATTAATAGTGTGTCGTTAAACTAAGATGAGGCAAAACAAGCAAAAAGAGAAGCGATCAATGCTCCCAAATTATAATCAATCCATTCAAATAATAACACACAATGTAGAGACAATTATATTCAGTTAGCAACGCGAACGATGTAATCTAGGCGGCAAAAACGACAATTGAGTGGACCATCTGGTCGCTGACGAAGATATAAAACCTAATACATATACTAAAGAGAATATACATAATGAATCTTTTAACAGTAAAAATTGATATTAGGTTAAAATTAACAAAAAATATATACCTGGCTACTTAAGTAGCGGAATAGCAAGGTAAATATTTCTTGTTCATTGAAATGGACCTCCGCAACGCTTGATTCAATAAAATATTTAATATTAAGTTATCAACTCTTTTAATGATTCACTAGTCTCACTTAGCTCGGTCAGCTCCAACTAACAAATTATCTATGTAGTTTGTATCTGCTACTTGTTTCTTATCAATAAGAATACGAGTGTTATAAATGTTGACTCTTGACTCACACTAAACTTTGACGCAAATTAATGAATTGTTAAACGGTGAGTCACCGCGCATGTTTTAAATACGATACCTATAGGTATAGACAAGCTGGACTATGTGTTCAAGGAAAACTAATCATGCGAGATGACAGGATACAGTGACACATGTACCTATTCTAAGGATCGAAATAATTAAAAAATACGTCTAAATTTCCAAGTAATAGTCAATATTTCAAGCTATTTGAGAGGTTCTGCCATATTTTAGTTTGGTCTTATCTATTTTGATAAGACTTTATTTTTATGTTCCATTTGAATTCTATTGACAAATTTTTGGAGTAGTATACCTACCCGACTTTTTCTAAAGCACGAAAAACTATCGTAAATTTTGCGAACCTTGCTTCTAGACTATAACTTGTTGCGCTTAACAAAAAACAATTTAGACATATTAAACTTCGTTTCACATGAACCGCCACTTGTTAATTTCACGAAATACCGCAAGTCAACGACCTCGCGTCAGCAAGTCGTCAGATCAAATAGATTTGAACCTGTGACCCGCGCATCCGGACCGAGGGGTTAAAGCTTCTTGAAAAGCTTTAAAAGCTCTTGATGAATGTGCGGTTATTTTTTAAACAGGAAAATGGGAAAGATCTGATGAGGCTGGCTTTAGTGTCGTGGTAGTGATTGATTTGTATTTTTCGAAAGCTCTCATGTGCTTTTAGAGAAGCCGCATTGCCATTTTGGTTTCTTTTTACCATTTAAATTCGAACCATTGTTATAGTTTGATTTAAAAGAAAGAAAGAAAAAGTTCAATCACAAAAGTAGTTAAAAAAAAACAAAAAACATAGAATAAACTACAGATAAATAAATTGCCACAAAATGGTCCCAACTCGGCATTGTTGGCGTTGGTATCCATCAGAAGTTCGGACAAAATATTTTTTTACACAAATCACTTAGAGCTAAAATTTTAAGTATATAATGTCACAGTTTTTGACCGCGCCGTGGCCTTACGATCAATAAGTTATCATATAAATACATATTAGCGAAATCAAGCAAAATTTCAATGGAAAGATCTTTTCTTTAAAACTCATCTATCACGTAGAATCTAACGTCAAAGAATGATTAACAAGCCTAGCAACTAGTAGCTTGAAACCGTTCAGCTCATCGCTAGAGTAAAAGGTTTTTTTTTAGCAACACAGTTAAAATGGTTAGGTTATCTTTTGAACTCTGTACTCTGACTCAACGACGAACGAACGCCAGAATTCTTGGAAAGGATACACCTACTACAATCGGGCGACTGTGCGGTTTGTTCTATGCTGTAACAAACTCATTTCATTACAATTTTATTTAGGTATTACTCATTCATTACGTAATCAGTGGAGTCTAGACTCTCACGCATTGTCAAGGTCACTATTTCAATGGTAACTATTTGTTGATAAAGAGGTAGATGACGACTAGACATAAACGCCTTTATATGTAGTTGAGACGCTGTCCATTGTGCAAGGATGTTAGAAAACGCTGTGTAAAGCCAGAGCGCTCAGTGCAAGTTTTGGACACGCCAAACTACAGTGACGAGCAAAAATAACGGGCCACTTCCAATAGAAAGTTATACCTACGAAAAGTGACCCGTTATTTTTGCGAATGCGTATATTTGTGTACACGTCCCGATTGCTACGAAAAAATTGGCAGCGCCACTAGCGGAAAGTAACGGTAACAAACCCCGTAATATTTGACATCTTTCGATATATTTGGTTGCGACAAGAAACTTACACTAAAGGATTTGATTTAAAACCAATCAATTGCAGTATGATAGAAATTCGTTTAATATTACATGACCACCAATTCGTCGAAAAGCGTTAATTATTATACCTACTTAACATTTTTGAAATCAAAAAAGTACCGTCGCATTCCTACGATCCGTTACCATAGTAACGTGCGAGGTTACGCAAACGGTTAAAAATTACCTCATCATCTAATTAAACGCTCGAGATACTACAATTACTCCATTATCGTGTCACCGGGCGATTTGTCATCAATTAAACGGTTTGCGCTGTTCTCGTTTCAAATTCAGGACGATTACATGATAATTACGCATATTTTCTCTTATTAGCACTATCTGCTTCTCGTTTGAAGTCGCTTCTAAAAAGGCATTTTCCCCAAGTAATCTCTTAACCGCTTATTCCTTTGCATCTCTGGTTATTGTCCGTACAAATCTGAAGCTTTTATTCGTCCAATGAATGTACAGTTCCCGGCAAACATCTTAAGCCTCCCCTTGAATGCTGAGAAGCGAATTTAACGTTTCATTGGTAGAAAAGTACATGCGCAAACTTGCCGCTTCCACGTCTCCCTAGTTCAATAAGCTTGCCGTATAACTGATGATGACTTGAGGCGGAGTCTTGAGGGCCCTGGTCTGTCACGTTAACCAGCAGTGAATTCTAGGACGCCATGATGTACGCAGATGTAATAGTGTAATATCCGGCCAGGGCGTGCCTGGGCCGTCCATCTGTCAGCCCGGTCCCACAAGATGACAATAAATAAACGGGAGCATTAATCAAGCATGATAGGGCAGTCGCGGAAATGGAATACTTATGCGCCGCATATGCAAAGTTTGACACTCTTAAAACATGACGTCTAAGTCATAATTAAACAAAACATGGTGAAAATGACGTCCAAGTGTCAAGAATCTCAGAAGCCAACGTAAAGCCATAAAACAAAATGCGTAGGTCTCGAGACGTCCTTGTGGCTGTTTAGGAGCTCGATCACCGCGTGAATCAGCGCTTACGCAGCTAAGTACCCTGCAGGCAGAGGCCCGATTTTCGAAAGCACCGCTCGAAAGTAGGTACCATCCGAAAGTGGTAAAAATCTGCGTATTTCTAGAAAACCATAGCTCGAGTAGTTATATTTCAAACTTAGCACAATCTATCACCTTTGTCGAATAATATTATCTTTGAGTGATGTGCTCTCTAAAATCGGCCCTATACGTGGCTGTGGATTTCAAGCTCACGTAAATGCTAAGTCCGAATTGGCGACAGCGGTCCAGCTTAGTCAATTATGATATCGTTGCTTTAGACTAATTAAAGTAATTAAGAAACTGAAATCGACTTGCGTCTGAACATAATGAACAATAGAGATACAAGCGACACTAAGGCGCTCACTTTAATAGATCTCAATGATGTAGCATCAAATAATAAGATATTTTCAGAAATATACAAAACTACAAAGTAAATTTGTGATAGTAACTAAATTCTAAACAAAACGGAATGGGTTTCATCCCCAATTACTTAGCTATACTTTTATTCAAACTAACTTTCAACAAAAAGTGATTCATACACTATTGACACAAAATACACAACACAATGGCACTCACGATCAAGTGCTAGCTACAATTAATCTTGAGTGTTGCATTAAATTCATTGTACGAGTATACCAATTGACTTATTTCGATTATTATTAGGTCACCGCTTAAGTCGGTTACAAACTCAAAACATTTTAACCAAATTTACAAAAAAGGCAAACTTTGCAAGAACTGAAGACCAAGTCTCCGTACAAAATTATACACTTACGTCTCGCGTCTTACTTCAGCTCTCGTTTTAGCTTCACCGCACGTGTCCCAACCCATTATCCCGTCTCAATGAAACATTTCCCTCAGATTAAAATATAGCTGTATGATAATAGATCAGTCAACAAAAAATGTTGGCACATCCTCAGCGGCCAGAGTAACGAACTGCAGCCCTTGAACTTGCGCGAGTTGGTCACTCGCCTGACGTCCGAGTACGGCACACGCGTGACGGAAGCACTTCCTCGAGGCATGTTTTATGAGGAGCATACTTAATTAGTTACGCAACAATTATCGAACATTCGAGATTCGAGACGTCGTACATGGGGTATATCAGGGATTTCTCAAGGGATAGTATCTGTAAGGAACTGTATGCAAATTAGTAATGATATCCCAACTTAGCAGCTGAGGAACATGCTGATTTTCGGCATCGAAAAACTTGAAAGACGTCCACTGCTGTTGGAAGCGCTTGCCCACGATCTCTAAATCTGGTGTAATTGTACGATATTTTAAAAGATTATATAGATGCTTGGCAGAAACATCGCCGGTGGAGACCTGCGTCTTTGTAATAAGGATGCCAAGCCTAATAAATATTTATTTATCTAAATAAAGCGTAGCTACTTGCGAAAACAGGAACTACTCCACGTCCAGTTCCTTTAACACATCCATAATACCAACCAGTATTCCAGTGGCAAGAAACGTTTTTCCTCCACCAGAAAAAGGCGTGTTCACCTCCATAAATCTGTAAGGGACACGCATTTGATTATCCAGCCATAACGAGTACACAGGGTTGCGGAAATCTTCCCTGCCACATAAATACGGAACAGCTACAAGTGTAGGACAAATGGCATCCGAGAGCCGGCGGGACGGGCGGGATGGCCCGGCGATAGTAGATATATTACGGGCAGTTTGGACTTGCCACTTTGTATTTACTTTTCTGCCTTTTGAAGTGAGGGAAAGTTCAAAAGGCCCCGTGCACGAATTTAATAATCCGCTACTTTTTTTAGGGATGTTAACAGCTTATCCACTTTAAAACTTAAGTCCTCCCCCATGTCAACGATAGCCCGTGCTACTTAAAAGTTTCAGGAACCTTCAGAAACTGCAAGATCTTGGGCAAGCTTGGACATAGATGGTATCGAGCCGGTTTTCAACTGCGTTCGTTTTATTGGATCATCTTATTTGAAATCCTTTTGCAGATTCCCTCAGTACTTCAGACAGTACCAATAGCATTAAATATTACTGGGCTCACTCTGTGTAGTGCGCAGGCTTGGGCCGGGATGTTGCGTGTCCGTCCTTGAACCCTAGTAATGTGTTGGCACTAGACTTGACGGCGGTAGCTAGCCGCCTTTCATCTGGATATCTCTTGCGACGGATTAGAGATCCTTAGGGAGCTTTAAATGAAAATTTAGTAGCCGCGCGGGTGTCCCTTGTCTTAATAAAGTTAGAGTGACCAGATTTCCGACATTCAGTTCTGTTTGAGATTATGTGTGAGGAAGCGTTTGGCAAAAAGGGATTGATCAAGTCAAGATAGGCACAGACGTATGCTGTCAAATTGCAACAAACGACGGTTGCGGCACGTCGTTACTAATCTCCTAATTATCACGATATAAGCAATGATATCATACTATATTCTTATTTTTGATACGTTATCGGTTATCAATGTAATTTGGAAAATTTCAAGTTTCCCAACATCATTGGAGAGACGAAGACTTCCGTACAAACAGACTAGATATCAAAAGTTTGAATTAACAGAGGTCTGATTTTGCAAGCCTCGTTAAATTTCCCTGAAATCTTAAACTTGCTGAAACATTGCACATTGTAATGCAGGCCGTAGCACCTAATTCAAACAAAGGACAATAGACGTTGATTCTTTTGATGCCAGAGATATTATATTAAAGGGAACACCCCACAGTATTTTAAATGATGATTGACATGAATCAAACATTTCTCATTTTAATTTGGCACTTAGAACCCTCTAGTTTCTCATAGCCGTCTTTTACTCTGGCGTTGTGGTAAACTATTATTTTTGGCAGCGAACGTAGGGGTGAATAAATTGTACAACATGTTTAGAACAGCACTTTATTACCGTCATGAAAAATGCTTGCATCAATCAGTTTGAATTCCGAGATTAATGGGAACAACGCGTACGTCGAAAATATTTAAAAATTAGAACGCGGTTCATCATCAACTTACATAATTTTTGATAGGATATTAGTTCAACGTAACAAAAAGGTTTACAATGAAAAATAAACCATGACGAATATGACGATAGACGATAGAGTATTTTAGATGTCAGTCAGGTACTTTCATATCTCTTACTTAGATAACTTTTTTTAACAGAAATATTAACCAAAATTTCTCATTCTTCGTTACGTTACATCACAGGCTCACAGCCAATGTTAACATATTCCCAAGTTCAAAGAGCGGTCTCTCAGTTTTTCCGGAATAATTTAAGTCATTTCGACGGAACACACATAGGTACAAAGATATTTCATTTAAATTTTCGATTCAAAACTTAGTCCCGCACTAGACGCGGTTCTTTTTGAACATCAATCAGTGTATGAGATGGAACCATGATTCAAAAATCCTGGAAAACATTTACTGGGTCAGACTAACCCAACCACATGCTGAAATATTCTGGAACAATTTTAAAGAGACCCAGTAGATACACACGAGGCACTCCAATCCATTGCGCGCCTTTTGACATTGGTCTATAGAAATCTCGATTCGGATGACGTTTGTCCGACCCGCCTTGAACCCGCGCGATCGATCGAGGCGAATGTACACATAATTCACTGCCAAGGCCGTAGTGAAAATAACTTTTTAAGATCTATATCCATTGGAATATATTTACGCTCTGTGAAAATCCACGGCCCGTCCTTGAACGTGAAAAGGTCTTTCGAGATTCCAGTTAATACGAAAAAATAGGCTAGAAAATATTGGTGTAGCGCCGATTGAATTTCAAGCTGATATTGGCTGAAATAACTTCGAAATGACTCAGTGTTAGGCCTTTTTTTAGGTTCATGTTGAGAGAAGGAATTTATTTGACGCAAGTGGTTGATTAATAACGATTTCACCATAGTCCGGATGATTAATTATGACCTCGCATTATATATTTTCACCGGAAAACCTACTCACAACAAACTCTGGGCGCGGCTGCAGAACGTCATTTCGTTATCACACAAAAACAAGTTGATGCATAAAAATGTGTTTACTTTTTGGGACTTTAATCTTGTTTATCTTTTAATCTGCAACGTTTAGATCTGATTTGTTTTGATCATGTACGTAACATACAACTGCTCTTTACAATATAATTATTACACTTTCTTTATTTTCTTTTTCTTTCTACCGTGTTTTGTCTAACGCCAGTAATCTTAAGATGTTTAAGCATAGTCGACCAAGGAATTTATTTATCACCACAAGGTTCATTAAATGGTTTTAAAACACCAAAGCCTATTTTCATTTATAAGTCAATGTGACAATAAGTATCATTGTTTTTTTTTTCTGGAACTGACATAAAAAATGGCAAAGCACTTACTTTGTTGACTATACGTAGTTATATCAGTAGAAATGTCAGTAGGTACTTCGTGAATACCCGGTAAACTCGGAATAATTATAACAAACAAATAAAATTGCATTTTAATGGACAAAAACACGTCAATCAATTAATACGATAATTTATTGACAGTTCGTGAGTAATATGCAGTTACAGATGTCTTGCAAAATTCTTTCCCATCGTATTATCTCGGAAATGTTTGTCGTATGGTATTTGTCATGCTGTTTCAGTAAGACTCATAGACACGTCGGCATCGTGTGTTCATGATGGGAAAGGATTATTCACTACGTCTGTACAGAGTTTAGCTGATGTACAATATTCATTTGAATTATTTAATTATTCACTACTGTTCAGTCTTCATTAGATATATCAGAATTGTAAAGCTAGGCTTTCGAGCAAAGCGGCTCTGGCGTCACTGACGCAGCGAAGCACACGCGGCAGCGTTGCTGCGGCAGTGACATCGGAGCTGCTTTGCTCAGAAGTCTAGCTTTAATGCCCAAAAATGTCTGAACACACTTGCGCTGACTATTTTCGAGACTTAGACACCTCCGATGCACCTGGTCGCTCGACCGTCACAGTGCCAACATCCACTGAGGATGCCTCTGAAAGAGGTGTTGTATATTAACTTTTCGTTGATTATTTCATTGTAAAGCATTAACTACATATGTAATAGTAAATTTTCAATGTTAGCGCGACCGTTTGTATGACTTGTTCTCACTAGATTGCCAATACATTTAGTTTGACTGTACCTAGATCTTATTCTTGATCTAGGTATTCTTCAATGCTGGTCTGGGAGTAAAGAAAAAACATAGAATTTACCAGTTGCTTCTCTTCCCGCGCAGATGGTAAAAGCCCATATAGGGAATGGGCGAAAGTCTTAGGAATCACGTTATAGGCGATACGGATAGCAACCCATCACTATTTTGATTTCCCTTTCCAGCTATACGCCCTCAGTCATGCTAGTCGTGGCCTTAAGGTTTTGTTACCTTAGGCTTGGTCAACTCCGTAAGGGATAAAGACATGATGTATGTATGTATGTACCTACATAGATCAAAGTAGAGTGTAAATCAATGGGACTAATTCGCAATGCCGAGTGCAGAAAACTATTAACATACAATCACGTAAAGTTACCCATCCGACGTCTTGGTATTTGGATGTGAGTCACTCGGGTACTGCGCAGTTTTTTTTTCGGAATGTCCTGTTTCGGTGTTTGGGACATTCATACTGTTTGTATTGAATTTGCGTTGATATTTTTGTTTTTCATAACAATACTATCGGTATCAGTCTATCATTTCTTATAACGATTTAATAATAGCCACTGATAAGATCTTATCCTATCGGTGGGAGATTTTGCGTTGCACATATAATTGAAATCGTACATCAATACTGCATTTATGACACAACACGATCGAGTATGAGTTAGAAGGCCGAGTGCATGCAATAACTTCTATAATACGAGTCAGGGAATCGCCGTAGCGTAGCCGTTTATATAGATTATTTTTCTCGTTTCGTCCTTTACACAAGCACACACACACAATACACGTCTTTATCCCTTACGGGGTAGACAGAGCCTAAGGTAACAAGACCTAAAGGCCACGTTTATCATGATTGCGGGGGTATAGGTGGAAAGGGGAATCAAAATGGTAATGGATTGCTAGCCGCATCGCTTATAAGTCATGATTTCTATGCCCATACCCTTGATGGGCTTTTACCATCCGCGAGGGAAAATAAGCAACTGGTACATTCTATGTTTTCTCTTTACTCCTAGATCAGCATGGATGCAACCATCGATTGCGTTTCGTTCATTGCACTTTATGTCGTTTCATTTTCAAACTCCACCAAGAAGATTGCCACCAATACGGTTGATTCTTGTGCCGGTAATTTCCCCGACAATCATCCTCCACACCGCAAGCTCATCGATGCAATACAGCCCCGCTAGCACGAGAGCGCACGAAAGTCGCGTCGCGCGCGAGTTGGACTACCCGTCTCTTTCTTCTTGGTACAGTAAGAAAAGGACGGGCAATCTATCTCGCGCGCGACGCGACTCTTGTGCGCTCTCGTGCTATACGTGCAGGAGCAAGATCAGCGAGTACGATACAGATAGTTAATCGGCCGTACTGCTCAGTTTCGCCATCCGCAAAATAACAATTGCCAAGTCAGGTCATAGTGACCTTGGCAGCGGCACCTCAGCCGACCTTGACCGCCGCCACTTTCCGCCCACGTCCACACCATAAACCTCTCTATGGTGAAACGATATGCGATGGCGGATATCAACTTCCCTTACAATATAAAAGGCGCGGTGACGGAACACTATGCAAAGATTAATATATATGGATGAATGCGAAGAGAGCGAATGTGAGAGCCTTTTGTGGATGTAGGTACTTCGAGATGTATTTAGTTTTGACGGAAGTCGTTATTGTTTCGTCTCGGTGACCTGTTATCGGCTAAGTTTTATTCATTATGTTCTTGTGTATGGGCTGTGCCAGGCGATACTTTGGTTATAGGTAACAGTATCTAAGTAGGTACCTCGCACGTCAAAATGCTTCAGCTAATTTATTTGTTCGTTTAAAAATTACCAAGTGAAATAAATCAATGTAATTGACAATATTTATTAAATACAGTATATTATATAGTTATAATATGTTTTAGAACTCGAAAACAGCTTCTATATTGGGTTTGTTTTGGGCGAAAAATTGATCTAGCTAAGTCTCATCATTAGGAAACAGCAACTTTTTCATTTTGAAAAACACCGAGAAACCGCAGTCCTCAGTATTAATAGCAGAAGACATATCTCGAGCTGGTCATTTGGAACCTCGAACTTTCGCGAACATGTTTATCAATTAACAACATAAATAGGCAGCGCATCAGTGGGGATTCCCATCATATCAGTAATAAACATCGTGAAAACGCATAGCTGGTTTTCCCAAAGAAAACTTCTCGTCAACAAATAATGATTTTGAAAACTAGGATCATCTCATGGATGCGTTGGGAGGGGAAGGCCTAGACGCTCCGTGACCAAATTGGGAACATTTTCAATTGTCATTGCCTATTGAGGCTGACCTTTCGACCGTGCAGCATGTATGAAGAGATTGATGAATGCGGATGAAGCGAGAGAGGTACATCAGGATCGTAGCAAGTGGAACAAAGGAGTCTCCGCCTACCCCTCTGGGAAAGAGGCGTGACAGTATGTAAGTAAGATATCTAAGCACGTTGCTAAATTAGCGAAACTTGTGAATGGGTGACTTCGAACAGATATTAAAACCAAAACGGATACTGCCATCTAAACATTCGACGCTGCATTATCTCATTAATATTACTACAGGCACTCAATTAAAAGTACAGATATTTAAATCTAGGATACGTAATTTTTTTTAAGATTCATGTTCATTTCTTCGTGAATTCGCAGTAATAAATATACTTTTAGACCCGGATGCTGTACAATTAGTATGGTTAGTATTAGAGCAGTTAGTTCTGTCTACAGTTAGCTTCCTAGGTCAACCGTGATTTTGCACTTCTCCCGTTACCAGGGTTGGCACTAGCAAACATCAACTGTCAGTTATTACATTTTTAATCATTGAAATATTTTTGGCGATGACAGGTGAAATTCACTCATCAATAAAAAAAATTTTTGAGTGATATTACCCGACCATATAACACGTTTTAGATTGAGAATCACGATGGATGTCATATCTAGGCTAACGAGAAACGTGATCCATCAAGAAACACAATGACCTGCACCGCAGCAACTTTGTATTGACAAAAAAAGGTCAGAGTTAATTTGACTACAAATCTGCATTAATCCGTGCGTATAAATAAACTTAAAATTAAGGAATACCTTCCATGCAATTTTTTATCATCAACCCTAATCGTGGTAGTATTTTCTTTTTGTCTGCGATATCTCAAAAATGAATCGCGGGTCGTCATCCCGCGGCCGTCGATACACGTGCCGACAAAACGCGTTAAAATATACACAAAAACAAGCTCTACACCAAAATACATATAAATGAACCATCGTGTTACAATTAAAAAGAAGGATTGGGTGTCAATAGCATTACATTTTGCATAGCCGTCCGGCCACTCGCTAAGTAGAAGTAAGTGGACGAACGAAAATCGGTTATTTATTACGTTTTTTTATCGGTAATAGAAATTAATGTTCGAATTCATTGGTCTTTTAATAAGGCGAGTTCGTAGCCGGATCACGTTTGGTGGAATTCGTATCCGAGTATTTTATGAATGTTTTATTGACTTCTACGAGTAATATTGATATTTATGTTTTCATTTATTTTTATAACAGTTGTAAAACACGCGTAAATTAGTATAAAGTTTAGTTCGGCCAGTTTTACTTTTAGGTACCGCTCTAACCATGTACAGTCGCCACTAGATATATCGTAGCGGGCGAGGTCCTCAAATATTGCCGAGCAGAATTAAATTTCAATAAATTCGTTACATTAGATAAGATTAATAACATCAGAACACGCAATTCGTCATAAAGATAAGAGCAGCGACTTTTCAATAAATTAGGAACGTTCAATGAGGTAAAAATATTAGGAAGCACAAATCATCAAAGGTCAGGCTGATCATAAACATCTAAACATATCTATAAAATATACCTTAAGTTTTGTAACAAACAGTTTAAATTACAATGAATTATGCAAGCAATTGAGTACCTATACACTATAGGTGACACCTTTCATCTTGGCATGACATATGAGCCATATTTCTGTTTTGTTTGAAATTCGAATCAATATTACAGACGTATGGTTTATTTACGGTTTATTTTCCACAAACGTATAGATCTTTATGATCAGCCTGACTGCATCGATACTTTTGACGATCTGTGCTTTCTTATATTTTTACCACATTGAACGTTCCGAATTTATTGAAGAGTCGCTGCTCTTATATTTATGACGAATTGCGTATTCTAATGTTTAGTGAAACGATTTTATAGAAATTTAATGCTCCTCCAAAATATTTGAACACCTCGCCCGTATCTGATGGCGACTGTACGACCGTTCATTTTTATTTGAAATTCTCTAACGCGTAGTTCAAATAATCAATCGTAAAGCAGGTATGTAATGATTTATGAAACTATCATAACATAGTAACTTCATGAAAATGGGGACTAGATAAGCGATATTTTCGTATTATCCACCACTAACGTGCCAAGTACCCTTTCGAGGACCGCACTCGTAATTTTAAACTATTCCATAAGAACCCTAGGGCGAATAGGCCGTTAAATATTATTACTATACCGTTAAATTGAGGTTTGTGGACCTTGTGGAAAACTGCTACAATAAGAACTTTCCAGCCATTATTGTTCGCTTATAACGGTACTTAGTTTACGACTCTGATAGTGCTAATGAAAATTATACCAAATTATACTTAAATACAACTTCTGTCCCACTCTGATATCATACTGCCCCCACTCAGAATTCACGTTTAATTAAGTGCGTAAGTTTTAATTTCAGAAACCAAAAAATTAAAAAGGAAAGGTAGGAGCCTCCTACAAGCCATTCATTCGCTTGTGTCAGAAGACATCACTTTTCTAGAACAAGAAATAGTAGAAAACCATAACTTAAACATAACGAGACTATTATTAATATTAGGCCAAAGCGAAACATTGAAATGCGAGTTCCTGTTCAGATTAATCAACGTAAACATCATTCCAAAGTTGTCTTCAAACCGCTCACGAACACCATGAAACCTTCATCTTGCAGTGCAGCCAGCCACTGACAAACCCGCGAAAAATGCGACGCCACATCCTGCCCGCACAATAACATAATAGCAATCACCTCGCGATCTCTGTCTGGCGGCCTGTCTATCAATACCAAACACAGCATCACACTGTGGCAAGCGTTAGAAAAACAAGCGAACATCAAACCGAGCACCTACAGCCTCACAATTGGTACCAATATCGTGTAATGTCTAAATTGTGAACCGCAACGTGCCGGTAGCCGTGTACGATGGGAAAAAATCGCCTCGTGCTCTTTAATCTAGCGTATTGGAAGTGCCGTGTAATGGAGTGAAGGACCTGAGAGGAATGCGAGTGTCGTTTATTTCATTTTTAATCGGCACGCTATCGGCTCGCGCCGCGTTGTGGAAACTTGGGGGCTTTCTTTTGGCGGATTTAACAAGCTTTGTGGCTAATAAGGCGGTTGCTAACGCTTTGTCGGTTAATGGAGCCGACCAGTGCGCTAGAAACCTGTACATGTGAGATAGGATTATTAATTAGCATTTGACAAATTTACTTGAATTAAACTAACGCGATGGAGCATAAATTACCTCGTTTTTGTTTGAATAGACATTCATAAAAAACACCTTTAGCTATTTGATATGAACTTCTTACATTTTTGCCAACCTCATTTTTAGCATTTAATTTAAATGAAAATGTTCTAGAATCACTTAGTTTTCGTCTACTTATACACGAAAAGATTTGATACTATTAATCAAATAAGCAGTCGATGAGTAAATACAAATATTAGTATCGATAATATTTTTCGTAACATATCAAATGTAAGTAATACGACACTCGCCCACTATTTCACTAACTACACTCACTATTCACTATTTTGATTCCCCTTTCCACCTATACGCCCACAATCATGCTAAACGTGGCCTTGAGGTTTTGTTACCTTAGGCTCTGTCTACCCGTAAGGGATAAAGGCGTGATTTATGTATGTATGTAAGTAATACGAGAATTCTTAAATAAAAATAAATATAATGCTCCCTACTGTTTTGCATAAACGACTTTCCTACTTCACGCAAGACGAAGTGATCATGACCACTCGTCGTGCTATAAAGGACTATTGTCATACTATCTCTTTCACACTCACTACTAAACAGAGCATGGCACCTTTCTAGTAGTCTAGATTACGAGCTTAATCTCCACTTAGTCTAATATAAAAACAGCATAGTATCACGTGATGGAATCGTAAAAATCCATCTTATAGCTAAGAATGCGCGCGTTAAACTAATAGAGGCAGCAAAAAGGGTAAAAAAGGTAAAAAGCATGGCAGTCGAGTTGCTGGCGATTATACTTGGATCTGCGCGCGCATGCGATGCCTATGGCTAGGCACACGGCACTGTAATACTGTATTACGAATTAATAGTTTTTTTTTTTTTTTTTGTAAAACCGATGACAGGGCAAGTAGTAGGTACTAAATCGGGATGAGAAAGGAATTAAAACAACTCTCAAATACATATGGAATAACAGATTTTTCAATCCCTTTCTCGTCGCGGTTTAGCACATTACATTGCCAGGTCTATGAGATTTTTTTTGTTTAATGCGCTTGTATGCTATCATTGCACGATACGACTCACTTAAATTAAAATAAACGGTTCTACGTATGGCTAGTAGACAATTGAAAACAGCTAATTGCGTCATAATAATAAGTTTGAGTCATTCTAAAAGCTACCGCTTAGTGCATACATTGCATCCACAAGGTTTCCAAATACGGAGAACAATTCACATTAACATCGGAACGGTTTTAATGTTGCCACTTCAGTTTTGTCTGTTGGTATTAATCGTGGCACGCGTTTACTAATGGCGCAGTTACAATGTTCCGCGCCAGGGAATACTGAATTGATAGGCAACTCGACCAATACAATGCAATGAAAAATAGACAGAAAATAGGACGCACAACGACATTCAATCATTCACACAGAATAATATAAATAGTATGACTTACCAGTATTTTTTTTGAAAATTTATTACAAGTTTTTGTGTAACTTGAATATCAAAATCAAGGGGCTTTTTTTTTTTTGTTAAACTACCAGCGTTTTCGGAAAAACCATCAATGCCAAGAAGAATATAAGAAACTTGGCAGAAAATACACAATTAACTGTTAATAGTTACAGGTACCAACTAAATACATATGAATAAAAAAAAATACAAATGAAATAATACATACTTTGAAGTATGTAAAATCGTTCACGTAAATATTTGTTGAAATTTCTTTCGTCTATAATATTTATTCTAACAATAATGCAAGAGTCTTCAGCAAAAAAGCTTAACGTGCAATTATTAAAAAAATACATCAATAATTTCTTGTATACATTTTAATACCGCAGTACACCTGCGCCGTGCGCGCGCGCCGGTAAGCCTGCTGCCGCAAAAACGCGTCTGCGCGGTAATGAAGAGCTGGAAGGGCACGTATTAATTACCCGACGCGTGCCGGCCATTGGCTAATAAAGTACACTTTAGGTTTACAACCACTGGCCTTCTGACAGGGTAATAAGTTATAAGAAATGCATTTTTCTTTCCTTTTTATTTTACTACATTCGTCCTACGTTTGCGTAAAGAAACGAGGGAACATAAATGTTCGATTTAAGGAGAGGTAACGGAGTGCCGCCGTAGTACAGTCAATAAAATGAAATAAAGAAGAGATAAAACATTATTTCCATGCTGGTCTGGGAGTAAAGAAAAAACATAGAATTTACCAGTTGCTTCTCTTCCCGCGCAGATGGAAAAGCCCATCGAGGGAATGGGCGAAAGTCTTAGGAATCATGTTATAGGCGATGCCGCTAGCAACCCATCACTATTTTCATTTCCCTTTCCAGCTATGCGCCCTTAATCATGCTAAACGTGGTCGTGGTTTTGTTACCTTAGGCTCTGTCTACCCCGTAAGGGATAAAGACGTGATATATGTATGTATGTATGCATGTAAACATTATAATGATATAGTACATACGTAAATGCAGAAAGTATAACAATATTTATGTCAAGGGCTAAATCGCAACCGAATTACCAAAAAGAAATACCTAACAATAATTTACTAGCTGTTGTCCGCGACTTGGTCTCCAAAAAAGTTGTCAATCGCTATCCCGCGGGAATAACGCAATTTTCCGGGATAAAAAATAGCCTATATATAATTCCAGACTATAATCTATCTCTGTTCCAAACTTCATCCAAATCTGTTCAGCTGTTCAGGCGTGAAAGAGTAACCAACATCCATACAACCTCACAAACCATCGCAATTATAATATTAGTAGAATATTCTAAAGTAAGTTCGTAATGAAGTGATCGCTCTGTAAAACCTTTACTATATCTAAGCACTTACATTATGTGTAAGTGCTTAGATATAGTAAACTGTGGATGAAGCGAAAGAAATATGTCAGGATCGTAGCAAGTGGAATAAAGTAGTCTCTGCCTACCCCTGTGGGAAAGAGGCGTGACGGTATGTATGTATGTATGTACTTACATTATCACTTTCGTGTAATTGCATATTCACAGCTCATCCTCGCGACACTATATCGCTGTCGTACAACTGTCGACAGATCCTTATCGTCCACGACAAAATCTTATCTACCGATCTGTAACCAAATGAGTTGGTCTGATGTGACATCGCATGGCATCGGCCGTTCACACGCGCAAACAGCTTCTGTACTCATACAGCCCTAGAAATAAGGTAGAAGCATGTATCGGCGTTGCCCACCGTACGCATATCAACATTAGATATACGGCGATACCTCTATTAAGCCCGAGTTAGCATGACTTAGGGTTTCCGAATAGGCGAGGCTGGTTATTGACCTGATGCGAAGCAGGAAAGCATTACGTCTAATTTGAAGTAAGTAGTTTTTTTTTAAAGAGCCAAATCAGCATTGGGCTGTCTTCAAAGTTTTTATTTGGTGGTCAGAAACATCTGTACGTTATAGTTGCTATGCTGATTGGAAGAGACGTTTGCGGCTGGGTACAAATGAAAATTACATCACACAAAGCAGATATGATGGATGTATGTAGAGAAATGTTGAAGTTTGGCACACAGATTAGTTTGTAATTTGTTTTAACACAAACAGTACTTTTATGGCGGGTAAATTGCATAGTTCCCGCGAGATAATCGCTTGTAGAAGAAGTGGGCTAAAACTGTGGTAAAACAAGAGCAGTTTCTTCGCACTTACTACTACTAAGAGAAAGCCAAAACTTGCGTTTCATGCAAGTGAGATATTTTAAGACATAGTAAATTGCAGTACCCGCGGGCCAGCGCTAACGCTAAGCAAATCCCTCGTAGACAAAGCGAGCTACAGACCTACGTGATACAACAAAAGTTTCCTCACACTTGCTACTAGAAAGTCAAGCGAGCTAACGATGCTCATCACCATCTCAGTCTTGAGAATCTTGCGTTTCATGCATGTAAAATATTTTAAGACAGGATTAAGTAACGTTCAGGAACGCAAGGACAAAGATAGGTTGGACGTTGCGCAACGGGAAGCCTACAATGCCGGTCCGGGCCGGAATTAGACGGATCGGCTCCGACAGATTTAGAATCGTCAGGAGACAAAAAGTATGTAGAAACGGGCGCGCTTAAACGACTAATCAGGGTGGCTGTCACACCGTTCGGCGGTTCATAACACTATTGACATAAAAATGATAATAAAGATGACTAAAACGCAAAAGACTAGGCTGTGAAAATTTTTACCATAAAGAAAAACAAGCGCTGCAACTTTTTCATTACAATATATTTTTTAATAGATTTAATTAAGTGAAAAGAATGCGGAGACAATTATATTTATGTAATTTGTGAATGTAATTTGTCGCTACATAGTGACGTAAATTTACAATGAAAATGTTCAAAACATTCAAGCAACTAACGCCAATGACAATGAGATTGTTATATTAGTTTCAGTGCACATCACGAAAGTTTCAGTCACTAGAAATGTGTTTCAGTCCTAACAAACCACTAGAACTTATTGCAAAACAATAGTAATAATAAATTTGAAATACAAACATACGGCCAATAACTTCTTCGAGCTACGGCTCCTTAGTTGCACGTTTTAATTACACCTGGCATTCCGCGGAGATCATACTACACATTGTACGAGGAATTGCTAATTACAGCATAGTAATTGTAACCGTACTAACTAATGTATATACAACAGAGGTATGTAAGTAAACAAACAAATGTACCTACTATCGAGTTAATGGTTGCAGTTCATTATACAGTGCTATAAATAGAAACAGCTACTGTTATAAAAATACAATAATTAATAGCAGCTATAGAGACGCCGCAACGCGTAACGACTTGACGAGTTAACAATGTTGGTATAATAAAAGCAACGTAAAATCATTTAGTAGTGATAAACATCGGAATTCTCATCGACTGAGTTTGTGTTAATAACTACTTATGAACTAAATACATATACGTATTTAAAATGAATAGTTGACTGATGAGAGTATATGCAGCCCCGCCCGCTCCACTTGCTAATCTAGATATAACTATGACATATCCATACATTAAAACACTACAAGGGCAATGATAGCACTTGCCGAGTTTCGTAATGTCATCTGTGAAAATACCACATTTGAGTGAAAAATGTGGATTGAATTTTCAAGACACGTAGAGTAGCAGAAAACTACAGGTCCGAATAATTTTGACAACTGGTCGGGAACTTCGCATGATTTTAAATAATAAAATTCACGCAAATATGTTTTTGAACAAAAACAAAAGTAGACGTTTTTCGAAAAAAAAACACTGAACAGTCGAATCTTTATAATAATAGTACTAGATTACGATACTTCGGTGTGACGGGCGGAAACATTAAATAGCCAGATATTTCTGGACACGAGACTCCGAATCCGTAACAGACACCGCCACAAAGTGCCCGAGCGGCCACTTGACTTATATGGCGAGGAAAGTTTAACTTATAAATAATCTAGCTTCACACATTGCCTATACTTACAAAGATGAATGAAGATCACACACCCTACAAGTACCGAGTGACAAATTTAGCAATTGAGACCGAATGCTAATACGATTATTTTGCTTTACGCTTACTGCTTTACTCCCGTGACTCCTTTTCGATGAAGAGAATCTCTATGCAAAATTCACGTTTTATAAGTAGAACTTGGTCTGGGCGTCTATGCGTCAGTAACGACATGACACTAGACGTCAAAGCTCTGCTTGCGCGGTCAGCTGATGGCGGCAATTCTCCTCTCTCAATTAACAATCCTTCGTCGTTTAAGGTTACTTTTACCCTTAAACACCTTCAATTTGATAGGCTCAAATAGATATGAAACTGCGTGTCAGGCGTACGTAGCTTCCAACTTCAACCATGACCAACCCCGCTAGCACGAGAGCGCACGAAAGCCGCGTCGCGCGCGAGACGGACTACCAGTCTCTTTCTTGTTGGTACAGTAAGAAAAGGACGGGCAATCTATCTCGCGCGCGACGCGACTCTTGTGCGCTCTCGTGCTAGACGTGCAGGTGACACTACTCTCTCTCGATTTCACCAGTCTAACCCAAAAAGTGCGTAGGTACGCGAGAATTATAGCATAGTTTTTATGCACAGCGTTAATTGTCCGATATGGTGAGAAAGCCCATGGTGCCGTGTCTAAAACGCAAAGCACGAAGCCCCCGGCGACTCCTTAGACATCCGTGACACTTTGTTAGTGGAAGTGTCAACTGACGATTACAAAATTAGTGTTACGCACGATTGGCGGGTTGTTTAGAGTAACACGTATTTTTACGGTTGTCTTCGCGTGAAGTGATAAACAAACTATACTCTGTATTGCTCCGTGGGAGATGGAATTGTGTTAGAGCTTTTTTTTTTTATTCGCTTGTTGTCATGCCACTGGGTTTAGGCTGGTACTTGGGGAGATGGCGGCACTTTAGCTAAATGGATTTTGCAATATCTCATGATAGCTTAAGCATTTAATGGTATATTGCATCGTATGCTTAACGGTGTACATATTAAGGTATTGACCGTACTGAGATCAAAAACATAAATGATCAGCTTCCAAATTCATATAAAGTCCAATCTTTACCAAATTTGGTCAAAATAACATTTCAACTTTATAGTATGACTCCCACAACCCGTATCGCGCAGAATAAATGTCAACGAAACAAAATAATCATAACATTTGTAGTTAATGGGGTTGAAACGATTGGCATAAGAGACTATAATTAAAGGGGTTCCTTATCTCTGACAGCACCAACTGCTCTAAGTACGTAAATATTTAATACCCACTACTTAATAAGTACTTTGCTATCTATTAAGCATTATATCAAATTGCTTGAGCAGCCTCTTCTTCTAGTTTAGGTATAGGTACCTCAATTCTGAAGAAATTAGTACATTATAAATTGAGCATTGACTATATTCCTCTGAAATGCGAGATGCAACAATCCTTATATTTATGTTTTTATTTCTAATCTATTTTCGTGTAACGGATCGTAGGACCGTGTACGAGGTCCGTTCGGATAGCTACCACCGCCTAACTCGCTAGCACCGTCGCCAAAATTGCTGGCACATGGTGTCCATGGGTGCTAACTGATTTCATAAAAAAAAAACTCAAAACGTCTGTCCACTCGGTTAGCTTCTTTGACACGTTCTCGTCTCGGACGCAGTGACCCCACGCATAAGATTCGCATGAGTCACCCCACCCCACATTAGCGTACAAGAAACGACAGTCAATAAGTCTGTCTTTCTAATCAAGGGGACGATTTAATTCATCAAATTAGTTTGATTATGCAGCGAGTCACCTTGAACTCGAGCATGCAGACAGTGAACGACCGACATTTACGTTTTCATAATTAAGCTTGTGGTAAATGAATAATCCATTCAAGTTCTTATCAACGGCGAGACGGGATTACGAGCCGCGCCATCCTAAGCCCCATTCCAGTCGCAACGTCAGGTCATGGCTTCTGACATTAATTTTATGACATAGTTGAGATGTAGTTGATATATTGCCGGACGCGGCAGAATTGAACTGTTAATTTCATGAACTGACGCGTGTATGACTCGTTTCGCTAGTGTACAAGAAATTAGGTAGTGAAGACGACGAAATAGATAACAATTGCTACATTGCACCTTTTAAAAGCTGAAGCAGATAATACATACATACATAAATTACGTGTTTGTCCCTTACGGGATAGACAGAGCCTAAGGTAACAAGACCTAAAGGCCACGTTTAGCAGCAAATAATAATTGGTTAAAGAGTACAGTATAAAAAATATAAATCTAAGCCGACATCCACAGCAGTAACAACGTCTCAAAACGTAAATTTATTAATTAACTGCTTAGTTGAAGCTGACGGTTTAATCTCGACCCCGAAAACCATTGGTTGTTTTGGTAAAATATTGAAAATATTATATTTAAATGTTTTCAATATAAAAACATCATAAGGCACTTCCAAGAAGTAATTTCATCGTTCAAAAAGGACGATACTAGCCGGAGGGCAGCCCATCACAGTATTGTACAATAAAAGAGAAACATATTGGACGAAAAACTAAATTGTAAAGAATATAATTACACACAATATTATAAAGGACTGACACTTAAAAACTTCAACACACTAGGCACTCGCACTACAGAAACGTAATGTAAGGTGGCACAAAAGTCACGTGAAGAACGTTGCATAAGAATCCAACTTCTTCCCTGCTAGTGACAAAAAAGGCACGAGCAAGTCGTAACAAGTTTGTGAAGTGAAACATCTGCTGCGAGGGACCAAATTGAGCTCGCGTGATACAGGTGTCGGTAATCCTTGACCCTTAATAGTTTATAATTTAATCCAGTAATAACCTAGTTTCCGGAAATCATTAAACAGGCAACAGGCTGCTGGCTCCATTAAGCTAATTGTCATGAAAGTTATTAACTTGATCAGTTCAACAAAATATCTTCTCGCAACTAGTTATTATTCCACCATCAATTTTCGATCAGAAACTGTCTGCGTCTGTCAAATCGGGGCGAGCGTGACTTGGTAGTGATTTTTGGACGACTCATGCATGTACCGCTGTGCTTTTAGAGGTGTTAAAAGTGTACCGTTTGGGGTCAAACGAAATCAAATCAATTACTAGTCAATAAGTAGTCGTGACCTTGTTACATCTCATACTAAAGATTCACTCGATTATGACTTAGGTTTAAGCTCAATTTAAGGTATAACAAATATGTATCAAGTTGATAATGCTTACGACCAATTGTGTCTAGGTGTGTATGAGAAACTCATCATTATACACGGTAAACAAAATTATAAAAGTCTCAGATATTTGCATAGGTAATCAAAAAAATTTAAAAACCAAAACAATTGAGTAGAAAAGGCTACAAAATCTCATCAGAACGCTAAATGCAGCGCCAAATTCCTAAGAAAAAACCAACAACAAAGCGAAAAAACGTTCTGGAGGCGCCAAAAAGCCGCCGTCTTTCCAGGAATACCAGCCAATGAGGATGAATGAAAAAAGCCCGAAGTCGCCGCCGACAAACGGTTTCACAAGCCGATGCACCGATATTGTTCGAGGTTTAACAATTTGACGATAACAGGAACGCTCTTTTTTTTTTGTGGGCCTTATCTTTTTTCAACGTTTCGCCGAACTAAATATCGCGGCCGGAACTCTTGATGAAGGTTACCTAATTTTATACCCCATTACCATTAATTACTCTGAATTCGGAATTAGGTCTCGGCTAAATATCCAGGTTTGATAGCTGAAGTTGATGATTGGAGTACTTATGTGAGTGGGTGTATGTATGTGAATAGAATATGCAACAACAATACATTTTATTGCAATTACACCTGAGTTATCCCACCATTGAGATATAATATACGTATATTATAGCATAATGTATCCCACCGATTCAAAGCCGAGGGAGTATCAAGGTCTGTGCGCCGTTTAAATTTCAAAAAGCAGTTAAATGTTTTGTGTTTCATTGTACGATGAAATTGTCAGGCATTGAACACTCCTCTCTAATGTCAAGTGCAGTTTAGTATTTCACAATATAAGCGCAGTCAAACAATTAAAACAGACAATTATAAAATTCACTGATATACTTTAAAAAAACAAACGGCGTCATTCTTTCCCGCCACGACATCTAACGCTTTGTCATCCCAAAGACATTGTTCCCCAAGGTAAATAATAAAAATGTATTCATCAGAAACAACAAAAAGGAATCCTCTTACCGGGAAGACGCGTTCATTTCTCCAACTACCCGCAAATGGAGGAGAACAAAGATGGAACGGGACGCATTGTGAGGGCGTCTTTTGTCAACCCCGAGCCTGGTTCATGAATCGAAATCTATGGGTGGTATGTTGTGAGCCTTAGTTTAACTATCCCTAACATTTTTGAGAAAATGCAACACCACTATTGTTTAGTTATTGACCATTGTAAAACAAATATTATCCGAGGCGTCATTTATGACACTTCCTTTTTAATGGAGGCAGATGTAAATGGAACAATGAGGAAAGGTGCTACGGGCAGGGCGCGCTGAGGTCCGCTTTGTTTCAACATCTGTATCTATCCGTAATTGCCATCACCTGCCGTTTCCTTGTTAAAATCATTTTATCGTTGTCGCAGCTTTCGTGTTCACTTTCGTTGCCGTCCAATTTGTGTTTGGCTCGGTATTTTTGATTGGGGGTCGGGTTTCACTTGTCCCTCAATTAGAGACGGTTAATGCTGGGCATTAACCTTAAATTCGTTCGGTCAAAATAATCTGAGATCTTTGCGTTCTTAATAAAGGACAGCGTGCAATCGAACGAGGGGCTTCGGTGAATCGACAAAAACAACCAGATATTCCCGCGAAATGCGTTCTAACTTCACAGGAAAAAAACACGGGACCACAGGACAGATTCATGCGTAGGTAATCGCGACTGACATCCAGCGGAGATGTGATCGTTAAAATGTCACCACACGTCCACAGTTACGACCACCTTGCTGCGATTCTGACAGGTGCAGAGCCCAAAATCGTTGCGACTTTGATCGCCCCACTGACGACTGTTTAATTGGTTAGTGAAATATTTTATGGGCTTACACAAAGAAATGTTTACCTTAACAATCGGCGTTGCGTTTTATTACGTGGTTGATAGCATCTCCGAAAGGCAAATAGATTTTTATTTTCAATTTAATTGCAGTATCGCTTTTGTGCGTGCGGCTCGTGTTGAGTGCTATTGAATTAGGGTGCTCAGATTATAATTTTACTTTAGTTATTGAGGTTTCTGTCCCATCGAGCACCTTCTCACCAGGTATCAAAAGGTCGCACGCTTAGCATGATGATAGGTGAGCCCAGAAAGCTTTTCGTACCACTAAGTTTATCTGCCACTAACAACTAGATGCATTAAAGATCAATTAAATTAATAACCGTAAATATTGAAAACCAGTGATAAGACTAGAAAGGCCACAAGAAACACTGAAAATTTCGAGCAACGAGAACAATACTGACGCAAGCCGGTTTAATGTCACACTACTCTATCCGAATACATCTTATCGTAGCAATAGCGATTAGTTAGTACATTTCAAATAGAGATGAACTGATCATTATTCCGCCTAATGAGTCGCATCCGTCAGTTAAATGAACTAACGATGTTATCACTAAAAAGATAGATTTGTAACACATTACCGCTCAAGCGGACCGGACAGGTGATGTGTGTCAGTCTGTAAATTAGACTGCCCTTTCACATTCATCAAAAGGTCTTAAGAGTCATGGTACTCTTAAAACTTAAGCCGTTTTGCTTTCAAAGGCACTGTAATGGGCATTTGAACATTGTGTTATTCGCTTCCCGATGTCTTTTTAATGTTCCTCTATTGATTATTTTTTCTTTCGCTGTTTTTTTTTCTCAGTTTTTGTGGACGTTTTCGACTGTTGATGTGGAACTGTTTTAAATAGTAGTTGCCGTAGCAGGTGCATGTGAGTTTTTTTAAACAAATTATGTCCGTTTATAGGTCCTTGAGTTTCTTCATAAAAGTTCGGACCAACTTGAGAATGAAAAAAATGTTATACAAGTCTTTTAAAAAAAATTGCCATTTTTATTTTTCTTCTCGTTTTTTTCTTTCATTGCTACACACTTTAGTGTACTCGTTCAAGCACTATTCACCGCGCAGAATCTAAGCAAATATAGTAACGTACTTAAGACCAAGCCGATAAAAAGGCAAACGCCCAAACTTCCGAAGAAATCAATTAGTCGCGGAACAACGCCGCCACCCAGAAGCTAGATAATCAATTTAAAACAACAATTACTATTAATTCAGCCATAATTGAACGTTAAAAAATGTCAGAAGGCTCGCGTGTTTATTTAATCCAAATAATTATACAGCAACCTTGTATTAAAGAGGCGGTGTACACGCGCCCTTAGGTAAATGACCTATCGACATACCAACTTGTGAAACGCGATGCTCAAAAACTTTATCGTACTGCTATAAGGTTTTTATTGCAACGGTGTAGAAGTAAACGAAGATTGTGCTTCCGAAAAATATTTCTGAACAAAAATGTTCGTACTTATTACACGAAAGCTAAGGTCGGTATTCGCTGCTTACTTTTTTAAATGAGGGCGCGTAATGACAAAAACGTAAGTTGTAATTTGGTGTAATTCGATGCTCGTTTTTTGAAAAACACTTTTAATTATTGGTGTCGTAATACTCGTTATTTTGTTACTAACTGTGTTATATTCAATTGGTTTTTTTCGGCTCAAGTACAAACCCTATTATTATAGAAGAAACATGCGCAAAGGGGAAACCATAATTGGCTATTACTACATACATACATACCGTCACGCCTCTTTCCTAGAGGGGTAGGCAGATACTACTTTGTTCCACTAGCTACGTTCCTGACATACTTCTTTCGCTTCATCATTCATCAATCTCATCATACATGCTCGTCGGTTTCGAGTATTCCCTGACCTGACCTGACCTTTTTCCAAAACATCTCCTATTTGGTCTCGGGACATCCGTCCAGGCCTTCTCCACGCCAAGTCTAGCATGATTGTGGGCGTATAGGTATAGGGGAATAAAAATGGTGATGAATTGATAGCCGCATCACCTATAGCCTGATTCCTAAGATCCTTGCCCGTCCCCTCGATGGGCTTTAACCATATGCGCGGAAAGAGAAGCAACTGGCACATTCTATGTTTTTTCTTTGCTCCTAGGCCAGCATGGAAGGCATGTAAGCTCTGTTATAATGGACCGCTAGAGTATAAAAATCTGGATTACATTACTTGATGTTCAGTTACTTAATTATTAAACAAACAAAGTTCGTACAAAAGTGTAATACACACCTGAAGTCTACCGTGAAACTTACCGTCTTGCTGCGTAGTAAAGTTTCATCTTTGACAAAATAAGCCTATGTCCTCCATTGAAAACTCCCAACGAATATTTAATATGCCGAACAAAGCTCATTTTTCATGTTCCCAACTCAAGGGGACTGCGTTTGCTTGCAATACATTTGCATATTATTGGAAGTGGTCTATTAAACACTGGGACGTCAACCATCAAGAATCGCTAAGGGTGTAAATCTAAAATGTCCTAGTCTATTCTTTTATATCGGATACTAAATTGACAAGTGCAAATGTCAAGTTGCCGAATGAGCTTTTATTGTTCAGTGGTGCACTCGAAACTATCGACAATGTTTGTGGCCTGGATACAAGTGGTTTGGCCATGTTAAACTTTAGAAAAAAAACAAGTAAATTTAAAGGTTTATTAGTTTATTACACAAACTTATATGCAAACTATAAATCATAATGTATCTCAGTGTTTGTCAATTGTATTTACACATTATTACACAGTAAAGAGTTTATATACATGTGTATACACGTACTTACGTATATATTAAAATGAGTGTACCAAAAAAATTAACATACCTAATTTCTCCTTCCCTTGTATATTGAGATTTAAATAATGACTTTCCATAATGACACCATCACTAATTTTGAATTGCAATAAACAGCCAACACACGTAATGTCATTTTAGTATCTGAAAATAATAGACTTCACTTAAAATAAAAACGGTGAAAACGAGTCAGAATCTTTATATCCAACATACTTTGGAATTAATTAAGTAAAATACTGGGTTCCATCTGACATCTTCAGCCCACATACGTCTCAATCCTGGACACGGCCTTCCTCACCTAGTCGGCCATAGTACCGCCGCGGACCCAGTGTAGTTTAAGCAACTTTACACACACCATTTAACTGCGTCACATATTGTAGGCAGGTTTGTCCACAAAGTTTTCCTCCACCAAAAAACTCATTGTAAATTTCCAACGCGATTTCGCACATCAAGCCGAAGAAACTCAAGAGGTGCAAGTCCGGGCCGAACCCTTTGCTTGAGGCCATAGGTCGAACCACTAGGCTACCACACCTTTATGCCACGACCATGGTCTCCGCCTACTGCACGTAAAAGTGACAAATTTCCATTCCAAATTCGTATAAATTATAATGAGCCTACATAAGTTCAAGTTTCTTTCATGCTGGTCTGGGAGTAAAGAAAAAACATAGAATTTCCCAGTTGCTTCTCATCCCGCGCAGATGGTAAAAGCCATCGAGAGAATGGGCAAGTCTTAGGAATCATGTAATAGGCGATGCGGCTACCAACTTATGACTATTTTTAATTCCCTTTCCACATATACGTTCTTAATCATGCTAAACGTGGCCTTAAGGCTTTGTTACCTTAAGCTCTATCTAGCCCGTAAGGGATAAACACGTGATATATGTACGTATGTATGTATGTATGTATAAGAACTCTGCCTCGATAACGGATCACTGACTTTCCGAGAAGGAGGGTTAGGGTCCGGTATGGAGCCGGTCACAAGCCCGGATAAAAGAGGAGTGCACGGGTCACGCTGACATACCGGCATTACACCGGTATTGCAGCGTGCCCCCCTAAACCCCCAGGGTCAGAGGTGGGAGGACGTGCCGGAGACCCTCACAGCCGGCTGTGGGCAGCGGGGGGTGGGTGCGGATTGGGCTCGCGAGCGGTCGAGGGGTGGAGGAGTAGGGCCTGTGCGGTATCCGTCGGTGAGGGAAGCTTTGGGGTGTCATTGATGATGCACTCGGGCGGAACCACGGACGGAGCGATGGGAGGGGGAGGTGATTAGGAAACGCAACCCCGGGACCTCAGGAGAGAGGCACCTGGGGGGACACGCAATGACACCAGACCCCGACTGCCGCCACAAGCAGCACAGGAGCTACTCACTCTATGCTCGCGAGCCCACTCGGCACAATCGCTGCTAGGAACGACTACCCGCAGGGGAGGTGGCGCTCACTGCGGAGACATATATAGCCGGAGGTGGTAAGGGAGCACTGCCACCTTCATTAATATCTTTCTTCCCACACAGCATTTATTAAAAAATGAATAAAACATCATACTCAAAGAGTACAACCACACCTGCGATGGCAGGGGAAGAGAAGAGGAAGAAGCCGACCCCAGGCTCCAGCAAGGGACCCCCCCCAGATGTCCACCTTCAACTGGGAGGGCTGAAGATCGGCGAGGAGGAGCTACTGCGATCGCAGGAAGCTCAAGAGGCAACCCTCTTCCAGCCTTATAGGACGAAGGCGGAGAAAAAGAGAGCCTGGAGGGCGAGGAAAGCGGAGAGGATAGCGCTAGAAGGGGTGGGGGGTAGTGAGGGGACGAGCCCCACCGCCGGTAGGAAAAAAACAAAGAGACAGAGCACGGATGAGGGGCAGTCGGGGAAACCTCCACCGAAGCGCCGGGATCTAGGAGGGGGAGCTGTGGACGGGAGTCGGAGGGAGGCGAGAGCCAACCGGGACCTCGCTGTGGCTGTCTACCGGGAGGACGGCGTTTCGGTGGATGAGGCCCTGGCCAAACTCATCCGACAGAAACTCACACGGCTGATTGAGGTGGAAGTCATGTCCATCTGGGAGGGGAGGACTGGAGCAAGGGCTCCCCAGTTCGCGACGTCGGGGTTGGTGACAGGAGGATTCTTCCTTGTGTCACCGGTCTCGACGGAGTCGAGGGAGTGGCTCTTGAGCCAGTCCTTTGATGAGATTGACGGACACAAGATTGGCGTGAGGAGATACGAGCAGACGATGGTGCAGGTGTGGGTTCCGGGAGAGCCGGACACCGATAGGTTCCAGGAGATGCTGGCAGTCCAAAATTGGGACAAGCCGGAGCTCCTCATGAGGGACTGGCGCGTGGTGGTCCGGGAAAAGCTGGAGAAGGGCACCCTGTTGCGCTTCGCGGTGCCGGCCTCGGTGGAGGAGAACTGGGGGGAGTCCAACTACCGGATTCTCTTCTTCTCGGCCACCAAGGTCCGGGCCAGGATCACCAGGTCCCAGTCCTCTAAGGAGATGAAAGAGACGGAACAGGGCAGTGAGGAACAACCCCACAGAGAACCCACACTGGAGCAAGGAGAGGCAGACCCAGGCACTCACTCAGGGGAAGAAGGAGGAGTGAGTGGAGATGGGGACGACCTCTCCGAGTGAAGGTGTGGGTACATGTACACCACACAACATAGCATAATATCATGACACAAACACACAACACACTAAACACAAACACAAACACAAAAACACAAACAAAGATTTGCCAAGTAAACCTCCAGCACTGCAAAGATGCAATGTCCGAGCTGGGACAACATGTTGCGAGGAATAGAGTTGAAATAGCATTACTACAAGAACCTTATGCGTGGAGAAATCAGGTGGCCGGCCTGGGACATCTGGGGGGAGCCCTCTTCTATGAGAGGAATGGTGAGCGACCTCCCAGAACATGCATATACGTAAGTAACAATGTAAGGAACAGCGGTTGTTTAATGACCATATGTTACAGAGACCTCGTGGCAGTGGAGACATTCTTCACCGACGCGGGGGGGAGGAGACACAAGATAGCGTTGGCGTCCTGTTACATCCCAAGTGAGGGCGAGGCACCCTCCAAGGAATTGGAAGAGTTGATAGTGTGCTACAAAGGTAAGGGAGTACCTCTAGTTGTTGGTTGCGATGCCAATGCCCACCATGAAGTTTGGGGGAGCACTGACACCAACAGTCGGGGGGAGTCTTTGCTAGAACTAATAATAAGTAATGACCTAGATATAATGAATATGGGCAATACGCCAACTTTTGTAACTAGGGCCAGAAGAGAGGTGCTAGATATCACGATAGCATCAAAGGGCGCGAGTGAGAAGATTAGTAGCTGGAGAGTAGACACGGAAGACAGCATGTCAGACCATAGGAGGATACTCTTCAGCATAGTATACAAGGTGGAGACAACAAAGATAAGAAACCCAAGGAAAACGGATTGGGCGAAGTATGAAGAGGAATTGAGTAAAAATGCAGCCACGACAGGGAGATACGAGAGTATCCAAGACCTTGAAAGGGGCGCGACTAAACTCAAGACAGACATAATGGAAGCATTCCACAAAGCATGCCCAGAAAGGGAGGTGAGATCCGGAAGAGGGCAGCCATGGTGGAATAAAGAGCTGCAAAAACTCAGGAAAGAAACAAGAAGGGCAATGAGAGTTGCAATTAAGAAAAACGATTCCCATAGCTGGGACGCGTACAGGAGCAAGAGGAACATATACAGCAGAATGAGGACACAGTCGAGCCTTAAATGCTGGAGAGAGTACACGGCAGAGATACAGGGGTACTCGGAAGGTGCACGGTTAATGAGAATGCTAGCGGGCGAACGAACGTGCCAATTAGGAAGTCTAAGAGTGGGTGAGGAAATGGTTACGGAGCCGGAAAAAGTTCTGGAGACCATGTTCAGCACACATTTCCCGGACTGCAGAGATGTGACGATAGAGGAAGAAGAAGGAGAGGGAGGCCCGCAGGAGTGGGGGCCGGCCGGGGAGGTTGTAAAAGAGGAGAGAATGGAGTGGGCGGTAAAATCCTTTGCCCCCTTCAAAGCGGCTGGCCCGGATGGCATAATCCCGGTGCTACTCCAAAAAGGATACAAGTATGTAAAGAGCAATATGATAGCACTATATGAGGGAAGTATAGCTTTGGGATACATCCCAAAGGAATGGAGAGAGGTAAGGGCGATTTTCCTGCCTAAGCCAGGAAGAATAACATACCAGGACGCAAAGTCGTACAGAAGCATCAGCCTTTCATCGTTCGTGTTGAAAACACTGGAAAAGATGATAGATGCACATCTGAGGAGCAAGATAGTAAGCAGCGATAGACCGCTACACGGCAATCAGCATGCCTATGTGGCAGGGAAATCGACAGAGACGGCGTTGCATAATCTTACAGTGAGGGTGGAAAGAGCCCTGGGAGAAAAACAATACATGCTAGGATGCTTCTTCGACATAGAGGGGGCATTCGATAAGGCGACATACTCCGCGGTAGAGGAGAGTCTGGAGAGAGAAGGAATCAGTCCGACGATAGGGAGATGGATCTCCAAGATGCTCAGAGGCAGGGATATATCAGCCAAACTGGGAGAATCTATGAAAAGAATTAGGCCTCGCAGGGGATTCCCGCAAGGTGGGTGTCTTTCCCCCCTGATGTGGTGTCTACTGCTAGACTCGTTGATAAGGAAGCTCAACAGAGGGGGTCTATACATGCAAGCATACTCTGATGATGGGGTAATACTGGTACAAGGCTCAGTGCTTAACATCGTCAGGGATATTATGGTGAGAGGACTATCACAGACGATAGAGTGGTGCAGGGAAAGAGGGCTAGGCCTGAATCCCGCAAAGACTAAGCTAATGCTGTTCACAAACAGAAGGAAGATAGGAGACATGAGGCCAATAAGGCTGCAAGGGGTAGATCTGGAAACAGTGAAAGAAATAAGGTATCTGGGAGTGACAATTGACACAAATCTCAGGTACAAGAGGCATATCAAGGAGCAAACCGCGAAGGTAATAAGAACACTGTGCCAATGTAGAAGGGCAGTGGGAAGGAAGTGGGGACTTAAACCACGTATGATACACTGGATGTATAAGGCAGTCATACTACCAAGGCTACTATACGGAGCGGTGGTATGGTGGCACAGAGCTCGTATCAAGGAGTATCAGAAGGAACTGAACAAGGTACAAAGACTGGCATGCCTCATGATAACAGGGGCCATGAGAACCACCCCAACACAGGCCATGGAGGTAATGCTGGGACTGAAAGCACTCCATTTAGAGATTGAAAAGAGAGCCATGGAACAGTGGCACAGAATGAGAGCATGCAGAGAGTGGAGAGGGAACTTCACAGACAAAGGACATGCACTCATTGAGAAGGAGGCGGTATTGAAGCTAGGAATGCTAGCGCAGAATAATGACCTCATCAAGAAAGAGAGGATCTTTGACAAAAAATACAGGATCCACATTGGAGACAGAGACAGCTGGAAAGTAGATCTGGAATATCCGACAACGATCTGCTTCACGGATGGCTCAAGGAGAGAAGCGACCAAACTCGCGGGAGCGGGCGTCATAATACCCAAGATGAACGTTCGGGAGGCCATACCGCTAGGCAGATATGCCAGCGTGTTTCAGGCGGAAGTATGCGCAATAATGAAATGCGCTCAGATCATATGTGAGAACCTGGGCAACGATCGTGATGTAGGAACAGTGGTAATCTACTCCGACAGCCAAGCAGCGCTAAAAGCACTAAACAAGCCAACAGTCAATTCCTCACTGGTAAGGGAGTGCAGAACAGCACTCAACAGACTAGGAGAGAATACGAAGGTAACGGTAGCCTGGGTCCCAGGACATCAAGGGGTGATGGGCAACGAAAGAGCAGATGAACTAGCAAGGGAGGGAGCGGGTACAGAATTCACAGGTCCTGAACCGGTACTCCCAATCTCGGGAGATGTCACAAAAGGGACAATAGACAGACTAAAAGAGCAAGAAGCAAACGCAGAATGGAGCCAAGCTCTGGGGTGCAGACAATCGAAGATGATGCTGAAAGGCATAAACCGCAGAAGAACTAGGTATCTCCTGAATCTAGGTAAGAGTAGCTTAAGAATATTAACTGGCATCATCACAGGCCATAATACTCTAAATAGGCACTTAAGCATTATAGGTATAACAAGCGACCCCTCCTGCCCGCACTGCGGGAAAGAGGAGACGAGCAAGCACGTCCTCACGGAGTGCGTCATGTACGCGGCAGCGCGGCGCGAAGCATTCGGGAGCGACGTACTGGAGGAGAACGAGCTTAGTGACATCCAACTAAAAGATGTCCTTATGTTCGGCAGGAAAACCCGAAGATTCGGGGAGAGTTGCGGTGTGGGAGCGCTGCTGGGACGGTAACCGGCGGCTTCAGCCAAGGGGAACTGGGCTGAATGATCGCCATAGAGGATCGACAGCCCGCCTGATCCAGCCAGGCGTCCCCACATCATCATCATCATCATCATCATGTATGTATAAGTTCAAAAGTCATATTTTAACAAATTTGTCAGGAGCAAGCATACCTAAAGATAATATTTATATTTTAAACGTACCTATATATACGAATAAAGGAATAATACTAACAGCTGCTTCTCACTCGGATATCCGTTAGTTTCGATTACGGATAATAATATTTAAACTAATTTTAAAAGAAAAATACAAATAAGTAAATTTAGTCTTGCTGCACATCCCCGATGGATCACGGCAACCGAAATCTAACCAATACAATAACAGAATATGACTAAACCGCCTTTACTATCATTATGACTACTTATTGACTGACTTCGGAGAAGGTAGAATTTCTTAAAAACACCTACTAATCCCTGATAGATAGATAGTCGTTAAAGACAATAACGTATAGAGTACAATCAGTGTAGTGTAATCATTTGTCAATTCACTTTTTATTTACATGACGTTTATTAGTTTGTTGTGTAGTTGTGAAGTAGATTATTTTTGTAAACTTTCTTTTTATTGGATTTTAATTTTTAAGATTTTATAAGATAATCATCATAGTTTTAATTTAATAATTTCTTTATATTTTTGTCATGAATACTTATTTTTCCCTTGTGATTGTTTAATTATTTAATAGCCATTTTGTTTAGCTCTTATAGCCTGAAACACAGGATTTCCTAGTTCAGGCATATGAGTTGTTAACTTAGATTTATAAGGAAACTTTGTTCTTAGTTATAATTTTGTAAAACATTTATGAATAAATTATCTTTATCTTTATCTTTTATCTTTTATTTGACGTGTTACTAAATTAATTTTTGGAGTTGACCGTACTAAGAAGATTTAGATATTTACATACCTCAGAGGTATCTTGGGGAGGCCTCAAAAATTGCGGATTGCCCATTCATTTATTCAAACATTATTGTGTCAGCCATTTGCATATTTTAATGCGGCAGTTTGTTTTTTTTCCCCGTGGCGCCTTCGGGACGCGAGTGAATAAATAGGGACATTAACAGGGAATGAGGTTGCGCTATTAGTAAGTATCATTTTGTTTATCCTACTAATATTATAAATTTGAAAGTTTGTGACGATGTGAATGAAGATGTGAGTGAGTATGTTTGTTCCTTCTTCACGCTGAAACGACTGGACGGATTTGGATGTAATTTTGAACAGGTATAGCCGGTACCCTAGATTAAAACATAGGCTACTTTTTATTCCGGAAAATTTTAGCGATAAAGGTCGTAGCTGCCTAGAGTCGCAACGTAAATACTCGTACTTATAACATTAGTTTTATGTCTAATTCTACGAGGACGAAGTCGAGGGCAGAAGCTAGCGTCATATAGTTCTCAGGGTATGTTTAACTGACTGTCAACCTAGTTTGAGGGAGTTGTCATTGCCGCAGTGCTCTTACATGTGACTGACGCTTGCTTCAAAAGTCCACCTAAACATAAAGAAACCAGAAGAACTAGTAACCTTAGCAACAAGAGCAAAAGTTTAGTTACACCAGTTCGTGGCACACGCAAAATGAACAATAATAGCTATGGAGTTGAATAAACTTTTTGATTCCATGGCAAATATAAAAACCCACACGGCTATAAACGAGCAACATAATAAAATCACTAGGTCACTGTTGCTATCCTACATTTTTTACGCTGCTATCAGAGAGCTAACCTATAAATCTATACCGGTGGTCTAGTCTATTGCAAATAGTAGATCCACACGAACCACCACGAAGCGTCAAAATCCAATACAGTTGTTTATTGCCAAGGAACATAAACAAACTGACTATTCCGAGTACAATAGACACGCAGCTTTACGATGTTTTTATTACGCCGTATAAATACCTAAGTATTACAGTTTTACTCACGTCAGATATAGGCAGGATATTAGTAGATATTACTGGTTGTATTATTCAAATGCTTCAAAGAAACGTTAATTTTCGTTTGAAATTTGAATTTCCCACGTTACGGCCGTTGACTCTGCTATGGCTGTCCCAATGGTGTTACGATAAGCTTTATGTATGAGTGCGCATGCGCAAGTGTTAGTGTTTAAACGATATTTAAACAACTAAAACGAAAATACAAACAGTCACGACTGAACATTTGTTTCATTAATTCCTGTAAATGCTACGGCATTCTAAATCATTCACACATTTGGCTGGAAAGTGTCAATATACATAGTAATAGGTTAATTTAAACTTGTCTGAATATATTACTGGAACGTATTGAGACCACAAACAGCCGACAAAACGCATAATATTATATCTCTAGTTCTTCTTATTTTAATCAATCCCATCAAACGGTCTCAAACAAACAGTTCCATAAATGGCAAAATGTTCAAAACCAATCACATGAAAACCACACAATTTGCGCACGATTACCGTTATTTCATAAGCATCCAGCTGGCGAAACTCCTCCAGAATTAACACTTATTGATAATTTCGTTCGGCATAAATCAAGGCTTACATAAAAACTGGAGCCGAACCCATCTGTCGCGACAACAATAGCTCATTCCTGGTCTGATTTATCACCGCGAGATAGTGCACCGATTGATCGTATCGCACTGAATTATTGGCGAAAAATTACCAGCTGGGAAGATAGCGAGAGCTGAGAAGGGCTAAGAGGGTTCCGTAGTACACGACAAAAGAGTTTTCTAGAGCACTAAACTTCTTTTTCAAACAAAACGTCTCAACCACGTTCGTGTAAGTCTCGATTGCTATACAAAAATTGGTAGCGCCACTAACAGCACTTAAGTACTTATGTGCATTTAGGGCTCAGGACCCTACAGAAAGATAAGTCAGATTCTGTACTTAGAAAGACTACACTTTTAATTCTTGAAAATCCTCCCAGAACCAAGCTTTGCCAGTTTTTGAATTTTGAAGCAGATATCTTCAACCAACTGAGCTGAAACTTTGCAGACTTGAGTAAGTCAGATGACAATACAATAATCTGGTATTGGATTTCTGGTGACCCAGCCAGGATTGTCGCCGCAGGAGGGAACTCTTCAACGGTTGGTCCGATTGACTTGAAATTTGGTACTCATATGTAGGATGAATGGCAATGCAAGTACAGTCAGCAAAAAAACTTGTATTAAAAAATGAAATTTTTGACCGAAACTTTAACAGTTACTAGATGGACCTTACCCTGGATAAAGAGGAACCCTAAAAGCCCTGCCCGATGATAATTACGATATGTGCGGGTTCACACGGCTGATTTATCGGGAGCTAAGTGCAGAGATAACGACTTTAAATTTTTGAGCCCACCGCGGGAATGTAATGCCGCTTGCGAACACGATTGTTTCTAAACAACTTCGAAAGGGAGCAGGATTTATTTTCGACTATGTATTTTTACATACTTTAATAAACCTGTAATGTGCAGTCGAGGCCATAAATATCGATACAGCTATAATGTCAAATATATGTGTCAGCAACCTTATTGTTTGTGGCATAAAGGTGTTTAGATGTTTTTGACGACTTGGTAACGTACATATATTTATGACTTTGATTGTATGTTCGTCATATTAACACATGAAATCATGCATTTTCAAGATTCCATGAAAAGGTATCAGAACGTAGTAGGATACGTTAGGTTAGTTCACTATTCGTTCTATAAAAAAATTCGTACATTTGAAACTTCAATTTTATGGGACAAAATAAAGATCCAATTTTACTAGTGGAATTTCATCCACTTCCAGTAGACCCACAATGCAAGCATAATAAAGCTTGTGAGGCCATGGGTCAAACCAGTGGACTACCGCTGCTATCTCCTCCAGTCTCATAATTTAATATCGAAAAAAAATCAGACACCATATCACCCACTTACTTTTTCAATTAGATCCACGTGACATACTTTATTACCTTACGATAGCTGGCCACATAGCAACAAAAGTGAATGTACTCACGTTATCAGCTGCTATCGTGCGACGACCCGATCTGAAACAAAACGAGGATTTGATGACAATCTGTCTGCGAAATACGTGTGTCGAACAGTGGTAGTCATTGGCTAGTAACCATACCGGCTCAGGAAAGAGTTCGATTAGATAAAAATAAATTATTGAATCAGGTGTAACTTTGCGGACATATCAATGAACAAAAACAGTTATCATGTGAAAACTACGTAAACAGTTTATAACATTAGTTATTACGTTATTGCGAACAAGGCAACTGTTTTTGTTTATAGACGATGGTTTACTTTAAGAATTCAGTTATTGACAAAAGGTCAACTAAGCTAAAAACCAAAGATGATGGTGTCCTGTAAAACTAAAATTAGATAATTACAATTTGACAACAAAAATAATGTTCCACGATGTACCTGCATGCGCAGTATACCAATTTTAGTAGCGCGGGAAACACTGGCGCAGTTATTGGTCGATCGATTTCGTACCAATAATGGCAAAATCGTGTAAGCGGGACAGAGCTAAGAATGCAAAGCAAGCAATACTCTGCCAGTTGCGCTTGCAAATAAAGTTCAATATAGATTATTTACACGTTCGGCTACCATCGGAAACTGGTCTGCGCTTCTCTGCGCAAACGAATACTGCCGATGCGCATTTTATATTTGTTGTCAAACTGTAGTAATTTTATCACAGAACAAAAACAGCCGAACGACCTTTTCAGATAACGGCATCAATCACCATAGCAACCCAAAAACGGCGACCTAATTAAATACCTAAACGAAATCAGGTTTAATTTGAAAACGTCGCATTCGGTAACCGACCGATAACGTATCGCAAAGACGTTCGCATACGACAAGCGTGACGGATGGATGGGGAGTTTCCTCTCGGCGCCGCTAAACCAGATTAACTTGACACCTACACGATTTAATTTAAGGGTAAAATTAGCTATGGAGCGTGAACTTGTAGGTCAAGTTGAGGTGGCTGGTTTATAATGACGAAATCAAAGCAGGGCCTCGAGTGTCGAGCAAACACACCGTGTGTGTACGCTTTAAGTACTTACGGGTTACGGGGCATAGTTTTCCGTCATGTGTGACAGCCTTTACGTCCCTATTTAGAGTTGTTAATGGTCGTAACGAGCTTAATTAAAGATAAATAATTGGGTAAGTTCATTTTTTTGGGAGTCCGATTAGATTGAGCCGCTTGTACACTTGTGTAATGTGTTTATGTTCAGTTTCTATTTTTTTAGTTGTGTCATAACGGAGGTCGATGACAACTACGAGTAGGGGATGCTTCTTCAAAGGAGTTACAATTTAACTTGTATTTAAAATTATTGTTCGGTTAATGTTCCGACAGAACAGTTAAAACAATGTTCAATCCCAAACGTGAGTATTGGTCGAAAAGGACCATAAGCGGCGGAATAAACAAAAGTGAGACGTGGATTTAAATTGATATGATTGGTCGGATTTCGTCATGCTCCATTTACGGAAGCTAAATCTTCAAATTAATCTATTAAGATTAGGATTAAACACAAAATGATAACCCCAGGGAAATTCCATTCACTGTTTGTTAATTGAATTCAAAGCCACAAATTACAAAAAAAGGAATTAGTTGCATGTAAGCAGCTTTTTGCGTATGCGCAGTGCAAAGACCTGGGCATATAATCTCAATCAAAGAGCATATCATTACACGTTTTTTTCTCCAACGTACGTGATTTTATATTAAACATCATAAACAAACAATTAAAAAATTTGAACTTCTTAAGTAATTAATGCAAAACCGAACAATAACATTAATTTTCACGTAAAAAGTTAATAATTAAAAACAATTTGAATCACGCTTTTTTGCTGATAACGCAGGCTTGACGGATCAAAGCTCAGACAAGATAAAAACTCAAGACGAAGTAGGTATTGCGTTCCGTAAACTGTCGCAACTTTTAACTACGCCTTCCGACGTTACCGTGTGCGTGTCTCAACCATTATGCTTGGTAAAAATTGGTTGCATTTGTGTGCGTCAATCTGCACTCACACGGCAAGGCGTAGTTTAAATCGGCCTAACTTAGCTGTTCCCTGTCTTGACTTTTTATTTACGGAGAGTCATAGGTGAAACTTATACGGCTTTTAGTTTCCCTATACCCCAAAATTTTGTAAAACCAAGAACGCAAACCAAATTAAATTATACGCAAGCTATTTTTAACAAAAGAATGTTAGGAGTGATAATATCACCCAGTGTTCTAAAAGCCCTGGGAAGTCCCGAATTGCAATTAGCTAAAGTAACGTAGTTGCGTGGAACCATTCCGGGATCAGCAGGAGTTGTAATAACAAAAATATTTATGACCAGTGTTTTTAACGTGACCACAATCTTTTAAAATGTTGGCTCTTCTACCCTGAAACACAGGATAACCTAGTTTAGGTATTTTTTTTTCAGAAGTTCTATAAAAAATGGCATCGCCAAGAAACTCAATGTTAATATATTCAAACGGTTTTGATAGCAAACAATAACACAGAGAGGAGAGAGAACGATTCCAAAAACTAAACGCTGACCTTCACTAGTTGGAGAAGCACTTGAAAAAGAAGAAGAATAACACAGAATGTCAGCTTATACAATCTACATACCTAATCGAAACCAAATGTTCTAAAAAGATCGACAGTTCCCGACTATCGTGGATAAAATAGTTATATTTTTAGTTGTATAAAACCTTTAGAAATATGTCGACAAATAACAGAAAGTGAGTTAACTTTACCAGTTCGCGCTTGACCGAGAGCGAGTGGTTCTAGCTAGAGTTATAAACAACAATTGGGGGCTGCCTGCATTGCGGAAGATTTGCGCCGGGAATTTTGCCCGATTGCGGTATTCGGAACTGCTTGTGTGCATTAGGGCTGGTGACAACTTGCTTTTAAGCTTTTTTTAGGTAAAGGAAATATGTGCTGTGCAGCCGTAAGACTGCGTGACTTGTTTGTGGTGCATGTACGAATTGTATTGTCAGTTTTCTCTGTTATTCAAAGGAATTCAAGTTTCGAACTCGAAAGCTTTGCAGTAACTGTAGCATCTATCAACTATCGATGACACCGAAAAACATTCAACTCTTTATCTCTCTTTGGGAAGTCGGGTGAGAAGAAAAAAGTATAAAAATATTTACCACGTGCGAGTGGCTGAGAATAGCAAGGTAACAAGTTTCTGTATATGGACATGGACCTCCGTATACAGCACACGCTGTTGCCCGCGACTCCGTCTGCGCAGAACTCGCGGGAACTATGCAATTTTCCGGGATAAAAACTATTCTATGTCCTTCCCCGAGACTCAAACTATCTGTATCTGTTTACCAAATTTCAACTAAATCGGTCCTACAGTTTATGCGTGAAAAGGTAACAGACAGACAGAGTTCCATTATAATTTATTGTTCTAGTACTCCAAACGCAACGCGCGGCAACCCTTGCGAAGCGCATAAAACACCGCAGAATAAATATTAGGTGAGGAGCCAATTGCAGCGCGCCGCCGGAACACTTCACTTCAAACTTAGTACTTTAAAATGTCTAAACGTAATCTACAAGGTGTTTTAGAATTATTCTAGAACATTCCAGCAGGTGGTTAGTGTTATAAATTGAACACTGGCTCCTGTAAGATTTTTCAGCGTTATGTTCCATTCACACTTAAGCCACCCCTATAACGCCGCACTTTGAACATGTAGAGACCCAACCACTTCCAGAATACTATCGAATTAATCAAGAACTTCTACTTATTTCTAAACGACACTAAAAATTAGAACACATAAAAAAATGCGAAAAGTAAAGCTATGATGGCCGGGAATCGAACCCGACTCCTCATCATTCCGTAATGAGTGCTATGCTGTGCTCGGTAGATGTTCCATGGGAGTTTGTAATTGCGTCGTACAGACACATTATTCAAACAGATGACGCTTGGCAACCAAATTCGCATAGTAACAAGGTCACGTCAGAGCTAGTAGGCTTACCTCACCTGCTATGGATGGTGTAGGGGCATAGCACACATCACGGAATGACGAGGATCCGGGTTCCAATACCGGCTATAGCTTTACTTTTCGGATTTTTCTGTGTTCTAATATTCAGTGTCGTTTACGAATTTTACTTCGAGAATAATTTTAATACACCCAGTTTTAATAATAAAACATTTCTTAATGAACTTAATAAACCAACGAAATTGTTGACGACAACACAACGTGCTCCCATTACTGTTTATAATTTATTTCTCAACTTTCATCAAGTTCACTGTGGATGGAAAGTAGAAAAACAAATAAGCAACTAGGCACGGCGTAGACTTCTAGTGTCAGACAAGGTCGAACGGAGAGCGTTAAAAAAGGTCGGTAGTACCATTTATACGTTTACATTAACATAAATTTAAATCTGCCATCTCTTGGTGAACTCCGAAAACGCAAGGTGACCCCCATTAAGGACTGCGCAGTGCGCAGGCGTGGGACAGAATGTTAGGAATGCGAGATCTGCACAAATATCAGTTACGAGGAATATTTTCGTGTGCACTTTGAGATAGCTGACGTACTCCAGCATCCCTGGCCTTTCCATCAATTAATTAATTACTGATACTTATTTACTTACGAAGATAAAACTTGGGATAGGTATACCTATACATTTTAGTAACGCGTGTACTTTTGTGCTAAGTCACTTCACTACATAGTATAAAACAAAGTCGCTTACCACTGTCTGTCCCTATGTATGCTTATATCTTTAAAACTACGCAACGGATTTTGATGCGTTTTTTTTAAATAGATAGAGTGATTCAAGAGGAAGGTTTATATGTATAATTATACGCAGACGAAGTAATACCGGCTCCATGGGGTTTTTATTCTTTCTCCGTCAAAACATGCAACTAAATATGAATACAAAAGTTATATAAACACTGAGTGTCAAGGGTAGAGCGACCCAAACGCCCTTAAAACTAAATTGACGGCTCAAAATTGCCTAATTCAGCAAAATGCGAAGTTTAAACAAAAATACGGCAAGTCGCGTGCGTGCGCCCAAGTTCACAACAGCAGACATGCAACTCGAATATTGTAATTCGAGGCGTAAAGTTCAACGAACCCTTGAAACTGAACTTCTTAGAAAGCTAGATGAAAACGAATTTGGCAAGGTGCGCTGTTCGCAATTAGCACGAGAAAACTGTGAACGAACTAATTTTGTTAGAGGAGTGGGTGAAAATTGGACGCCAATTTCCATGTCACGGTGTATTAAATCAGTGAAACGTCACTTTTGATCTGTTGAAGCGTCGAGAACCATCGCGTGGCTTCGGCGTCATATTTCCCTCAGACATGACGCTAGACGTCATGGTGTAATGATCTCATGACGTGGCCGAGGTTAATGTACTGGTAATTCAATCTTATCTAGGAGTAAATGGACTTTTCTGTCGGCATCATTGAGTACACCAAACTGAGATCATTCAATTTATCAGCCTGTCTTCCTTAGATTAGAACAGGGTTTTAGGAGTAAAAGTATCTTTATTTGTTTGTAATTTTCTTCAAACTACTCTATTAATTTACATCGTATTCTTTAAGTACACATTTTATTTGTGGTCACTATTTATTAATATACATAATACAGAGTTAATCAAATACACACATACACAAATCACGTCTTTATCCCTTACGGGGTAGACGGAGCCCAAGGTAACAGGTACCTACAGGCCACGTTTAGCAAGATTGTGGGCGTATAGGTGGAAAATGGAATCAAAATAGTTATGGGTTGCTAGCTGCATCGCCTATAACATGATTTCTAAGACTTTCGCCCATCCCCTCTATGTTTATATACCATACACTCTATGTTTTTTCTTTGCTCCCAGACCACCATGGAAGACTTAAAAATAGAAATATTTAATAATCTACATTGGTGTCAATTCTGTTGTTATAGTCGTAATCGTAACCATTATGATATTAAGAACAGTTAAAGGCACAAAAAAACTCAACGAATTAATTGACGTCGCTCAGTTTTCTTACAACCGCTCGTAGCATTATATCCACTTTTTTAGTCTCCGATGTGCCATATCAGGCGTCTGCCGTCATATTGCGGCAAGTCCAACATTCGCCTCACATCCTATACGTTACAAAGTTGCAAGGAGCCAACCGGTGCACTTAAATCTGTTAACATAATGCTTGAGTGAAACAAGTCCGAGTTATAAGCACATTTGGATGTAAAATGGCGATGTGAGCCGAAATATTCAAGCCGGTGACGCACAGAATACAAAATAAGGCCTGTTTTAACATAATCAACTACGTCCTACGGCTTAGGGCATCCGTCTTCGTAACAGCAGTCTGTATTTAATGAAAACGAGGAAAGGGCTAAGGCTTTTTACTGAAGTTGCTAACCTAAGAATACTTAGACTCCAACTATACAATTTTCAGGAATGAAACTATTCTATGCACTTCAGGTCTCAAATTATCTCCATACCAAATTTCGACACGATCTGTTACTAGAAATCTTAATCAAACTAGTATATACAGCGCTTCTATTTTCTTAATGTAACCGCCATAATCGTACTTCCAAATATTTTCAATTGTATTTATATCCAAATAATACATAAATTATGGTCATGCAGTCTGTGCTGATTGCAACATGGCAACACACAACCGATTTTACTTATCTAATGTAACTCTACGGTTTTAACTGTCATGTTGAATGAAAATAGATAAATAACAGTCGAAACACAAAGTTTGACAAGGCACATTAATATAATAGACGCACTGACCACTGGTAGATACAAGTAAAAAGCAGCATATATTTATATATCTGGCGATAAGTGTTTGTATGTAGCGAAGCCTTAAACTGCGGGTAGAATTGAAGAAAACCTTGAATACATAAATCACGTCTTCGTCCCTTACGGGGTAGACAGAGCCTAAGGTAACAAGACCTAAAGACCACGTTTAGCATTATTGTGGGTGTATGGAAAGGGGAATCAAATCTTCCATGCTGGTCTGGTAGCAAAGAAAAAACATAGAGTGTACCAGTTGCTTCTCTTCCCGCGCAGATAAAAGGCCATCAAGGGAATGGGAAAATCTTAGGAATCATGTTATAGGCGATGTGGCTAGCAACCCATCACTATTTTGATTCCCCATTCAAAAACCTTGAAGACCCAAAATGAACGGAAAGCAAATTCACGGTCCCGCTCAAAAAAATCCCCGAGCATTAAATCAGCCAGGTCAACTACATACAGCGACATGGAAATTACAATCGAAAACAGGAGACTGCATTTCCATCGGTACCGCCATCAACAGTTTTAGGAATTGTAAATGGTGCATTGTTTGAACTTGACACGGGACGGAGGCGAATAATCGTTTGTAAAATGATGCAATGACGCAGTTACATGTCAAAATTAGATTGAATTCAACGGATGGAAATAAATTAACGCGCTGCTTGGGACTGTGTTTGTTTATAAGCGGAAATAATGTTTGAGCGTCAGCGCGGTAACTGCGAATTGAGAACTAGATCAAACCGGTTGGTTGAGAAGACGCGCCAAAATAAGTTGTATTCTAACACTTGGCTCAACCACTTTATTAATAATGCTTTAGGTGTCACTTAACATCAAGTGAGTCGCATGCTGTGGCGAAGGTAGTATTTACAACATATTATTATCACCTGAAGAAGGTATTCCTAAAAGGCCGAAACCAGTCGGGCCGTTTCAATCGAGTAGAGCAGTAACATTTTCAATTTTTTACAAGTTTTTATTAGCTAATAGTACAAGTACACTCAGCCAAAAGTACTGTCAGTAAATAAATTGGTTTAATTTGTTTTCGAACTAAACATTATGAATCAGTGAACTTGATAAATAGTACCTAAGAATAAGTTTACACAAGGCAATAAAGAAAACAATATATAAATTGCCGTCCAAACATCCAATCCACTCTACATTTATACTACGTTCTAGACACTATACCTACCCACAAACTAAAAGTATTATACCTCATAGACGCCGTCTACTTTTTTGATGATAACACAATTTATTATTAAGGGGCGAAGCGAAACGCAATCCATTTTTTCAACAACTTTTCCCACGAATCTAGAAACGTAATTCGCCAGCGATAAAACAAAACCGACCCTGAATATGTGTCTGTTTACCCCTGCGAAGGGCGCGCGAGTCACATTGTCTAGTCCTTCACCTCTAGACCTCAACCGAGCATTATCTTTTGAAACAAAATATTAGTCCTGTGCGGAGTCCCTTAATACGTACAAGACCGAAAATCTGATTACTCGGCTAGGTTACTTACTTTGTGCTGTCATTATTTTACTTATCTTCGTTCGAAGGAACTTAGTTGAAGCTTTTCGTAGTTTAGTCAAAGTCGTTGCCTAAAATGTTACTATTTTACCACATAATAATTAAGCCTCTGTACGTACAAGATTCCTTTCATCATTTGGGAGCCGTAGGCCAACTTACACGGACCGTACCCAGATCAAGATAGGGACTTCAAACAACGTATAATTGCTTAGCTAGTTTACAACAGTACATAATGCGAACTTCGTTACAAAATTCGATCGATAACTTTGTTTTATACTATTATTTAAATGTAACTCGCATCACTCTCAATACGTTGCAACGGTCGCTTTCATTTATGAAAAATTATATAAATATTTTGAGAATATCCAAGGCGTGTCCTTCGTTGAAGTCGTCACGGAAGTTTTTCAAATTTACTTCTATTCAACGTAAAGCTGTAAAAATATTCCAAACATTCTCTCAGCAGTGATTATCTGTCACGTATTTCTTGTGACGTTGACAGATTTATGCCACTCTTTCGCTTAGCTCCTATACAGACAAATAAAATATCTAAGAGCGTGAATAAATGTTCAGTCAATCGTCGACATAATGTGACGCTCATCGCGTGTTTGACATCCAAATAAGATGTCGATCGAAATGCGCAAAATAAGAATACGGGCAGGACAACCAATTTTTTTGTCGCGTGAAAATTCGCCGACAGAATACGCAATAAAATTTGGTTTGCTAAAAAAAATATGCGTAGCAAATTAAGCTATTGTCAAAATGTTATACGAAATAAATTTTAGTTGAGTGAGTTAAATGTGAATTTAGGGTGTGCTCCCTTGGTAACTTAATCCTTCTACACGCTCGGCACGACTGAGGTTGTTAAGTACATTTTATCCAACTCTCTACATACCCTGCAACATTTGCCAGCGATACAGTCAAAAGCTATTATACTGGTAAAATACATTTTTATATAAAATCCTTTTACATTGCTCGCGAGTTCGTTTTACTAATATGCTGTAATTTGGCAAGGGTATAATGATCACAGAGGAAGTGATAGAGAAAATCCGTTTTTTCATCTCGTCTAACCCATGACCTGCCTTTCAAACACATAATTTACATTGGTGAAAGCTATCTATACTAATATTATAAAGAGGAAAGATTTGTACCTATTTTTGTATGTTTGTATGTTTGTAATGAATAGGCTCAAAAAGTACTGGGCCGATCTGGATGAAATTTGGAACATAGATAGATTATAGTCTGGAATAACACATAGGCTACTTTTTATCCCGGAAAATTGCGTGATTCCCGCGGGATAGCGATAAACGAATTCTACGCAGACGAAGTTGCGGGCAACTGCTAGTTTACTATAAGGAAATATTACGCATTAAAGTACAATTTAACCATCTCAACATTTATCTCAAATATTTAATTTAATTTATTTCTGTGTTCTCGCATTTACATTATAACAAAAATCAACCTTCAATCAACCTTAGTAAAGTTAAAAAAAATAAAACATTTAATTCGCTATAATTTCTTTGAAGCTCAATTCAAACATGCCAGTCGCAGTGTTTTGCATTACTAACTATCATGATTAAAAGAAAGAAACCAGAGTACCTATGTAAAATTTCGTCTAATAATATTTTGTGACAATCACGGCTTCAAGTCGGTCTATAGGTCGTGGTCGTAACGTTATCGTCGGCGATAAGAACTTTGATGGGAGGTCACGACTTCTGTGCTGGAGCTAAGATTCCACTTTAACACAAAAACACGGTTTTTTCCCATAGAACGGATAACACAAATATAGCTGCTGTGAGCAACATAAAAAAAGAGTTAACACATCAAACGATACCCAGGATACAAGATATAGATATATGTACGTATATATATATATATATACACACTTACATTCATTCATATCACAACTTATGACTTTCTTGCGGATGCTATGGGGGTCATTAATAAAACACGTGATGACGAAATATCACAGTAGACGTAGACTTATTACTTATTAGTAGAAGTAGAGTTATTACGATTCTACAGATCACCCCTAGGGGTTACTCCAAAATTCGAAATTCGATCTTTGAATTTCTTACCTTTGGTGAACTTGCGGATAGTTACGGAGAATTAGTAATAGAGGGTACCGTTGATACCCTTTGAGTACAGAACTCTAAAAACGATGTTGTTTCAAAAAGTCTGATCCGAAAACGCTATTGTGTCCCATCACAAAAAACGCGATAAGGCTTCAAATATCACATGAATACATGTGGCAACGACTTTTTTTGCTCATATCGGTCGATCTTTCTGTTGCATTCATACTATTTACTTTGCATAGGGATCTTTTATAACGCAACCTGACTAACGCTATTTCGGAGAAGGCCTTGTTGACACTGGCTGGTACTACGTTTCCGGTTTTTTTTTAATCTCTTCTTAAGTCTTATTTGAATATAGAACAGGGAACAGTTTTGGCACAGCTCTACTCCCGTGGGTCACATAAATATTAAGTTGTGATTTAAAAAAACTCCGTGATGCGAAAGTGAATGAAAAACAAATTGCCGTATGAAATATTGTTTTAATAAATCAAAGTCGTCCGTACGTAGAGGGGGAATATTTTTTCCTTTATTCATTTATTCAATACGAACCTCGCATTAACGTGTTCGCATTTGTCAGTTTTAAATGATGTTTGCGGCGGGTAAACTCTGTACTGGTAATGGTGTCTGAAATTTAATAACCTCATTATGAAAATGAATTCCATTTTGTATTTAATAATTATCTTGTTCTTGAAATGCCTAAACCCAACTATGTTACATTTGGTATCAGAGAAAAAAACTGTTTTTATAAATAGTTTATGACGTTCTTTTAGTCTGAAAAAAAGATCAATTATGAGTTGATCAGACTTTTAATGTGTCTAGGAAAGTTTTAGATCCTACTAATATTACAAACGCGAATGTTTGGACGGATGTTTGTTACTCTTTCACGCCAGAACGGCTGGATCTGGATGAAATTTGGAACATATATAGATTATAGTCTGGAATAACACATAGGCTACTTTTTATCCCGGAAAATTGCGTAATTCCTGCGGGATAGCGATAAACGAATTCTATGCAGACGAAGTTGCGGGCAACCGCTAGTTCTTTAATATTGCTATTAACAACACTTGTTTCTTGTTTCAAAAGCCAGTTCGGCTGCTTATTTCTATAGTGCTAACATTATACTCCGAAGTTACAAATTTCAAATTCATTTCGCGGCGTTCCGCTCACACTAATAGTCATCAATAGTAGAGCGAGAGGGACAATATGACATGAACTTCCAATTTCGGAGTAACCTCCTACTTACCAGCTTAAATATTAGGGCATTTCGTTCTCCAGTGTGTATCGAACCTTACACTGCACCAAGCTTTCTTGACGCTAACGATATTCTTCTATAAACTTTTGAACTCGCGCATACAAAAGCTTTAAAATTCATGTATTCTTAAGCTAACCAGCTATTGATAAGCAAAATATGTATCCGAAACACGTTTTAGATTGAAAATTAAAGCGTTAACGAACCGGCGGTGGCGTCAGGGCGTGCCCACACAGGCTTGTGAGAAAAAAAGAGTGTGGGGTCAGTCTTACCATGGGTACTACTCGACAGTTTGTCTACACCAGTATTTTTCAAAACGTGGGCCGCGATCGAGTCGAAAAGCCTTCATGAAGTGAAAAAAACAGGCGACTACATCTAGGTTCTACACTGCAACTAGTTGAAACAGCAAACTTCGTTTCGCCTTAAGCTAGACTTCCGAGCAAAGCGGCTCTGGCGTCACTGACGCAACGACACTGTCGCCGGGGCCGCTATGCTCGGAAGTCTAGCTTTAAGCGCCCCGTAAACGATCAAATTTGTTTGACAAACTTGCTTGTCAAACTTCACGTTTTCATCAAACATAAGCGTAAACGATCAAACCAAATATCAAACAAATTTGTTACAGCGCCCCGCGCAAACGGTCAAACTTGCTTGACAAACTTGTTTGTCAAACTTCTTCTACCGAGATCTTGTTTGACAAACACCGTCGTACACGTTCAAACCTGTTTGTCAAACTCGACATCAATCCAGATTTTCATCAAACGCATCAAACACGTAGATTGTTTGACAAACGCCTCAAACACAGCCGTACACGATCAAATTGTTTGACAAACAATTTGATCGTTTACCGGGCGCTTTAGAATCAATTTCTCTCATGCCATCCCCTTTCCACCCTTTACTCCCACAATCACGTTAATAATGACCTTAAAGTCTTGCTGTTCTAGGCTCTATCTAACTCGAAAGGGATAAAGACGTGATTCATGTGTTGTACACAGACACACAATTACGTGCGTGTGTATCTAAAATCGGTTTAAAACTGTATCGTTTTACCAAAAAAAAAGTCCGGCTTCCAAACGAGTAACATTAGTAGCGGCGCGTGCGCCGCATGCGGGTAGCATTTACCAACATTTATTATTAATATCATTGTATAATGTCTCTATATTAAACTGCCCATTCAGAGGGGCTAATGGTCCCGTATACATGGGCCTGACTTTTGTTTAGGGCATGCAATTAATGCACATTATAATTGTGGACCCGCATTTATAATCGATTTAGGGGTCAATACTTTGATTTTCAATATTTCAAGTCGATGGCCATTCATTCATGGTCATATTGTATGACAATATATTTTGAATAACAGGGAGAAGACTAAGAAACGTTCAAATACAAATGTTAAGACTTTCCGTTAAATATACATACATATACATTATACATACATACATAAGTCACGTATTTATCCCTTACTGGGTAGACTGAGCCTAGGTAACAAGACCTAAAGGCCACGTTTAGCATGATTGTGGGCGTGTAGATGGAAAGGGGAATCCAGATAGTGATAGGTTACATCGCCTATAACATGATTCCTATGCCCATTCCCCCGATGGGCTTTTACCATCTGCGCGGGAAGAGAAGCAACCGGTACATTCTATGTTTTTTCTTTACTTCCAAACCAGCACAGAAGCATCATATTTGGTCGTCACGGGAAATTCCTGTGACTGTTGCTTAAGCCAATTGGCAAAAAAGGAAAATCAGAAGCGGGATCGTTGCTGCGGCCGTTACTACGTTCGCGCCTAATTACAGAAACTGCATCAGGGTAAAAGTTAATTTAATAGTTTAATTGTTAAAATGGCTTATTTAACCGTTCAGATTCTAGACTTTTATGTTGATTCGGCGCTATAAAACTGATCAAACATGCGTTCGCGCAATTTCCCTAACAATACCCGTCAGCAGCGTACCGATTCACGCATTCCGGTTAGAGCGATTCCGTTCCATTTCGTAAATTAACATCGATAACATCTTAACTGCGTTGTTATCATTCGGCCAATTCGGCAGTCATTAAAATAATTTGGCCTGCAGTGAGTCAGCTGGCGACAAAAATTGCAAGGCAGCTGCTTGTGACGTGCAGTCTGGCCTGGTGAATTATTTGATATGTTTTTTTTGCAAATATTCTGTTCGCAAGCCCCGCATGGCATGATTATGTGTAGCCAGCTAGCGAGCGAGCGGCAGTACAAGTATTAGATGGTTTTTGTTTAAAATGCTGGCCTTCTAATTAAAAAAAAACACTAGTTCTAACTGGCCAGTTATAAGAAATATAATTGAATGGGTAAAGAGTAAAGACCAAATATATTATCGTGATGTTGGCAGCGCCGAGCCATTCGAGACAAACATTCGAACCAGAGCGCAGCAAACGGTCCATTGACAACATAATATCAATAGCATAAGGAAAAAACAAGGTCAGTTATTCGACAAGGTACTTAATTCACCCTATCCGTGCCAATTAGTACTTTATCGGGGCAGGATGTCTAACGTATGCCGGGAACAAAACGCAGAACAGTTAACTACTAGTATGGTGTTGCTATACCGAATTTTACAACCGTATGTTATTTGTTGGCCATTATTTCAAACATCATTAAAAAATTATCGAATGTGTGTTAGCGTCCAGACGTTTTGGCGCTACAGTGCGCGTCGTTTGCTTGGTACTTTGTAGCCAGAGCTCTATACATATATACATACAGGGTGTCCCTAGCCTCTGGACAAATACGAATACTACTGGTTCAGTAGGATATTTAAAACTAGACTGCAAAGTATCATAACGATTGGTCCAGTATTTACCGAAAAACTAAAGGTTTTCAATTTATCACTTTGGAGCAGCCTGTATGTAGTTGCATGGTCTAAGAAAGTGTTTAGAAGATAGCAAACTCTTTTAAATTGCATTAGAACTAGATGTTAAATGTCAGATTTTATGAAACAAAATAAATTTAGTGTACCTAAGTGTGACATTGACATAAGTTGTAATGAATAGTTTTATTGTAAAATAATTACAATATCTAAACAATGGCTTATCATTATTCTGCTGAGGAATACTTAAACATGATTTTAATTTATGGAGAGTGCCATCAAAGTGCTAACCTCGCATTAAGAGTTTATCGCGAGAGATACGGAGAAACACACCGATGCCCGACTTATCCACGCACAATAACAAGAGCAATTCAAAGAATTAGGGAAAATCGGCGAGTGGACCCAGACACTGATCGGGAAGGCGTAATAACGCGTCGTTTGCCTGTTTGGCAAGAATATCAAATTCTTCAGCACTTTGAACGTACTCCGACATCAAGTTTACGTCGAGCAGAGCGTCTGTTTAATGTTCACCGCAACGCTATTGACTCAGTTTTAAAAGGTGAAAAATGGCACCCCTTTAAATTTTGCAAGGTGCAAGCGCTTCTGCCTCGTGACAGACCTGTAAGAGTAGCGTATTGTCGGTGGCTGCAACAGAAAATTGCACAATCTCCTGGTTTCTTAGGTGACGTTTTGTGGAGTGACGAAAGTACTTTTACTAGAAACGGTATGTGGAATCGTCATAACTATCATTATTGGAGTCTCCTAAACCCAAACCTATGTCGTGAATCTGCCCATCAATACAGGTTTACCTTAAATGTCTGGGCCGGTATTCACGAAAATGATATCGTTGGTCCGGTATTTATTGACGGAACACTGAATCGTGTAAAATTTCTGGAGCTGTTAAATGCGCCGGTGACTGATTACTTATAAAGTATCAGTCTTGAAAGCTACCGACGCGTATGGTTTCAATTAGATGGAGCACCGGCACATTCTGTTGTGGAGGCAAGACACTGTCTAGATCAGATGTTCGGAGAGAGGTGGATCGGACGTTATGGATCTCAAAGATGGCCAGCAAGATCTCCGGACTTAACGCCCCTCGACTTTTTCTTGTGGGGTTTTATCAAAGATGAAGTTTACTCCCAAGAAATAGACACTATCGAAGATTTGCGAAATAAAATAGTAACCGCATTTGATAAGTTACGATCCCTGTGTTCAGATGGCAGCTTGTTGCGTAACGTAAGAAACAACATTAGACGCCGGTTAAACCTTTGTATTATACGAGATGGCAGACATTTTGAAAATGTAAAAATTTAAGTAAACTTTGATGAAATAAATTTCTTGTGTAGATTATTTTTTGTTTGATTCACGTAGCGGGTACCTACCTAGTTAATTACTTTTTGAATTATTAGAGATAGCTAAACACAACACACTCACGCACACACACATTAGTCTCAATCTCACATGTTATGGTGTCACGTCAAGAATGTCACTAAAATCAATCCATTCGGGTTGTCATTGTTTAATGACAGATGAATAAATACAGTATGTTATACTAATTAACGATAAAGTTTAAATTAAATTTGTGAGAAAAAAAATTTTTTTTGTTCTCTTGTCTAATTAAGCAAATAACTATTTTACAATATTTCTGAGTATCACTCTTATCCAGGGTTTCACTATTTGTCCAGAGGCTGAGGTCACCCTGTATACAACATGTACATATATATGTAGTAAATTTAAAGTCAATCGTACTGCAAAAGATTGTTTTATAGATCCAAGTGAAGGTGTTACCAGAACATATTTTACGGGGACTCGTTCGGTTAAGATTTAATATTGAACTACTCTGAAATAACAATAATAGACAAAACTTTAAGAATATGTAATTATAAATCTTTTAAAGCTCAGAAATTGCGGCTCTCGATGGTCGAATTACTATAATAAGTAACTCGTTTCCTTCCTCGGTTAGTTAATATTGATAAATTTTATATGAATATTATAACACAGTTATTTAAATAGATAAGAAAACAAAACGCCGTTAGCCTATTATAGAACAACAAACAAGATTAGTCTTCGGTTTGGTGACGGTCGTGGGGTGTTTTTTGTCATTCCTGAACATCATTTGTCACCATTCCTCCCGCTAGGGGAACGCGGATTGAGAATTATTCAGAGCGCCCCAAGTTGTGAGAGACAAGCATTAAAATCCAATTAAACTTTGAAATTTAGCTTTCACACACGCAACCGAAACACGCATCAAGAGCGAAATTCCAAATTGGCAAAAATTTGCATGCAATCACAAGATTTTAAGCAGACACAGACCTAAATATCTACAGGACACGAACTTCAGCATCACTTATTGGCACAGACTTAACATAGACCATACTTTTAACACAAACATTGTCCATTAGATCATCTCACTCTGGCGCAGTCATAGGACAAAATACAATACATTGCAACGCGAGCATACTAAATCTTTTTTTATGTGCAACAAGGAAGGCAAATAAGCAAGGGGTCACCTAATAGTAAGCAGTTATCACTACTTATGGACATCCAGATCCACAACATGGTGCATTAATTCGGTTGTCTTATTCTCCACGCCGGAACACAGCAACGCAAACTCTGCGGTTTGGTGGCAGGCTTATTACTGACAAGGGCCTCATCATCATCAATATCACACTCGTCCACTGTTGAACAAATGCCCTTAGAGCGCCACAGGGGCCTACCAACCACAAATGGATGTGAGGCGACGTGGAACCGCCAAAGCGAAAGCTCAATACCTAATCATATGAAACGCCGCCAGCGCTTGTGACTTACATCCCAAGAAAGCAGAGTAACCGCCTGCCAACCACCGATAAGTAGTGGATTTAGCTCGCATTATGCCTTTTGGAACATTTCGCGCGGTGATTAATGTAACATGCGATCAACCGAACATTGTGAGACCGCGAATGTTAGATCACCAATTAGATGCAGTTTTTTTTTTAAGTTTTCTGATTAATAGCCTTTTTGTCGCGGTTCTGTCTAGTGGGGTGCTTTTTCGTTGCATAATAAGACCTGCCTATTATAAACAGGTTAAGATTATACGTGATACATATCCATGAACTAAAACGTACGTAAACCAATTACTTTAGTCTCAAATCAACTAGAAGTTGCTATGGGACTGAAAATACAGTACAAATATTTATGTTCGTCATTCAAGTTCCTATTCCTATCCCTACCGGAATTGGAACTCGAGACATCTAGCTCCATAGTCACGCTTTATAACCGTCTGTTCAGTCGTCGGTGTATGATCGACTGATCATAAAGTAGCAAGAGATTAGTTTAATTTCGTGGAGACATTCTATCATTTTTCTACACACACCAACGCTTCTGAGCTTTACGGTGATAAGGTATCCAATCATGGAACTAAGCAAAAATTGTTGTAACTCAACATTTTATCACAATTAAAAATATATTGACGGACTCCTTCTGCCTTTGCATATAAATAATAATAATAATCATAAATATCTTGGGACAAATTACACTAATTGACCCAGCTCCAAACAAAGCAAATGGTGTACCAGGCAATGGATAAACATGCTTATATAATGTAGATAAATACATACGACATCCATGACTCGGGCACCTCATACAACTGTCTACCCCCACCGGGATTCACACCCTGTTTAACTAGTCTGAATTTCTACGTGAAAAACCAAATATTTAATAAGAATCAAAAGTTTGTAACAAAGTTTGCCAACTTTTGTAGAAAATAACATATCTTTCTTCGAATGCGAATCAATAAATATATAATATAATATATTAAAACAACTTGAACTAATCAAGGCAAATAAAATTAACAAAAATGGAGTGTTACCATGGAATCATTACAAAAACCGCAGCGCTTGGTCGGTTAAGCATATCTATTTTCCTGTTCCATTATTTACTTAATTTTAGAAATAATAAGGATTTCCCCAACGTCGTTGCAAGCATTATTAGTATAAGTTTTCCTTTTGTTTTCTTGTTTTTTTACCAAACCACACCCGAATATAGCAAAACCTAACAGTTGATAGCCTGTTTATGTAAACTTACAATATGTCAAAATTATCCTTATATCGCTTACATAGTGTGCCATTAGTAACATATTATCCGTGAAGAATATGTTAATCATTTGTTTCTCCGGGATAAACTTTTCCAAAACAAAAACAAATACAAAAACTCAAATCGATCTCTTGCTGCATCGTTAAACAAAATAACCATAGAGAACGCAGTACCTTTTCTAAGGATTAAACATTTACGTAGTATTTTTAAGACTGAGAGGTTTAAAATTAAAATAGTTTCACTTAATTCTTAACTAGCCGAATGAAATAAAACCATGTCTAAAGTATATATACAAAACGAGTGTAGCGCGACGATGCCAAAAAAAGTACATGAGAATATCTACCTAATTCCGTTTAAGAGGAAACATCATTTATTCATGTAGATTCTGTGAAAGGTCAGCGTATTACATGGCAACGTTACAAACTGCCCCTCTAAAGCATAAACGAACGATGGTATTGTAATCTTTACGAAATCTTTGATTTGCAGAGGCAGAGCGAGGGCCATCCCTAAAGCACTTGCGACTGCCAGGTACGACTAAAAACTTAAGACTTAGTGATAAATTATTACATGTACTTTCCTACTAATCTCTTACATCTTTTTTTACCACGTACTTAACTTTAGCCCATCGAGAGAATGGGCGAAAATCATAGCAATCAACCCATTACTATTTTTATTCCATTTTCCACCTATACACCAACAATCTTGAACGTGGCCTGTAGGTTTTGTTACCTTAGGCTCTGTCTTGTCTACGAAGAACTGATTTGTGTATGTATGTACAGTCAAGGGCAAAGATATATATGCAAGTAATGTGAAAGAAAATAAGTAATCATATAAAGTTAAAAAGATATATACTCATTCAAATGGGAATTAATATGCAAACTACACTGGCAACATAAATATGTACCTGGCAAGTCCAAAAACTTGTATACAATCAAAATTCCATTATTAGTATCCTGCAAATAATGCAAAATATTATAGTCATACTTATGTAATTAAATATAGATTCAGTAATTGCCACAAAAATATGTATACAAAATGTAATCTGCGAATATCAACTTTACGGCCTAGTCACACGAAACAAATTTGTAAAGTATGTTTTGACAATTCACGAAAACAGTACAGACTTGTCATTGCATATGTTTGTCGCATGTTTTGACCTGTCACCACGACGTTATCAATCGGCATGTTTAATAGATTTTACAGATTCAGATTTCGTTGATTTTGATTGAAGATGAAAACGCTAGGTAAATTCAGGGACAACTCAAGAAGGCTTGTGTTATGGGTATCTACTAGTTACGAGTAGATGACGATATGCATACCTATATAAATAAATACATACTTAAATATATAGAACATAGAATGTACGTATGTATGTATGTATGTGTGAATGTATGTATGTATAAGAAAAACATAGAATGTACCAGTTGCTTCTCGTCCCGCGTAGATGGTAAAAGTCCATCGAGGGAATGGGCGAAATTCTTTGGAATCATGTTATAGGCGATGCGGCTAGCAACCCATCACTATTTTGATTAATTTTTCCACCTACACGCCTACAATCATGCTAAACGTGGCCTTAAGGTTTTGTTTCCTCAGGCTCTGTCTACCCCGTAAGGGATAAAGACGTGATGTATGTATGTAGAACATCCATGACCCAAGCACAAATATTCAAGTTGATCACACAAACATTACCCTGGCCGGGTCTCGACCCCGGGACCTTCGACTCAGAAAGCGGTTGCTTCACCACTGAGCCATCCGTGTCGTCAATATCAAATCATACAGTAATTGGCGATTTACGCTATTTTCAATTTTTTTTTTACTTCATCACCATCATCATCATCATCATTTCAGCCATTACAAGTCCACTTTTTTACTTAATAAAAGGCAAAGTATACTTAAAATAACTGTATAATAAAGAAAACCACTCCTTAAACTTAAGACAAAGTGATTAGAGAGTAATATTTTCTATAGTACGTTATTATTAACATGTTTAATATTTCTTACCGTGATGCCTAATTCGTCAGCAGAGCTATATCAAGCACGGATATACCTTCCTCGCATAAGGCAACAATCCTATGTTTTAAATGATCGCTTAAACGATACATTTTCTCCTTCAAAATTAATGAAAAGCCGCCAGATAAACCATAAGAAACGGTAAGTCAAATGGAATTAAAAAATCCAAAAGTGACACATGACACATGCACATACATATGCACAAATCACGTCTTTATCCCTTACGGGGTAGACAGAGTCTATGGTAACAGGTACCTACAACCTACAGGCCACATTTAGCAAGATTGTGGGCACATGACATGATTTAAAATAAATAGAGTAATGATCAGTTAAAGAGATTGGAATAGCAGTTGTTGTATACGACTTGAAGCTTCAAGTGGTTGGCTGATTACATTAAGATTACAGAGTTCGATGTTACGCAAATACGTTCATAAGCTCCTGACAATAGAGTTGTGTTAATAGAATTTTGGATTGTTTACATATTTTTGGTTATCATATTAGATACATAATTAATGGTTAAATAGTGTATACATATTTTTGAACTTTACGGTGTTTCTAAGTTTATGGCCTAATACATGAGGACATAATATTGCAAATGTTGTATACATAGTTATCTCTCAAATCATGTATACTAATTTATGTACTTTTGTATGTTGCCAAATTTATGACCATTTAGATGACCATGCTTTTTGACACTCAGTGGTGTTTACATATCTTTGCCCTTGACTGTACGTACAAGTGACTAAAGCTAGACTTTTCGCTGCGACAGTCCGATAGTATTATGCAGTATGAAAATGTATGAAGGAACTTGCGAGCGCAGCGCCACTGTCGCAGCGGCAAGTGACGCCAGAGCCGCTTAGCTCGGAAGTCTAGCTTAACGGAAAATTACCCCCAAATCTTACCAGACGTAATGAGTAAAGCTTACGAAGTAAACTCGAATCTACACAAATAGCTAACGGCAGTTATTTCACATATCATATAATTTTAACAGCCGTGAAGATAATATAGTAGGTACGCAACAGTTTCCTGTAAATAAATAGTACGGCGCTAAATCACTAGTCCACACATTTCATGAATGATTTGTACTTGGACTACAATGCTTGTTATTACTATTCCGTGAGGCTGCGCAGGCGCCGTTAGGAAATGAGCCCTATTACGATCGGGGTAGGGGTCAAGATGGACGGCGGCGCGAGAGGCCAGAAACGGCTGTGTGTCAGGGACTGTATGCATGACCTAAATGTTTATAGGGTTTTAATTTAGCAGCTAGTAGCGTGTGCTTCTTTGACTTAAAATATAAGAGTAGTTATAGATAGCTCATGGCAAATAAAGAGCTATCTAATACGCGTATGTTAGGACGAGACAGATAAACGAGACCATTTTTAGGCTTCCGTACCCAATGGTTAAAAACCGGCACCATATTACTAAGACTCCACTGTCCGTCTGTCTGTCTGCCACCAGGCTGTATATCATGAACCCTGATAGCTAGTCAGTTGAAATTTTTAAATAGGTACTAAAATTTAACGGAACCTTTGGTGCGCAACTCTGATTTGTACTTGGCCGGCTTTTCTTACACGCTCTGAGCCTGACAGAATCCAGTCACACTCTTTATTGGAGAGAGAAAGAAGGAGAGTCTGTTTATTGGCACTCGCCGACAGCTATCAAATTTTTTGATGAAACTTACAGCATCAAACCTAGGGGTGATTGAAAAAGGGGTAAGTCTGAAATAAATGTAAATTTTCTTTTCTTGTGTAAATGAAGTTTCTAAAACAGCTACATTAAAAATAGGAAAAATCTGAATTTTCCACCTTTTCACCAGTACACCAACCTTTTTCGCTACCTTTCATGCCTTATACCAGGTGCTAAATATAGTGAAATTGAGCGTAAATCACACAAGGCTGTCGTTTGCTAGCTCTGATCCGCGCCGAGATAACTGAAACACACTGTTATATATTTTGCGGCGTTCTTTGAGCCCCAACCGCCCGTCAAAACATACAGTCCGACGTTCATAACGCCCCCCTAATATACCCTATTACCAACACAATGGCCTTCATTTTACATTGTATTTAGTAATTAATTTCTAACTTTGCAATGCATGTCTTTGTTGGCGTTTGACGGACTCGAGGAACCCTTTGAGGTTTTAGTATCATGTCACAAAATGACAACCCAACACGGGTACTTCAGACGAATGTTACTCGAGTATCAAGAGGAACTCTTAGAACAACATTCGGGTTTCGGGAAACCATCGGCCGATCCAAGTATCAAACCCATAAGAGTGGATGAGACAGTAAGAGAAACCCGAATGTCGTTTTAGGAGCTCGCGCGGACTGTAGATGAAATTTACGGTGAAATCTTGTTTGACAATTGTAATTTTATGACCCACTTGTTATACAAGCCCTTGCAACATTCTTAATAATCATATAAGCCATAGGACGTCCACTGTTGGGCATAGGCCTCCCCCATAGACCTCCAGTTGCCTCGGTTGGAAGCGGCTTGCATCCACAGTAAGCTCGCGATTTTAACCAGTAGGCTTATTATCTAACTAGCTTGCAATCGCCATCGTGTTCATTTTGACAGTCCGATGCCAATTGTCAGCCCATACATGAACTGTCAAAATGAAAACGATGGTGATTGCGAGCGAGTTAGGTAATAAGCCTACAGGTCAGCCATCTACCTCGTTGGTGGACGTCCCACGCTGCGGTTGCCCATCCGCGGTCTCCACTCGAGTACCTTTCGGCCCCAACGACTAGATAGTTCTCCGTGGTATATAGCCTGCCCATTGCCACTTCAACGTGATTCGCTTGGTTATGTCGGCTATGTAGCTAGCTACTCTTACTCAATTATTTATTTTACTTGTTTACATTAAACTACAATTAGCTAGACAGATTCTAACACCCGATTACCCTTCATTAGTTGTCATGATCATAGAGTAAACGTGCCTTTTAAAAAAATATGACGAATCGAAAAAGTCTTGTACTGATATTTATTGTTCCACAGTCGTCCTAAGTTACAACAATTAAAAAATTACGTGCACAAAATAAAAGTTACATTTATAAATGTTCATAAAATCATGAACACCATAATAGATAGCGAACGGGTCAGCTTTTAACTATCCAAGTTAGTCTGCTAGGGGAGAAATAATTACAAACAAACTTTGGGAGCACTCTAACTCGGTCCGAGAGTCTAGACCGGATACTTGTTAGACATTAAGTGTCTAGGGTGAGGGTGACCACACGCAAATGCGACTGTACGTGTCACGCTAAATGTTGCCAGTGGAAAAAAAACATATATAAAGCGCGGAATATAAATTCTAGTGTTTCTCTGTACGAACTTCGTATTGACTATTTTGTCTATCACAGACCTTACGAGGTGCTTTATTATGGAAACCTATGTCAAAAAATAATGTTTGATCTGTCCCAGTAATTGAAATTCACTATAAAGTTGTATTAAAAATATTACGATTTCTAACAAATATGTAGTAACTTAAAAAGTTGTACCTGTATATATTGGCCTGTCATGTTCAGATAGGATAGCATAGAGTTGACACGCGGACGTTTGCAATCGCATTCACCATATATTTCTAACTACACCATACGAAAGAGTGCGTTAGCCAATACAGCCTAGGGGTGCGAGTCGGGTTACCTCCACGTGTGGTCAAGAGCAGCGGTTCGTTTTTGGATCTGTCCGCATCGGCTAATGATTTCCTGGCAGTTTCTAAGGGATATCATTGACCGTTGGCTAAGATCCCAACAGGGGGGAGGGGGGTCTTTGACCGCGTTACCGTACAACGTTGCCGACATTTTGTCACAAGATTTTTTAATTATATTTTTGTTACTTTGACATTGGCGAAGTTATCGTCGCTATAACGACTTGATACGCCACAAATAAGAAGAACCAGAATACAGCCTAAGGAATAATTGATCTACTAAAGATATCGGTGTTGATTTCGATCCCGCATCAATTTCGCGAACCCTACCATTTATGAGCAAATAAGTTTTACGCATTCTGACGATTTTAGAGTTATGTCCGGTTTGACGACGTGTTATAAACATGGCGATAAGGAACGTGCTGCACTAGGGCTGTGGGGGATAATAAATACCCAGACGTGCCACGATTTTGATGGATTCGTTGGGATATTATTACGTGGAAATGACAGTACAAAATGCCACCCACCGCAAGTGTTGTATCCAGTTTAAAAAAAAAATTGAATTGCAAGATGGCGAATGAAGAACAGAGATAAATTCTACAAAAGCTAGCTCAACTAATACAGATGCTACAGCAACAAATAACAAACAAGTCGAGCAATAACGACGGCGATACTACGAATCGTGTCTGTGTCTATTCGGATCCGTCACGATTGAGATCAAACTCAACGCATACAAAACTCTTATTCACCATAACTGTTGTGTTCAACTAAAGATATTTTTTACTATTTCCCTTTCAAAGCTAGATCTAATTTTTTTAAATAAGCAATCACTACATGGTATAAAACAAAGTCGCTTTAAGCTGTCCCCTATATATATGCTTAGATATTTAAAACTACGCAACGGATTTTGATGCGGTTTTCTGAATTGAGTGTTTAAAGAGGAAGCTTTATATGTATCACTCTACGCAGACGAAGTCGCGGGCAGAAGCTGGTTTTCATTATAAAAATACAGACTCACCGCGACAGAAAACGATGCCTATGCGCGCACACCAAATGTCAAATGAAAATCACATAATTTTTTATTACAATTTATCACTGGCAACATTATCGAAGGGCTTACCGCGCAGCCGCGGAAGTACACGGTACACGCCCGAACCAGAAACACGCGCTCGCGCACCGACGAAAGAAGTATAGGGAAGGTCAGCAATAACCTAAACAAATTCGCCGACCACGACCTTTGCCAATAATAGTTCAACTATTTTTGTGACGCAGCTAATTCACGGCATGCTGGCATACGGGTTGCGAGGCGGTTGTAAAAAGTTACTTTGTTTTGATAACACACTGGCATTTTACTGCGTAATAGTAAAAGATTTACGTCCAAGTTTCTATCGCGAGACAGCTAAAAATGCAAGTCTTTCGTACAGTCTCCGCCCGCGAATGTTAAGCCGCTTGCCGTTCGTCTTAATTTAGCTGTATAATGGAATTCGTTATCAGTCATGACCTGATGTGCGCTTGATTTTCATAATACGGCTAAATTATAACAAGTGGCAAGTGCCTCAACATTCCCAGTTGGTGACTGTACTATAATTTCTAAAGGTTCCTCTGCCAGCTGTTCCGTGCAAAAGTTACGGTTACAGCTCGCATATGAGTACCCGGCTTAAGATATACTTTACTATAGGATTCATCCAAATATATCAAGTCCATATTAATACTGTTTGAAAATCAGCTTCCGCGAAACTTTATTGAGAGATGCCAAGATTTTTTTATATTAAAAAGATTTAAACTCACGTTTGAAATACTCGTAGAGTAATAAAATGGTTCGTTTTTCTTCTTCTTCTTTGTCTGATATGGATGCGATGATTTCGCCAAATACAGTATTCAAAAATCTTGTGACAAAAATGTCGGCAACGTTGTACGGTAGAACACGGTCAAAAGACCCCTCCTCCCTGTCGGGCTCTTAGCCAACGGATAATGATATCCCTCAGAATCTGCCAGGAAATCAATAACCGATGCCCAGGGTGCACCAGACCAAGCACTGCTCTTCCTCTCGGACGGATCCAAAAACGAACCGCAGCTCTGACCACACGCGGAGGTAACCCGACTCGCATCCCGTTGAGGAAGTGAATACGAATAATTAAAACTCATTTAAACGGATAATAATCGCTACATTGGACATTATACTTATATAAATATCACGGGAACACTCCTTATGTCATGATAACTTATACGTAAGTTAACACAACCCAATTCAACAGACATCTCTATACACAATCAAATCAGATGTCCGATATGAAACCTCCCACAAGCCAGCAAAGAGCCCTTGCCATTAGCAAAAGAGCAGATACCTGCCGATAAACCGTCGACAAATTGCCTCGCCTTATCTACAATACCCTTTAATAGGGTTGTCTTTAAAATCAGTAACTAGACTAGCTAGGGCTAATACAACTTGGACGTCCGGGATGGGATATCTTAGGATCAGAATCGATGATAATAATAATGATATACTTCATAGACAAAATAAATAATAAGTAAATACATTTTCTTGGTACACTGACACCAATTGACCTAGTCCCAAAGTAAACTAACTATTAAGATAACTACGTAATTAAACTACCAAGTCTCGAGAACAAACATCCTTATCTATCTTTCACAACTAAATAACTTCTGCTCGAATCGGGGATCGAATTCGATCTTGGGACCTCAAACTTCATACTCAGTTTTTCTAACCACTTGACCGGTCGTCGACAGATGCATCTAATGATAGTTGCACTCGTACGAAGTTTTAGTAGAGAGACTTACATACAAATTAAGTCTTTATCCCTAACGGCGTAGACAGAGCCTAAGGCAACAAGACCTAAAGGCCACGTTTAGAATGATTGTGGGCGTATAGGTGGAAAGGGGAATCAAAATAGTGATCGTTTGCCAGTCGCATCGCCTGTAACATGATTCCTATGATTTTCGCCCATTCCCTCGATGGGCTTTTACCATCTGCACGGGAAGAAAGCCAACTGGTACATTCTATGTTTTTTCTTTACTCCCCGACCAGCATAGAAGAATGCAGCACGGAGAGAGATATAAATGGCATCCTACTTATTTATGGGTGTTTTAGTCATTTTCAATTCATATAATTTTTTTTAAGTACGCGTGTAACTGTTCTTTTGTCGTTTAAGTAAAAACACTTCATTTCTCCTTGTTTATTAGCAATATCTGGAGTCGCGTATAGATCTGCCACAAACTGTTCTCATGTAGTAAAGAGGTTTGTAGCATCGTCAAACTTAAACCAAGAGCTCAGAGGATTCTTTGCCACTGTAAACACTTCACAATTTTACATCATCCAGAGGATGCGGGTGGAATTTACTGAACAACAACTGATTTAACAAATTAAAACTACACATTCTATTTCATCCGTAGCGAAGAATTCAAAAGGGATTAAATAAATATGCCATTTCATAAAGCAATCTCACGGTCAATCGATTGCAACAATGGAACGGTGTATAGTTTCTATGCGACCTGTAATAAATAAGTTCAAATAATAATATGTAAGAAATGCATTTAGAATTATTTAAATGTAAACAGACTTTAAACAATTTTATCAATAAATATATTGAATACGTAATACACGTATTAGAAAACATTTCATATTTTTCCGGAAAAGTGGAAGCGTGCTGGGCCCATAACCTCTTAGAATGTCTTATTTGGTGGGATCACTATTGTTTTCAATTATTAATTAGAGATGGAAAATAAAAGCAACAAGTCAAAGATGGCGACATGACAGCGAGTGTATTAAAAACAAAATAACTAACTACTACAGAATATAATAGGTGGCGCTAGTGGTAGGTCAATAAAGGGTTTTCACAATTTATGTTTAATTATTTCAACATAATTGTTTGTAACTTTAAATGTATATCTAAACTTAAATACGAGTACGTATTAAATTGGTATGTAAATATTATAACTTGAACTTCTACTAAACAACTAGAAAGAAACCTAACCATATCTAATAATACAAGACTAGAATACTACTACCATGCCTACTTGTTGACATATTGTGAAATACCTACTAAATATAAGATTCGAACATAGTGAAGTACTTACTTGCAAGCGGGAACACACAGTGTTATAAAACTAAGCTAAGGCAAGATTTGCAGGTTTACAGAACCAAAGGCGTAACTTCATCTTGACCGAAGAATTCCATTGAAAAAACTTGAAAGACGCCCAGTCAAAATTGCCCAACCGTCTGTTAAACTCGGGACATTTTTTAATACGTACAACTCCAGTTCACACAAGTATCTCACTAACACGTAATGTGCATAAAAGCCAACAACACCTAAAAGCGCAAAACAAAAAAACCATAGCCAACAAGTAATAAAGCAGTCCGTCATAAAGCCACTCTTGCCGGAATAAACCAGTAATAAAGTACATTATGCCATCAGAATGCAGGCATAGAGCATAAAGCATATGGATCCATCATCCCCTCACTCCCGCGTCGCCCTTCTCCCTCTACCACAGATATTAGATCTGCAAATTGGACGTGTTATCGTCCCTCTTATAGGGTGACTATACTTTAGGTTTTTGGAAAATATGTTTGTTTATAAGTTTTCTTGGTTTTTGCACCATTTTTAATGTACGTCCCACAGCTGGGCACAGAACTCCTCTCAGAATGAGAAGGAAAGGAGAGAGGGAAGCTTACACGTGTAGAATCTAAAAAAAATGTCTCGATCAAGTTGACCCATGAACTTTTTCTATTATCAATCTTCAATCAATGCTTGTGGGTTAAGGCTCGGCGTTGATGAGCGAGTCAGTCAGTTAGGTCCTTCATTTTTATATGTTTAAATTCCCAGTATTATACCTTGACGAAATGAGATAGCGAAATGGGAGGACCACCTAAGAAGTATTTAATTTTATCAGTAAATACAACCCAGATGATCAATCAGCGAACTGTTATTAAAACAACTACAGCGTGACTATTTAACATGCAAAGTTTTAAAATATAACTGGACTTAGCTAATACAGGCAAAGCATAGGAACAGGTAAATACAAACTTTGAACACTTTGTTGAGAGAACGAAATCTAAGCCAAATAGTGGCGAAAACGTAAAGGAAATACGGTTTGTAGTAAAACAACAATAAACGACAAGCAACTTGCTTTCAACTTTACAGTTTACAAGCCTTTGATGAATTTAAACAGTTTGTAATAATAGATGTGACAACGACGTGGCACCTTCACCTATCCAAATGGATCCCCGACAGGCTCCTGGGAACCCTTTTCACGGCACTACTACCATACAGAACCAAGCAATCGATATACATACTTCTTTACTAACCATGCACATTTTTGCTGTCAGAGTGGTTATTGATTCTCGGTACCCTAAAAGCGCTCTCACTGTATATACAGTATAGAACAGAAACCACTTAATTAAGGAAACGCAAATCTACACAAAACTCACAAATTTGAAGTTTCTGTCCTTAATTTTTGCACGTGTCCTGAAGAAACCTTCAGCTTGGTGTCAGTAACGCCTCTCCCTTCCAAGCTATCGGAAATGGAGGTCGCGAAGCCATCTAATGGCTTTATTGACCAAAGAACAAGAGACTCTTCCATAACTACCCACATTGTGGTAATATTAGTAATCTTTATGAATTCCCTAACACTGCGTGATAAATGGTCACATCATTTTCAATTATAAGCTAACCAGTGCAAATGGAATGTAAGGGAAAGTAATAAATCGATGTTCAGCGTGAGCGATTGAGAAATTTTGGGCAACTGACCGACTCATAGCTAGACTACACTAGGCAAGAGACACACAGATATTAGTCTTATCCTACTTTGTATGGCCTTTGCGTGTATTACAGACGAATTATGGCGTATCGTCTGGGAGACGACGCTTCTTGTGGCTATACCAACCAATACGAGAGCCACATACTCTGCCACACGCATGACAAGAGAAGAGGTTTGCGGAGGTTGTTACTGAGCTTGATATCGCTATTGTCTCCTATCAGCAAGTGTTTCGAACTAGGCATTATCGCAATGTTTGTGATCCTACTACAAGTTGGTGCCAACCTGGTCGGTTTTCCGCAAGCCTATCCCAGTCACAGTGGTCACCTGCTTTATATTTATAGTAATACTTCCTCATCACATTTGTGCAAAATACTCGTAAATATGCGACCTACGAGTACTGCCCATTGTCATGTCGTCAATACAAGAGTCTACAACTATACGGACATAATGAGAACGCATTGAATGCACCTTGACATATTTGTGACAATGACAATTACCCTCAAAAAGGGTTTTTAGGTTTCAAGCCGCTAAATTGAGGCATGGGGGACATCCATGTCGAAATAATAATACGTTTTCAGCGAGTCGCCAGCTGTTTGGCCCTTCTAAAACGACAATTTGGCCAAGGTCGGCTGATTCACCTGCCTTACGCAATAATTTAGCAGCACTTGACCATATATTTACTGCCTACGTTGTAAACAGATGGGCTTGTAGGTGATATTAGGCATTCTACGTTGAACGATTCTGCAATCTGGGATTTCCAATACTGACCCTTTACGTATACCTAACAGTGTTAAGTATAGACTTGAGTCTTTTACAACGTCGAGAGCACAAAATAATTTTTAACTGCATTATTGCATCGGATCTTCATAATGAATAGCATATGTTAGGTCAATCTGACCACTAAGTGAATCAAAATGGGTTTGTACGATTTGGAGCCTCAGAGGAGGCCTATGCTACACCACCCACAGAAAACCGGAGAACAGGTTATTCAGAAAAATAACATTTCAATACAAGTTGTATTTTTTAATTTCATTTTTCTTTCATGCCCAGTCCTAATGTTAAAAATGCAACACTTAACGCACTAATAAATTAATTTAAAAATAAACTAGACAATTGGGGCGTCCGAGGTTTTCAGTACAGGCTAGGAGATGACAATAACGATCGACTTAATAGCATAAGAATCGTACCGCACCCAGTCCAAGCCTGTGCATCTAGCGCACGGTTTCCCGCCGTGCCTACGCCACTCCTACGCATCCGACCTGGTCTAGAAAGGCGTATGCGAGATGAAAAATAATGTAACACTATTTAGAATACACTATCAGTGCCCACTTGCTAACTGTACTAAATTTAAACGCCTACTCCTAGTTCCGAGATGTCTTAATTATATGATCGATTGTTTAAAGATAATTGATTTAAAGCGATGCCGTAGTTAATTGAGTGAAAGAGTGTTTTTTTTAATCTTTTGACTAGTCATGCAACAATGACATCATAAGGTCGAATACTTGGGAATTCGCATAAGCGATTGCTTTTCACGTTTGTATACAAATTTACAACAATTATAACTGCTAATTTGGGCTAGACTGAGCCTCCTGATTTTTTTGACGCGTGATCGAAAGTATAAAGTTGGACATAGAGAATAAATCTAAATAGCTACACGTGACTGGTCGAATCCCGTGCTGCGTGCAGTTACGTCACAAACAAGAGCGTTCTACTTGCGCCTGTACACTATTCCCAATGATTAAAAAGAAATTTCACACACACCATTGAATTGCTTCGCAAATGTTCTACAGGTTTCCTCACGATGTTTTCCTTCACCGAAAAGCTCATGGTAAATAAATCCTCTCGTCATAAATTCCGAAAAACTCAAGAGGTGCGAGCCCGGGTTCGAACCCACGACCCTACACGGCTACAGGGCTACAGGTCAAACCACTAGGCTCTACCACGGCGTTTTACAACGGCAACATGACGAATTGACGTGATTAAAAAAATCCCTTATCCCGTACCTACCCTTTGTTCAAATTTAAACAGAACCTTCGAAAAGTATCTTATTCCAGAACTGAATCATCAAAATTGCTATCTCCCTCACTCAGCAGATTCAAGTATCGAACCCATAAGAGTAAGTGAGAAGGCAAGACCAGCCACAAACTATACTTCCTGTTTTCGTCGGTTGAAAATAAAAGTGTCACAAAGTTTAAGGATCAAGCTACCCGTGACCTAGTGAGGGTCAAGAGGAGCGCGCCGAGCGTCGCACGCGCATGCCGGTCACCATGCCGAGCGCCCGGTCACGCGGCCGGCGTTAGATCGCGCCCCCACCATTCCGCGCCTAGTACAGTCAAGGGCAAAGATATATATGCAAGTAATGTGAAAGAAAATAAGTAATCATATAAAGTTAAAAAGATATATACTCATTCAAATGGGAATTAATATGCAAACTACACTGGCAACATAAATATGTACCTGGCAAGTCCAAAAACTTGTATACAATCAAAATTCCATTATTAGTATCCTGCAAATAATGCAAAATATTATAGTCATACTTATGTAATTAAATATAGATTCAGTAATTGCCACAAAAATATGTATACAAAATGTAATCTGCGAATATCAACTTTACGGCCTAGTCACACGAAACAAATTTGTAAAGTATGTTTTGACAATTCACGAAAACAGTACAGACTTGTCATTGCATATGTTTGTCGCATGTTTTGGCCTGTCACCACGACGTTATCAATCGGCATGTTTAATAGATTTTACAGATTCAGATTTCGTTGATTTTGATTGAAGATGAAAACGCTAGGTAAATTCAGGGACAACTCAAGAAGGCTTGTGTTATGGGTATCTACTAGTTACGAGTAGATGACGATATACATACCTATATAAATAAATACATACTTAAATATATAGAACATAGAATGTACGTATGTATGTATGTATGTGTGAATGTATGTATGTATAAGAAAAACATAGAATGTACCAGTTGCTTCTCGTCCCGCGTAGATGGTAAAAGTCCATCGAGGGAATGGGCGAAATTCTTTGGAATCATGTTATAGGCGATGCGGCTAGCAACCCATCACTATTTTGATTAATTTTTCCACCTACACGCCTACAATCATGCTAAACGTGGCCTTAAGGTTTTGTTTCCTCAGGCTCTGTCTACCCCGTAAGGGATAAAGACGTGATATATGTATATCGTATGTATGTATGTATGTAGAACATCCATGACCCAAGCACAAATATTCAAGTTGATCACACAAACATTACCCTGGCCGGGTCTCGACCCCGGGACCTTCGACTCAGAAAGCGGTTGCTTCACCACTGAGCCATCCGTGTCGTCAATATCAAATCATACAGTAATTGGCGATTTACGCTATTTTCAATTTTTTTTTTACTTCATCACCATCATCATCATCATCATTTCAGCCATTACAAGTCCACTTTTTTACTTAATAAAAGGCAAAGTATACTTAAAATAACTGTATAATAAAGAAAACCACTCCTTAAACTTAAAACAAAGTGATTAGAGAGTAATATTTTCTATAGTACGTTATTATTAACATGTTTAATATTTCTTACCGTGATGCCTAATTCGTCAGCAGAGCTATATCAAGCACGGATATACCTTCCTCGCATAAGACAACAATCCTATGTTTTAAATGATCACTTAAACGATACATTTTCTCCTTCAAAATTAATGAAAAGCCGCCAGATAAACCATAAGAAACGGTAAGTCAAATGGAATTAAAAAATCCAAAAGTGACACATGACACATGCACATACATATGCACAAATCACGTCTTTATCCCTTACGGGGTAGACAGAGTCTATGATAACAGGTACCTACAACCTACAGGCCACATTTAGTAAGATTGTGGGCACATGACATGATTTAAAATAAATAGAGTAATGATCAGTTAAAGAGTTTGGAATAGCAGTTGTTGTATACGACTTGTAGCTTCAAGTGGTTGGCTGATTACATTAAGATTACAGAGTTCGATGTTACGCAAATACGTTCATAAGCTCCTGACAATAGAGTTGTGTTAATAGAATTTTGGATTGTTTACATATTTTTGGTTATCATATTAGATACATAATTAATGGTTAAATAGTGTATACATATTTTTGAACTTTACGGTGTTTCTAAGTTTATGGCTTAATACATGAGGACATAATATTGCAAATGTTGTATACATAGTTATCTCTCAAATCATGTATACTAATTTATGTACTTTTGTATGTTGCCAAATTTATGACCATTTAGATGACCATGCTTTTTGACACTCAGTGGTGTTTACATATCTTTGCCCTTGACTGTACACCCATGGGTCGCTCAATACGTCACAGGCAATTTTGGCAATTTAATATCGCCTCTACCCTTGTCACACGTTGCAGATTGCCAAGTTATATGTTAAATGTTAACTGTTCCCCGAAACTTCGTCAGTGCGGAATGAAAGTTTGTACCTTTACCGACACTTCCAACAATTATCATTATATTCCGCCAATTTACACAAAAATTTTACAAATTGCACAACTAAACCTTCCTCTGCATATCTTTATGAACCACGAGTTTATATTAGAATTGTTTTTTTTATACGATAAGTCGACAGATACTATTACGCTCTCGTCTCGACTTGTTTACCATAAAAATAATTGCAACACAAAGCAATATGTAACTTATCTAACAATAGCTATTACCGAACAGCTGGCCCTATACCGAAACCACGTAATTTACAATTCAAAACTTTAACTGATAACCTATCTAGTTAAAAATTGCACAACTTTATTAAAGCAACTCATTAAGATGATTTAGCATGTTGGCAAATATCAATGTACTATTGCACAACGTTAACACACCGCTGCGCATGCGCCACGTCGCGATCCGAAGAGCACAGAGAAACAATGCTGCGGCGGGATGAGTCGGCCTTTAAATATAGTACGTAGTTGTTTACTTTTAGGCGCCGGCGCTTAGGTATTATGTGACATACATTGTAAGGTATAGGTCAGGATTTTAATAGGTAGCTCACGTAAATATTTACAGTTTTACAATGGACTAACTAAATCCATTTCAAATGCGAAAGTAACTTTGTCTATCTGTCTGTGACGCTTTCACGCCTAAAATACTGAATTAGATTCAGTTGGAATTTGGTATAGAGATAGTTTCAGTCTCAGGGAAGAACATAGTATAGTTTTTTCCCGGAAAATCGCATTCCCACGTGATAGGGATACGCGAATTCCGCACAGATGGAGTCGCGATATATTGTTATTCACATTGATCTACTACTTGAAGAACTAACTATTAAATTCTGAGCATCAGCCTCCTCACAAAATAAGAGTTGATGTTTCCGTCACTGTAAAACTCTGGTAAATTTTAAATGGGGGAGTCCAACAGTGGACGCCCTACGGCTGATAAAATGATGGTGGAGTTTCAAATCAAATTTCGCGCAAATAGTCACTGAAAAACTAAAGTGTCCAGGTTCGAACCCACGATCATCTGCCTGACAGGCCATATTTTAAACCACTGGCGTACCATGGATTTTGTTTAAGTATTTAAAAAAAGTATGAACGCCCTTGAGCGTTTGTGGTGCCAGAAGATTCGTGACTCACACCGGGCAGCGAACGTGTTCCATGACATTTCCACTTAACAATTTATTACAGATTATTTGTTACTCTGTAGTTAAACCTCTCATTAGAAGACGCGACCTGTACCAAAATCAAGACAAAGGATAGGAAACATGCAGACTGATGCAAAATGAAATCAATCGAACTATGTTAAATTCCAGGTCTTTTCACGATCTTCATTTGTCATATTCTAACTAGAATTTTAACAATGTGATTTTGTAAGCCTTCTGCTGAGCTGTTTCAATAGAAACGTATCCAAATACAAACTGTATTAATACACTTCATGTATGTAGCAGAACTCGCACAGCTATTTATACACAAATATATCTTAACTCTATACATTAGCGTGAAAGGAGGACACCGAGGAATTTCACCGTCTCGAATATCAAAGGTAACATAATGAAACCGAATAACCTAGATAGATTTACGCATATAATTAGATTTTCATGCCGAAAAGCTACATGAGACAGTTATGTTAAAAACTAAATGTTTCGTGACCTTCTATTATTATGAGCGATTTCCAAAAAAAGTTCATATGTAAATTTTCTCCACTTTTAAATAAGTCATATTTAATTTTAGCACTAAGTATGTAGGTGGCAAGATTAAGTATACACACAAGCAGTCTTTATGACATAAAACGAAGATAATTTACATGGGCCGCTGTCTTAGTCTTAGGAATCATGTGATAGGCGATGCGGCTAGCAACCCACCACTATTTTGATTCCCCTTTCCACCTATACGCCCTTAATCATGTTAAACGTGGCCTTAACGTTTGTTACCTTAGGCTCTGTCTACCCTGTAAGGGATAAAGACGTGATATATCTACGTATGTATGTATGTATGAACTTTAAAAAACTATAAAACCCAAGTTGGCACTACTATTGAACCAACGATTTCAGCGAAACAACAAACACACCTTTCATCATTTTATATATTAGTGGGAAATCATTAAGTATTTAAAGTCGATGGAACAATTGTACTGGATTGTACAAAAAAGGGTGATATTTTTCATTAGGCACATTAATGATTGTATTTGTAATGTGAATAACATATTTTACATTAACATTACATACGATATATGACCGTGAGAATGGGGTCTGTGACAATAACTATTGTTCTTAGCCGTAAATATTATATTATGATAAATATGGAACATTTGTGTTAATCAGTATTTGCAGCTCAATTTACATTCAATTGAAATAGCTAAAAAGTGAATTCCTCTAAGGTCACTGATCTCTCAAATTATGCCTACAACCTTCTTTTACAAATGATTTCATAAAATTCATCGGCAACTAAAAAGCAATTTCTAATTTGAATATTTTATTGAATCAGGCGTTAGTTTGCCGAGGTCCTTTGAGATATTTTGTTTTTGCATGAAAACATCTATTTCACACAGGCTTGGTTATCTTGCACGTGAGTAGCGGAGTAGCAAGATAAATAGTTTTTGTTCACTTCTAATTTAAATACACTTAAAAGTAACGCAATAAAAAATCGTCAAAAAAACGCATTATAACCATTTTGGATAAAATCTACAATAACTGTATGCTCCGATCACGCTGAAAAGACAAACCTGATTTTCAATCCATCACTAAAGTGTTTATAGAAACCAAGAACCTTTACAGACACGCCAATATCGTCCACTTCGTATTTAGTTTAGGAAAGAAGTCAACTCCACGACTTCAAATATTTCCGAGCCCATCAACTAGGACTTTCATCGTGAATATAAACGAGATACGCCATTATTTTCCATGCATCGTCACCTGTGCAATTTCATATATAATTTCAAGGTCAATAGGAATAAATCTCACCCATTTTTTACATATATTATAGTTTCACACTTCCGCATATAATCAATTCGGACATAGCACATCACCCCGACACAGTTAATGCGATCCATGTCATCGTAAATACCATACCCACACATTTACACACTGGTAGGGTTGCCATCACTACATTTAACCTCATAAACACTGCTATAAGGCAACACAGCTCAAGTGGCTCCCAATCCGTTTTCGCCGAAATTCTCACATCCTCATCCTTCTCTACGGCATTCTTTTTAATCCTGCAACTCCTCATTACCTCAAAGAGCGATTTAGTTACGTTACCTCTGTAAGATGTTCACAAAATTTTCTCCTTACTGTGCCTCTTTCTAATTCCAAATTATATGTAAATTCTTATACTGTTCAGGCTATACGGTTGTGGAATTCCTTGCCTATAATCATAAGGCGCGCTAAATCGTTACCCATATTTAAATCTATGTTGAAGGAGCACTATCTGTCATCTTGTGCATGGATCTTGTAGCTGGCTTTTTTAGGTATATGTCTATTTATATCTCCATTTATTGTAAAAGTGTGTTTCATGTATAATATATTACGTATTTCAGTACTTAGTATATTAATATATATTCTAAATTGCACCACCTGCTCAGATCTGTTCTGTTCTCCAGTCCATTATGGTTGCCTGGTAGAGATCGCTCTGTAGCGATAAGGCCGCCTATTGTTACCTTGTAATATTCTGTATACCTTTTTTCTGTTTTGGTTGTTATATGTGGTGTTCAATAAAGAGTTATTGTATTGTATTGTATTGTATAAGGCTTACAAGTATTGAACTCAAGACTTCATTTATGTGTACTACATCTCCAGCCTATATACGTCCCACTGCTAGGAACAAGCCTCTTCTAATGAGAACCACTGAATTGCTGATTGCATTCAGGTTTCCTCAGAATGTCTTCATTCACAGAAAAACTTATAAATTACGCAAAACTCAGAAGCGCGAGCTCGGGATTCGAACCCATAAACTGCTTTCTTTACCATGAGCTTTTCGTTTCAGGAAAACATAGAGAGTACACACATCTGCGAAGCAATTTAATGGTGTGTGTGAAGTTCCCAATCCGCACTGGGCCCGCGAAGGTATTAGGTATAGCCCAAGCCCTCTCATTCTGAGAGGTGTGCCCAGCAGTGGGACGAATATAGGCTGGAGATGAGGATGATGAAACTTCTGCTTTAGAAGCGATAGGTCAAACCTTTATCTATATTATTAAAAGTGATAAGTGATCAACTGACTGACTGGTGACTGACAACGCACAGCGTAGACCACTCTAGACTCACAGATACATAACTCGAGATATAATGATGATCAGTATAGAGCGAGGTTGTCAGCATCCTTTAACTGACAATTTCTAATCCTCCGTCCGCCGATTCTCTTTCCGCACGCCGTGCTTCCTGATTTTGGCATCCCTTACCATCTGGCGCCCAAAACGGCAACTTCACCTTAGAGACGAAGCCTAGGTAGACCTAAGGCCGGTACTTAGATAATTTACTGTACGAAATGAGTAAGCCTTCCATGCTGGTCTGGGAGCAAACATAAAAAAATTACCAGCTGCTTCTCTTCCCGCGCAGATAGTGAAATCCCATCGAGAAAATCGTAGGAATGAGACTAGCAGCCCAACACTGTTTTGATTTCCCTTTCCAACCTATACGCCCACAATCATGCTAAACGTGGCCTTTAGGTCTTGTTATCTTAAGCTCTATCTAACCCGTAAGAGACGTGTTTTATGAATGTATGTATGTAAATAATTAAGCTGATGCTAGCGGACCCTAAGTCGCCAGCCCTACATGCAGGATGGTATCCACTCGTCTGGACCTTGAACGCCGAATTGGCACGACGCGGCGGCATTGAGACGGCAATTTGTGAATCAATTTTATAGCACCGCGAAAAAGTGATATAAACGACCGCGGCAACTTAATGATAGGAAAAAAAGTCCATTTATACGCGCATATGACGAATTGTGGTGATTTTGCTAAGGGCTTACACAGATTGATATTTCTCGTTATACGTTCATACCAGTTTTTGTAGACAACTTTGCCTTATTACACGCTTTTATATTTAGCTTGGACTTTACCTACGCGTGTATCTATATATATTAGTTTTCCGTTTCTAAATTTGCGAACCATTTTTCGACTACTAAGGTTGATTTAAAATTACGGTATACAATGTAAATTGGATGACACTACGAGTACCGTCAACGAAAAGTATAGCAAGCAAAAAAGATTGCTTTCATTATTTTTCCAAGCAAATTGTTTACACACTACATTCCCGAGAAAGTCATGAAATTTCAGTTCTTTGACTTTAATGATGAATTATTATTTGAATACAGACTGGCTTTACAAGTGAAACACGTGAGCAGCTATTTCTAACTCATTAGTAAATTGCTGCTCTTCGACATTAGAAATGGGGTTGATTGACTACTGGTCCACCCTATATCATAAGTGAGATGTTAACTGCTAGTCTTCTAAATTAGAAATGCGATGTTAATTGACTAGTCTCCGACATCTGAAGTGGAGTGTTCCATGTTAATCTCCAATAAGCATACATTACTTGCGAATTAACCTGTTGGTCGCAGGTAATTTAAAAGTCAACCATAATTTTATGTGACTAACATGAAACACTGTCGTTAAAACAAAATGACCCAGAGTATCTTAAAATAACTGCATATTAACCAACTTATTGCGCCTAGATGATGCTTAGAATGGTGCCAAGATGTTGCATAATCGTGGGATAACTCTTCACTGAGTTTACTTCGAAGGTTTCAAGTTATTTTCGCTTACAATGTTTAGTCGTGTCATAAGGACGACAGTTCACCTGTATAGCAAGTTATAAGCTCCAAAATTAGACTCAGATTTCTATAGCTCGTTTCAAACTTTTATGGATTGGGTGTTATACAAGTTTGACACATACGTGTACGTGTACTCTGTGCAATCGACTTGAAAATCAAGATTTAAAACTTTGTTTCGGCGCCGATCTTATAAAGTCGCCTTTGACCCATACCTCTGGACCTTAGTCAACAGTGGCGCCAACGCCAACGGTGAGCAAAGAAACGATAGTCCCCATTGTCAACAAACACCCGCAGTATGGCAGTCTCTATGATACTTTCAGAAAATTCTAGTATCCTCCTAATCGTGCTAGTTTCTGCTAACCGTACTTCGCCCGGGAGAGTCGGTGAGTCACCGGCCTATTCCCGACCGTTCCCGACCACTGCCGAGCAATCCCGAACCGCGAGCGACATCCTGGCCCAATTACCACATAAAACTAGTTAAGGCGCGGCATCACCGGTTACCACCGGATTATCGAGTGAATGAATGAGTAAGCGTGAATGGAATTTAAGTTGCGAACTGAATGTGTGGGAATTTGTGTGAGGTTAGAAAACAATAGGTGGAACACGCTGACCAAAATCGAGTTAATGGCGCGATCATTGCACTGTTTAAAATTTCGCAACAATTTAAAGATCTAATCGATAATGCTTATTGTGAATTTAAATTTGTTTTAACTCTTAACCAGTCAGTTGCTTTCAACATGAAACTACCGTGAGACTTAATCATAATTACATATAAACGGATAACTCACGTATAAAAGTTGAGTGATGCTCGACATGTTTCGTGTCGACGTGTTCGTTTCACTGCCGCCGGGGCGAGCTCTCCTAGAGGAAGGACTACGAATTAGTTCGAAACATGTCGAGAATCACTCGACTTTTATAAGTCAGTCAGTTGCTGTTTTAAACACGATCTTTTAGTAACGTAGTTCATCAGAAGTTCCTACAAAGGTTCGATTCCACATCTTCAGGAAGTCTCACAAACTTGCATTATAGACGACGATGGCCAATGCCAAGCGAAATTTGTTAAATAATCATTCCACACAACACCCGGCTGCCTCTTAACACCGCCGCACGTGGGACGAAACAGTGTAATTTCTAACTTTTTTTTTATTTAAAAAACGAATCCCAAGGAATGCGGAATTGAGCGTAACTCTACAAAATCGCGTCAGAGATACGGGAGCTGATTTAGAATAGCCTAGGCTTGGGTTAACAGCACTATATCACTCCACAATGTGTTGTAGGCGTCATTTATAAATAGTGGATCGCGTGGCCTCTAACTACGTAGGTCCTGTATCGGAATGGAGCTAACAAAAGCGCGTTCGCAACGATTTGCGGGAATAGATGGGAAAGCGCCAGCTGTCGGAGTCACGTGAACTCACGTGCAAACTCCATTTGGATAGCAACGTGTATTTATACAGCAAGAAACTTTATCGCGGAAAATATAGGCACCAAAAGGCAAGTCCCGGTTTTTTATATAAAAACAAAGGAAAACCGCAACTGTTTACAAGCAATACAATGTAAAGCTACTTAAAATAATAAATACACACAATTAGTATGTGGCTAAATATCATCCCTAATTTCCACGCATAAATTTAGTTTTCGACTTGTACTGGTAACGACTTCAATTCACAAACAATACGATAATAATTTTACTGACAAAAAAACCGGGAAAAAGAAAGCTTCGTCATAAAACAGACTGCATTAACTGTTGCTAGATTTAATTACACATTATACTAGCATCGTTAAGTGTCTATGTGTGAGATGAACGTAAGGGGCGCCACCCTTGGTCTATCAAAGACGTACTGAAGTAGGACCTTTACATTTTAGCCGTTAATAACTTTAAGTAACGTCTAAATGATAAATTATAAAGAATATGAATTAATTATTTTAGTCTGGAGGTTATAATATCAGAATCTTGTAAAGGCTTAAAGGAGTACCAGAGGTTATTTAAGGCCAAACATTTCCTGCACTTCAAACTTGATTTTATTTTTCGCTGTTTGTCCGTCACAATTTTTTACCGCAATAAATTAGATTAGATTAGATTAGATTAGATTATTTATTCATTCAATAAAAATTGCATCATATTGTATATTGTCAAGTTAGAAGAATTTACATTGAAATCGTCAAGAGTAAATAATGAGTGAATGAAATGAAATGATTTTATTCCAGACTTGCATCCATAATAGAATTTACAAATAATAAAATAAAATATTACCTAAGTGAAAAATGTAATGTCTTAAAATCAATAAATAAATCAATAAATAAATTAGCTCAAATTAAATCAAAATTAAATTAAATTAAATCAAATTAAATCAAAATTAAAATTAAATACCTAATACAAATCAATAGAATATTACAAAAATGTCAAAATCAAAAACAATAAGGAACAATTAAATTAATTCTCCTGTCAAAACTTTCTGATCAAAATATCAAGTCTAACTCTCTCATATTTAAACATTAAATTCCAATACAATTGTATACTTGGGTATGTAAATCATAGTGGAAATTTTCATCGCTTTATAGTAAAAATAATTAAATAAGACAATTCTCTAAATATTAAATAGGCTATTGTTGCCAATTACTAAAGCAGACGAAGTGCTCGACTAAGTTGTCAACATAATAAATTAAGTCTGAAGCAAATTTTGTTAAAATTTTAGTGTGCCGCCATTTTGCGGGGTAATGCCCCGGCATAATTTAATACTAGATGTAAAATGATAATAAAACTGACAAGTAATGAAGGTCGTTAAGGGTCCTCACAATCTTTAACTGCCCTCGAGCGATTCAATTGGGTACTTCTGGGGCGAGATGTTCTAACCACCCCAGTTTTAACACAACATTGTTGCCCCAAGTGCTTTAAATAAGCATGGCCTAGCAGTAAACTCGTCAATTTGGATTAATTTTCTAATTGCTATTGCTGTTATCAATGTATATAGAAAAATGGATGACAGTATCATGAGCACGCAATGACCTAACCTAAAAAAATCATTTTAGATACAAGCTTTTCTGCTGACCGTACTTTTTGTTGACTATACTTGCATTGTCATCCGTCCTACATATGTGAACCAAATTTCGAGTCAATCGGAACAACCGTTGAAGAGTTCCCTCCTGCGGATTGCCGGTGGTCCTACTAATTGGTCCTACTCGGAAAAATGCCGTTATTATGAATCATTCAATAATATTTTAATACAAGAATAGGTAGGTTAGGTTAGTTAGTTATCTTCATTTGCCCGAAGGGCATACCCAGAAAAAGGAGCTCCGCCCTTGGGCAGAGCTCCGTCGAAAACCAGTAGGACAAACTTTAGTAGGATCACGGCCAGTTATTGTATTGTCATCTGACTTACACAAGTATGCAAAATTTCAGCTCAATAGGATGAATATATATCTGCTTCAAAATTGAGTCGCAATATTCCACTCGAACAATACATACATACGTTGCAAGTTAATAAAGAGGTTGTAAAATACGTGCAATACAAAAGAAACCGTGTAGCAGAAAATAGCACCAGTAACCACGGGAACGCCAGAATAAATCGGTTTTCAATACACACTCAGAAGTTCGAAGGCAAGGGTACTTACTATAACAACATGTACCATTTGATACGTATGAGGTGTGTAGCGTTACGTAAACTTAGATATATTCTACCTAGATATAAGACGCGAGTGTCATTAGGTTAAGGCTTTCAGTTCTAATACAACCCCTGATCAGTCTCCTGTCTTTCCTTTGCGCTCCAAACCATCCCACATGGCGACCTTGCCTTGGCGGTTGATGGTTGGATAGCGAGACAGACGCGCGACGTTCTAACTAATTAAATGGTCAAATTTTTCTATGTGGATTTAGCTCATTGACATTAATCGCAACTTGCAAGAAAAAAAAATCACATTATTTTATGTATGTATGTATGTATAACTCTTTATTGTACATAAAACACAAGAAAAAGATGAATACAAGACAATACACATGCACAAAGGCGAACTCAATTCAGTAGTGTTGAACCAAACTTAAACCGGGTTTAACGACTAAATCTAGATTTACTTTTCTTGCTAGACGGCTTTATTTCTTATAAGAAATCATCCATCTGTCAAAATCGCAGTGACTAGTAATTTGATGCAAAATTTACACAGAATCCTTCACGTAAACCTAAACTAATACGTGAAGGTTTCATAACTCCTTACACGTGGGAAATAGAGAAAGAATATCATCATAAATCGAGCCGAAACCAACTTATTCAACGTTACCTCTCCCAGCCAAGCTTTGAGCAAACTGAGAATAAAACATCTATTCAGTACACGATTTGCGGCATTTCTCCGAAAACTCATTACTCCGCCCACTCGCTCTGCGAGCGAACGCTAGAGCCGAAAGAAAACAAACTGAACAAAAAACAAGTTTATTCTTTGGTTAGTCAAATACATTATTACAACGGCTACATGTAAACAGTCAACATTTGACAAATATTGCCCTTCTCATACTGTCTATGAAGTCGCTTTTACTAAGTATCGACATGTCGTACATGTATATATCCAGTACGAAATATCTCGATTAAGTGTTTTTACATACATATCTACATACACAAATCACGTCTTTATCCCTTACGGAGTACAGAGCCTAAGGTAACAGGTACCTACAGGCCACATTTAGCAAGATTGTGGGCGTATAGGTGGAAAATGGAATCAAAATAGTGATGGGTTGCAAGCCCCATCGCCTAAAACATGATTCCTATTATTTTCGCCCATTCCCAACGATGGGCTTTTACCATCTGCGTGGTTAGAGAAGCAACCGGTACATTCTATGTTTTTTCTTTGCTCCCAGACCAGCATGGAAGACATTTTAGTTAAAGATGATTAGCTTAACTAGTAAGGGGTCTACGCGGCTACAAGGAAGCAACAATTGATAACTCAATAATAACCACTTAATTGGTTCAATATGTCCAACTTTCTGTACATGATGGAAGAGTTACTAAACCCACCTTGGACTGCAGTTCTGAACCTTCATTGTTGAATAAAGAAAGCGGACTCATTCAGACTCACCCAGACTCACTCCTAAATTCACACAGAACGCTCCTCCAAAACGTTCGCCGAAAACCTTTTCAAGCATTAGAATGGCACTTAAAAAGATACCACTTCAATGAAGGCAATCACATAGCGATTTATTAAAATTTACGAGCAGAACACCCCGCGGAAACTACCCTCGATCTATACAACAACAGAACTATTCTGACAATAAACTCGCAAAAACTAAGACGAACGAGCCGCGAACAATATAGGGAAGGATTGCTTGAACGTTAACTTCCATCTGAATAAGGAAAAAGTACCGTCTAGTTACTCTATTATTGGAGGCACCCAATTTATTTTCAAGTTTATCGCTCGGTTTGCCGTAATAAATTTTCGAGTACACAGAGGACGCATTTGATTCTTCCCTTGCATTTTATTTTGCGTTATAATTTCTGAGCCTGTTTTCATTCCGTTTATTTGAAAACGGTCGGTATTCGGAATTGACAGGCATGCATGGCTTTTGTTAGAGCAAGAAATGGGTGGAATTAGAAATGTATTGAAGTTTCTGTTCCTTATATGCGATGCGAATGAGTGTACCCGTAGTAAAGTTGTATAGTTTTAGGCTGGGTCAATTGGTTGTGGTCTTATGATATTTATCTTACTTTATTCTACATTATATTAAGTTTACGCCAAAGGCAAATCCGGTGTTCTGCATTGATAACTAATTCATAATAACGTGTATAGGGGTATATATACACCCTGACAAAACAGGCTTTTAAATAATAAGTAAAAACCTTCTTGCAATCTTATCAAACGCAAAATGTTAACACAACTATCAGTATCAGATTCCAGCACAACGAATCGGCGTTTACAAAAAGCGAGTTGCATTTAATTTGGATCTGTAACTGCATCAAATACTCCAAGGTAATTATGAGTAAATAAAGTTATTATACGTTATCATAAATTAGCCGTATAATATACGTGATAACACGGACCGATTCGTTGGAACAATGCGATTCCCGAAACGGTAGCTTGCTAAGTGGCAAAAACTTGCAAATTTTGTACAAAAAAAATAAACAAATTAATTTAGTTTTGTTTCAGAGATGGTAGATGGTTACGCTGTTTTGTTACGAAGAGTAATCGTGTTTTAATGTCCATGGAATATCCTACGTACACATGAACTATATATACACAAGAGCCGTGCAGCATTGCAAAGATTGTGCACCAAACTAAATGACGGTTTAGTTTTAGCTAGTATTCATAAGCATAGTAAAAATAAGTTGAAGCCGTTCTTCGCCTCATCCTATCTCTTCTTCTTCCGGCCTTGTTCCATTTCTAATCGGGTTCGGAGCTAATCCTCTTTCTACATAGATTTCGCTGGTAGTCATTGGATCTATTTCACTATTTGCGCAGTTCTCTAATACCCCTAATCCTACACGCATGAGTAATTGAATTTACAGAATACAGTAAAAGCCAGCATTCATGGATATTAAGCTTTTGACCACAGATTTCTCACTAATAAAATGGCACAATATCTTTGACGGCCGGATAGCCCAGTGGTTAGTGACACTGACTATGAAGTTAGAGACCCCGGGTTCAAATCAAGGCGGGGGCAGGCGTTTGTACGAATGTTTGTACCCGAGCCATGGACGTTGTATGTATTTATCGATGTACAATAAAGAGTTATACTGTATAAACATACTTGTATATGTATGTATAACTTATACATACATATACAAGTATGTTTATCCGTTGCCTTACGTCCATAATCCAACCTTTGCTTAATTTGGGACCAGATCATATTTATTTATTTATCTGTATCCATTTGGAGTAGTGCCATGCAAGTCACACGTCGTAACGAGCGTTAAACAAGACATTGCAGCAGAATGCGGTTAATTTAGAGGGATCGCGAAGGTGCAAATATGCATGTACGACGCGCCTCGCTGCGCGTGCGCCGCCGTTAAGCCTGAATGCTGCGCATTCAGACATTTCTTTAATGCAAGGAGCGATAAGTAAAAGCACGATGTCGAGACGTGTTGCTAACGTATCCGAAGTACGATTTACGATTTTGTAGAAAAAAATCGATTAAGTTGAAAACAATGCGATGGAAATATGATTCAATAAAACACAAATTCAGCGTTACACTGCTGTATTTTTTCCTCATTACCCTCTCAGCAAAATAAAATGTTAAAAAGATGACGCTTAAAATTTACTTTTGGTACAGTCGCCATCAGATAGCGGGCGAGGTCCTCATATATTTCGGAGCAGTGAAATTTAATGTTGGTCCGAAATATTTGAGAACCTCGCCCGCTACGATATATCTGATAGCGACTGTACCTTACCTACTGAAGTAGAGTACCGATGCTGAATCTAGTTTCGTCAAGTACTTCCGTTGTGACACTTATCGTGGGAAGATAATCGCGGATGACCAGAGCGGTCAAAACTGTTAAATACTAACCCACACATGCGAACTATCTAAAGCCAGTACCAACGAAGAATGTAAATTTTTGACAACTTCTTACAAGCCTCATGACTCAGCCAGGATTTCTCCGGAGGAGGGAACTCCTCAACGGTTGCTCCGATTGACTTGAAATTTGATACACATATGTAGGACAGGTGACAATACAAGTACTCGTACAGTTAGCAAACAGCGCAGTCAGCAAAAAAAGCTTGTATTAAAAATTAGTTTTTTGACAGAAACTCATACATTTCTAAAGATACACACAAAACAATACACAAATCACGTCTTTATCACTTACGGGGTAGACAGAGCCTAAGGTGACAAGGCCACGTTCAGCAAGGTTGTGGGGCTAAGTATAGATGGAAAATGGGATCAAAGTGGTAATAGGTTGCTACCGCATCGCCTATAACATGATTTCTATAGACACTTTTTTCATATATCTGATGTTAACTATTCAACTAACTTTCTTGTTATAAATTTCTAGACAAGACTCCGCAGTTTAATAATACACATAGCACCACAATTAACACCTGAACACTCCAAAAACAGCTCATTAACTGAACAATTTAAAATTAAACCCCATACTTAAAACGGTATAAACTTTACTGAAACACCCCTTACACCCAAATCAACATTCCTTTGAACTTGCGTCAATTAAATATAGGTACGGTTAGTAAATACAAATATACAGGGGGATGTTTACGACCGCCGCTTTATGTTGCATCATTATGGGGCTATCAAAACAGCGGATTGATCGCATGGCGTGCACGACGCAGGAAGCTGCAAGAAGGATAGCGGGACACGCGAACTGACATGCACACTTTGTACTTCGCATGAGGAATTAAGGGCAATTTGGAGGAAGTCGGCGGCGGGTTGACTTAAACAATTGGGGACGATGGTTATTTTAATTGAGTTTTCATTTTGGGCATTTTATTTGACCTAAATGCGATTTTTCGGGTGATACCTTCCAAGCTGGTCTGGGAGTAAAGAAAGAACACAGAATGTACCAGTTGCTTCTGTTCCCGCGCAGATGGCAAAAGCCCTTCGAGGGAATGGGCGAAAATCTAAAGAATCATGTCATAGGCGATGCGGCTAGCGGCCTATACGCCCACAATCAAATTCTTGGGCTTGGTTGACTGGATAAGTCCGCCTTTGTGCATGTATCTCAGTGTTTACATACATACAATCATGCTAAAGGTGGCCTTTGCTCTGTCTACCTCGTAAGGGATAAAGACGTGACCTGTGTGTGGTGTGTGTATGTAAAAAAAAACATCTAACTTTTCAGCGACGAAATTAAAAGACCACGACTTAACAATTTCAAATTCGCAAACCTTATTCAAAACTAAGACAGACTCCCCGTCTTTCAAAATCATGTTAAATGACGCGAATTGATAGCCTTAAAACACTCGTGTCCAAATAGCCAAAACGCGTGTCGAGTACCAAACGAAGCTACCCCCGGCTTTATACATAGACAAGTATACAGTGGTACTCGAATTTGACAATTTTCTTCAACCCCTGGATACTTAACATGCATAAGACGGTACAGGTAGAGCCAGGTAAGTATTGCAGTGTTTTTACTTCAACCCGGGTTTATGAATGGCGTCACGGTTGATGGATGGTGTCAGGGTAAGGAATTGTTTCCTTTTTTTGCCAAGTGAATGCTGAGACAGAGAAGCAAAAGAGGAAATTGTAACAACATTCAAAAGTTTAGGTGCTAGATGCGGGTAAACCGCTTTTGAAGTCGAGAAACACATATGTGCACTTATCTTGTTTTTTTTTGTTCGCGTTGTTTTAAGACTGAGAAAATAATGATAAATCAATTTGTCATCATTAATGCTTTATAAAGACCTTGTAGATCCAAAATCCAACCATTATCGTTCCTCTCCAACGTGCTGTAAAGACAATTGATACTTCAACGCGATCGACTCAGTTGGCTCCAATTTTTTTATCGAGTCACGAATACCAGCCAGTTATGATCGCTACACACTTGATATTCCCATCGCTTGCCCTTGGCCCGGCGATATGAAAGAAAAACAGGCGTGAATTCGATAAGGTTGCATAATCGAGGCCACGTGAGCCAGGATCCTTTGTGATCCTTTTAGCGATGGATCGCCAGCGGTATGCGCTCCGTAAACATTTGCACAAACACTCAGTGTGCGACCGCCCGGCCAGCTCACGATTCCTCGATACTGTTTGACAGGACGTGGCCGAAAAATGGTACTGAATTGGGTTAATTTCGGAAGCATGTGAGAAAGAGAGAGCTGGTGAAGTACGACAAAGACGGCGAACCAGTAAAAGGTCAACATACTAAAATAACTTCAGTTTCTCGACAGTTGTGTAGTGTAATTTGTGATTAAAAGAAAACAACTTCAAATGGATCTCATTTCAAACTTCTTCTGCGAATGCAGTTACATTTTTATAAGGTTTACACAAACTATTCTTCACACAAATAATAGAGGAAATTACAAGCCAATTGACTAGCTACTCTATTTGGTATGTATACACGTCAATTACGTGTAATACAATATCAACTCGTACCTGAGATTCGGGTTATTAAAACGTAAGCTCGCAATAAAACAATTTACGATTACTTCAGCGGGTAATAAAGACTCTCCTCCAGACTAGGGAAGGTTAACATAATACCCAAAAAAATATAGGTACATGGCAACACAATAAAACAGGCACCTAATGAAATTCTCCCCTACCAATTGCCTACGCACTTTTCATGGTCTAGACTAGAATAATTGAAAACAATAACAAAAAAGATTTACAGCGCCCTCTAGCTTCTTAAGAGGGAAGCACGCAAGGTGAAAAGTACGAAACGGCCATGCATCTCCATATTCTAGGGGATTAATGCCATAAAACCAAGGGGAGAATGAAACATGGGAAAATATGGCGGACCACCCAGACCAATTAAAAACCGGCGAAGTGCGCGTCGGACTGCATACGAAGGATTCCTATCCATCGTACAATTTACATTATTAAAATCAGGCAAAACAAATAATGGAAGAAGTAAGTAAGAAAGAAACAACGTTCATTACCACACTAAAGAGAAATTCGATATAAAAAAACAAAAGTATTTAGGGCAGGCAAAAGTGCAAGGATAAGCTTGCATCTGCGCAGCGCTGGTTTTCAATCCGCAACTTCTTAGAGGATTCCCTTTAATATTTACATACTTTTATTGTTATTATTTGTTATACCCGACGCAAAAGGGTTCCGAGTACGATGTGATATTATGTTATTTATGTGTCTGTGGTATCAATTGCTGTCAAACGCATGGACCGAATAATTCAATCGAGAATCGCGATAATAGCGAACAGGCTTCATCAAAATCGGTTAGATTGTTTTACGAGATATTATAAACTCCGTGAAAAATTGTAAGCGTCTATTATACATACACGTACACATACACAAATTACGTCTTTATCCCTTACGGGGTAGACAGAGCCTAAGGTAACAATATCTATAGGCCACGTTTAGCAAGACACTGACGGCGTGTGGAAAGTGGAATCAAAATAGTGATGGGTTGCTAGCCGCATCGCCTATAACATGATTCCTACGATTTTCGCCCATTCCCTCAATGGGTTTTTACCATTTGCGCGGGAAGAGAAGCAACTGGTACATTCTATGTTTTTTTCTAGCTCCCAGACCAGCATGGAAGTTAGCGTCTATTATAGTTTAAAATATACAACCGATCGAATAGACAATGGAGATATAAAGACCCTATGTCTTTTTGATTACGGAATCCTAAAAAGGTAGACGCGTAAATAATGCTACAGATAAATAGGTACAATAATCACGTTATGGGATGGCGAAAGCATGCCGTATCTTAATCTAGAGTACCTATATCTAAGCAATAACAGATTTTATATGCAATTAAAACTTCTGCACGAATAAGAAAGGCAGTAAAACCTCGGTAAATTGAAATAAATTAAAGATTACTAAGGGCAATTAAAAAAAAAACAGTTTGGAATATAATTCAGTTTTATAAGCGCCGTGACCGTTCCGTGTCCGGTTTTATGAAGGACCCCATCACTTTCCGTGAATGTCGTAAAAGGCGACTAAGGGACCAGCCTCTAGGCCTTGTTGTCTAAAGAACTCTGAATCATAACGCATTCGCAATACCTTTCCGTCAAACGGTTAAGACTAAGAGTAGAAGCAGATAGCGTTTAGGCTATAAGGGTCCTGAGGTGAGAGTGGTCACCAGCACTCTCTACTGCCAACTTCGAACTCTCGCACTGCGGTACGATAATCATAGGGACTACTACACTATTTTCCTACTAAAGTCGTCATAAGGGTCGAAGTCAGGAGAGTGAAGCGACTTAGAAGAAGATATTCAGATAAAACTGACTGCGTGGTACCAAATCTTTTAATTCTGGCTACATTTTGAGTAAAAGTTTTGTCACTAGGTATAAATGTTTCCAATGTGACATCATTCAACATCACAGACCTGTTCACACACGAAGGCGCGCCCTTCCAAATTAATGTAATGTATCGGGATAACACGTCTATGTGTGCGTAACACGAACGCGTTAGTGTTAGTTGCTAACGCACACTAAGACATCTTGTAAGCACGAGCTTTACCGTACTATGCATATTGATAATTGGCTGTAGAAGCGCGCCTTCGCGTATGAACCGATTTAGCAAGATAAGGTCACTGACCTATTATAATTGCACATTTAATTTTATGTACAAAAATAAAACAGCACATAGATGCATCGCAGCGGGGCAGATGTACCAGCAGCTGCATGGACAGCTCACGGTACTAGTTCGCCCACATCGTTAAACCAAGCAAAGGCAAAAATAACACATTTGACACTGAAATAATTTGAATATTGCTTCCATGCTGATCTGGGAGCATATTAGAAAAAACAATTTTAAATCAAGTATAATAATATACTTAGCTGTTAAATCGCATTATTAGATTTCATTTTGGGAAATTTACTAGCTTGTAAGATCCAATGTACACAAGAAAGCGACGAATAAATAACAAATGACTAATGACTTAACATAGAATGTACCAGTTGAATCTCTACCTGCGCAGATGGTAAAAAGCCCATCGAGGGAGTGGGCGAAAATCTTAGGAATCATGTTATAGGCGATGCGGCTAGCTACGCATCACTATTTTCATTCCCCTTTCCACCTATACGCCCACAATCAAGCTAAACGTGGCATACATTTTTTTGAACCTTCATATTCTTTCATTCAAATCATTGTGCTCGTTATTGTCAGGCCAACCTGACAACAATTACCATGACAAACTAATAAAAAATAAATCAAGTTTTTTCGAATCGCGCTTGCTCACAAATATGACCCGTAGACAGCATACTTAAGTACAGCCTCATAAATGTATGAGGCATTACATCGAGACAAATCCCCATAAAATTTGAGCAGTTACAGGAAAAAGCATGGGTGCCGAAAAGGGGTAGCGTTCGTCGCGACACATTCAAATGGTCCTTGTTTATTGGTCCATAACTCAGCTCAGCCGTCTTTATGGACTATAACGTCCATTCCGCCCAGATTAAAACTACCCTCACTAGACAAGTATTAGGTAAATGGCATGCGTGACTAGAATAAGACTGCGGGGACTAGACGTTTTAAATTAAATTAGGGGTGAAGGTTATAGGGTCGGAATGGCTGTTTTACAATGTCATTGTCATGGTACATGCGAATTTTTGGAGGACGAAATGGTACTGTCCAAACGAAGTGACTGAAATAAAATTTGGGTGCGTGTAAGGCTGTGTCTACCGCTGCATGTCCGGAAGTATTTCAGTGAAATTTAAGGCGACGAGATGAAGCTTCACATGTCTATGGACCATAACTGTCACGAAAAAAATTTTTAAACTCCTGGCATTTTCATTTCAAAGCTCAATATCTCACGAACGGTTGAACTATTTTTGATAAAAGTTAGCAAGGATCCATCTCGATTAACCAAGCCCTATACTAAAAAATCCGCATGGTAATAGGTCTATCCGTTTTGTAGCTATGATGCCACACACACGTTAAACTTATACCCCTCGTTTATCGACAAGGGTTAATTAAAAAAGACATAAGTAGTAAGTAGCTTCTCAATCACTTATACTATAATTGAGGACAGCGTATGAACTGTCAAAGTACTTACACTTGAGAGCCTCATGGTGTACTCGTACATCGTAAATTAAAATTTAATTGCACGGCACATTAAGACAGCCCCTTAAATTTTAAAGGACGCGAACCGAATTGGTAATAAAGAAAACGTCGCTAATTCAGTCGAAATCAGATGTCGTCATTCAATAATTTTATTGGTTTATATCCTTCGAGTGTTTTGAAATACCGAATCGCGTCTAAATAAAACAGCTAAAAATTTTATATCATATAAAATTCTCGTAAAAACACAGTTATATCAAATATCATAAAAACTTTTGATGTTTAAATGAGTAGTTAACATGAAAATACTCAATTACACAACGAAAAGACATTCGCCATGACATACAAACCTATAAGCACCCATCTTTAGCCACAACACGCATACAGTGACAATGACACTATAGTCCTGTAATGCAATAAAAATGTAGAATTTTTTAACTTGTCTTTGTTGTCATAAACATTCGTCAAACCATCCACCAGCCAGTACGATGCATCATTTCAAAAATGGAATACCGCGTGGAATAAAGACGTATATAAAGTATGGTTACCTACGCCTTGTTTCATTCTTATAAGCCAACGCCTTAGTTCTGTATAAAGAAGTCCCAATCCAATTGGGCATGTAGCATGCCGTTTAAGAGTAAATCTTGCGAAGGTTCAAACAGGGGCAAATGGAGTCCATTGAGAGGTCCCATATGCAGAAACGCGTTATCGTTCGTACGTGACAGGAGTACGGGCGTTATTTTAAACCGAACAACCCTTTTTGATGGGGGTTTTTGTAGTAAAAGACACGTAAATATGTGTTACATTGGTGATAGGCGTATATCAGTGGTATTGGAGTGTCTGATGCTTTTTTGTTTATAGTGTTGGATGTTTCTCGGTGAGAGAACGAAGTTATGGCGAGTATAAAAACGATACATATTATGACAAATCTTTACAACACAAGCTTAATATTATTGAGATTGGACACGTCCCGTACTAGCGGAGTTTTTTCTTATACATGAAGTTAAATTTTTAATAGACTTGTATTCCAAAATAATCGCACCACAAATACAAAAAAAAACCTGCCTGTCATATTTCAAGCTTACAAGAACCACAATGCATTTATTATTACATCTCCAAAGGGCATTAGAAAACGAAACTAAAATAAACCATAAAAAAACAGTTAAGCAGGATTACTGTTTCCAGCTAGAAATAAAAACTTTCAAAACCTGGTTTATCCCACATTGTGTACGAACAATGCCATCCCACCATCCCTGTTCCCACACTCATACCCCAGAAAGATCGCAAATAGGAAATCGCAATTTGCCTAAGAAAAGTGGATTTTTAAAATTTCTCAACAATGCAGCGACTCCGATGTAAAAAGGACGTAACTTATCATATTCCATACAAACATACGCCCTTCTGTAACAGCACGCCAGTCCCTGAATACAATCCGAGTTACAATGGTTGCGATCACAATCATTTCGCTCGGGGAAAAAAGACTGCAAAGTGCACTTTGCTTAGGATTATTGTGGGTTCCGTTAAATAAATGCAAAAAGTATGTAAGCACCATGCCATTACGCATCTTTTTCCTGTAATTTCATACATAGAGAACAAAAGAGAAAGAAAAGAGGTAAACAATAGACTGTCAGTAAATTGCTATTTACATCAGTGGTTCTTAACCGGTGGTCCGCGGAACACTGGTGGTCCCTGGAAGCATCTAAAGTGGTCCGCGGGGCCAATCTAATAAATAATTAGATAAGTGACAACCAGACAATCCGTAAAGGTGCAATTCCGCTAGGGCTGATCGAAGCCATTCGTTAGATATGTAGTTACTAGGTGGTCCATGGCAAGACAGAAATTTTGTCAAATGGTCCCTCGTGTCTGAAAGGTTAAGAACCACTGATTTACATGAAAGTATATTCCGACTCTTTCTATGATCTAAAGAGTAAACTCTAATTTTCTCCTTCCTCTAATGACAAGAACGGCAAACGAGTAAGTCGCCCACCTGACCACCCGTGGGTACCAGTGACCCTGGAGGTCTAAGATCGAATACCCCATATGCCCGGTTGTCAATTTTTAAACGACATTGAAAATCAGAACACAGAAAAATCCGAAAAGTAAAGCTGTGGCTGGAAATCGACCCCGGATCCTCGTCATTCCGTGACGCGTGCCATACCCCTACACCTCCCATAGCAGGTGGTGGTCAAAATTCTTGATTAATTTAATAGTATGACCGGTTGTCTTGCTCTCCACACAGGAACACAGCAGCGCAAGCACTAATGCCGGTGGTAGGTATCTGGACGGACCTTGCACGAGGTTCTGCCAGCCTTTCCCATTGAAGGTACTTCCTACGCAACCCCAAAAAACTAGGAATACGGCTGAGATGGGCAATTGAAAAGGGCCGTCTCGAGCCATCTGCCGCAGCCGGCGCCGCGGTAACCAAACGACGCCGTTCCGCGGGACTGTTCCACTATGACATCAAATTATACGTTTTATTGCGCAATTGGTGAGACAAAAATTTCGGGGTGCATAGGGTCAACGGTTATTGCTGTATTTTGGTGCGGCGTTTAATTTAATTTCGTTTAACTATTGTCTATGCGGCAAGGCGAGGCTTGGGGACGTGTAACAACGATGTTAGATTTTTGTACAATCAACAACCCTACGGTTGCTATTTGCATGGCATAAAACATTGAAAACTATTATCATTTAAAAGTCAAATCAACCCTATTATTATTGGGCTGATGGAGTAACTATTAAAAAAAAAATACTTATACACTGGGCTTTTATTTCAGGTAAGTGAAAAATATTCGTCTACCAATAATTACGAACGCATACAATACATTGCATACTAAAAACGAATATCAGGAAATAAAACAAGTTATTCCTAATTTATTTTGTCCCAAGTCAATATCTCATTCATGGCCACCCTACGTCATACACAAATACATGACATAGAAACTACATATTTATATAACAAAAGGCAAAGACGTAATTTTTGAGAACAGCACGTGTTTGAGTTGTATAGGGCAATTTGGTGGCAAAAAAACAAATCTCGTACTCTATGGATATGGGGAAGGATCTAAGTTATCTTCGATCAATACGCTATTTTACTCTGTAGTCTCTATTATACGGATGAGATATAGATCAGTGTGTACAGTAAGTATGTAATAGCTTAAGATTAGTCTTCCATGCTGGTTTGGAAGCAATGAATAAACATATAATGCACCAGTTGCTTCTCTTCCCGCGCAGATGGTGAAAGCCCATCGAGAGAACGGGCAAAAATCTTAGGGATCATGTTATTGGCGATGCGGCTAGCAACCCATCACTATTTTGATTCGCCTTTCCACGTATACGCCCACAAACATGCTAAACATGGCCTTTAGGTCTTGTTACCGCAGGCTCTGTCTACCCCGTAAGGGACGTGATTTGTGTATGTGTTTGTATGTATTCCTTTCTAACGCTAACACAAAACGCCATTTTACTAATTCCTTACAGTTTTCAAATAGCACACAACACTAGCTTTTAGAAATAAACTTCAAAACAGAACTGCAAATCCACTTAGCAACAACGAACCCGATCAAATTTACACCCAAACCGCTTCGCTTTAAAGCACCAAATCCAACGCCACAGAGACTTCTATAGTATCAAGTATTGGAGTAAGCCGGCATGATCTATACTAAAAGGGCGTAAGTATTGAAAGCTTTGTATGGATTTACGTCGTTTTGGTATCGAACTCTTCGTTGGTAGGTATTCGGATAACCGGATCCGTTTCCCAAACAGTTGGACCGGTCGGATTGGATTCAGATCTGGTCAGAATTCGCAGACCCGCGCACTGGTGTGCGGTGGCCATGAACGTCGTTTTTATTGGGACAAAATGTTACCATCGGAAAATAAATGCTAACGATACATACAGCAGCCGCATACCCGTGCGTGACGCATCGGTTGGTCTAGGGCTTTTTAGGACGCCTGATGTGTACTATAAAACTTTAAGTGAACCAGAACTAAGTTTGCTACTCGGCAAACATAAGACGAGAAGTATAATACAGAAACAACGCAGAATACATTATTCAAGTTGTCTTTATAGTGATAGGCGACAATGTTAACCATAGCCATAGACTTGAAGAAATCATCCTAGTTTAAATTAATTTACCTGCTGAGGTGGAAAAGAGACCTACTTACTACGATTGCAATAAGTAATTCGGTGCATTTGTAGCGTTTTTTTTTTTAAATAATGACTTCTTAAAAGCAAAGACAAATAGACGTCAGACTTAAAATTCAAATGGTTTCATAATTTTGGTGATATCGTTATGAATTATCGTGCGAGTGAGCGGCTTTCCATGTTTGCATGTAATATTTTTTTACAGCTTTGCAACCCTCCTTTTAATATAGAAAACTCTCAGAACCCCTCAACATCTCTTGTTTATAACTTATACACGTATTTACTAGTGAGTATGACTTATTTTTTCAAGCTACAAAGTCACACAGTTTCAGTACCAAAGAAGGTTATTTTATCCAAAGTTGAAAAGTATTTAAAAAAATATATTTTTAATTGCATGGGACTTTACTCCATTCTTCCATGCTTGTCTGGGAGTAAAGAAAAAACATAGAATATACCAGTTGCTTCTCTTCCCGCGCAATGGGCGAGTCTTAGGAATGATATTATAGGCGATGCGGCTAGCAACCCATCATTATTTTGATTTCCCTTTCCACCTACACGCTTAGGCTTAGCTTAGGCTCTGTCTACCCCGTAAGGGATAAAGACGTGATATATGTATCGGACATTACTTTGCTGTGGCATTGGTTTGCTTCAGTTGCTCATATTATTATAATTGTTTGAAAACGTCCTGTAAAAAATGCTTGCATGGTCACTCTACACAGTTAATAAAGCAACCAGTCTGCGGTGCCGACACTATACACAATTATACTTATCGTTTTATGACCAGGCTAAATATTAACATATGTTGTTGACACACAACACTGACCCACAGTCGCCGCGAACCAATAATACTAAACGAGATTCAATTTGCACTAAACAAGGATAAAAATTGGGATTTTTATTGACCGCAACATAAACTACGTCAAATCAATGACTGACAAATATAGCAATGACACGGGTTCGTAAAAATTTCGAATTGTTGCCTGAAGGTCGATTGGATATTTTACAGGTGATAGGCAAAATATTTTAGATAGCTAGTTGTCACAGCGATTTTTCTGAAAAACCTAAGTATACGACCTTTCTGATCATGCAATGATCTAACCCTAGCACTGGTTTCCAAACATATCCGGTGACTTAGGCATATACTGATTCCTTTGGCCTACTTATAATTTGGGAAATATTGCCTTGATAGCTTTAATTCCGTACTTTGAAAAATATATGCTCTCCTTATAAGAAGACTTCTCTTCCAGCCTTACTATGTGCAGCCTTTAAACCCAATACCCATTAGCACCAGATCCGCAATCAGCAAAGCCAAACACGGCACCAAATGAACTCGTCCGACAAAAAGTTCAGATTGCAACTTTTTCTTTAAAAAAAAAAGAAAAAAAAAACACGTTCATTCACATTCCCGGGCGTCGTAATTCGAGGCGGGCCGCGAGCGGGCTCTCAGTTCTCACGCGCACTCGCTCGGTTTTCGGCGCGAAGTCGGACTGTCAGGATCGGCGACACGCGCTCGCGCCACACGGGGCGATAAACCATAACGAAAATCGCGACAACTTTTTTTTTCTTACAAGCTGTTGCCCACAACTTAGTGTGCCTCCCGCGGCAAGTAGGCCCTTTGTTGGGATAACAAGTGGCCTGTGTCACTCAATGATAAGGCAGAATTCTATTCGTGGAAGAATTAATGAAATCGGATGAGTAGTTTCAAAAATTATCTCTTTATATTTTAGATAACAAATCATTAAAAAAAAAAGAGAACAAGTACAATATACATCAGCCGTTCGAAAGCTTGTCAACAAAAGGCAATACACTGAGAGCCGTTTTCTGCACAATTGTGCGTTGACCGTTTGAAAATAATAAATATAAAGCAAAAACTAATTTGGGCTAAACGCGCCAAGCGTCCTACCAACTGGACCACATTATTGTATCTACAGTATAAACACTCAAAGAGACACAATCGAACCAAAAATAAATGTTTTAAATCTGGATTTTACTTCCAAATAATCACGACCGGGTGAATACATACATACATGTATGTATGTATACTGTCACGCCTCTTTCCCACAGGGGTAGGCAGAGACTACTTTGTTGCACTTGCTATACCTATTTCGCTTCATGCACATTCATCAATCTCTTCACACATAATCGTCGGTTTCAGGTAGGTACTCTTGACCTTTTATCAAAACGTCCCCAATGAACGATTTCGATGGATGGATTTGGATGAACGGTTGCGAATATTTAATACATAGATATATTTAAGATATACGAATCATTTGACTCTTTACTCACAGGCCTGGTAGGTACTTAGATGAAAGACTGCTAATGATAAACAAAGTAACATGCAGTACGATAGGCGGAATGACGTTATACGCGTAGGAGGCAAAGACGTGGATTTACGATGTGGCTTACAGTCGGTCATTGCATCGCATATTATTGTTTTGTAAAAGTTGTAAATAAGAACAAATTTGTTTTAGCTGTTGTCTGCGACTTCGTCTTGTTTTGAAAAAGGAATGCTATTTTCCGGGATAAAATGTATGCCTTTACTGTTAAGCATGACAGAGTAAATGACATACAGTCACAAATTTCCACATTTATTAATTTTTGCAGAATTCTAAGTCGGGACCACAATTGTCGAAGTTATCTGTGAACTAAACATTCACAAAAATACATACAGACGAAAACAGAACCTCCTTTTTTGAAGGCAGCCAAAAACGACCAATCTAAACCGATCTATGTTTAAGTATCAGTTGATAAATATTTATCACTTTTACGCAACCCTTAATATATTATTGCTCAACAATTAGAATTATTACCTAAACTATTTAAAATGACGGTTAAAAAAATCTACACTGTCATGGTTATAAACATAAAGAGTACTATGTGTTATAATAATGCAAACAAATAATGACAATACCATTAAAAATTATCATTACCAAAAAGTTAAAATCACGAGCAAAATGATATACAACGACAGCGTGACCAAAATACATATTAAAACGTAAAAATAAAATCCAAGCGATTTCAGAAAATCATTACACTGTAATTGCACTTCTTATCAGTCAGTAACACGCGCGAGGTTTATATTAAATAAAATGGGGTCTTTTTGTACATCTTTATGTTTATAATAAATTAAATTCGTCAAATAAAACTTTTAATGACACTCTTTACTCGCAGGCGCTTCAACATGTTATAAAGCTGCGTTTACGAACACGCTGCAATTGTGGCACGCTACATTGTCGCAAGTGATACGCTACAGAAGCACTGACAGTTGTTTATAAACATTATACTAGGTCAGTGCAACCAGAATAATAAAACCAATTTAAATAAGACTTCCACTCATGCAAAGGCAAAGAAAGAAAACACAGTCGTTCCTTCGTTCGTATTTAAATTGGTCGTAGGGTGCTAGAACTTCAATAATTTTCCTGAAACCTTAGAGGCTTGATTCTCACCAAATAAACCAAACCTACGTTTGTTGAAAGCATTGAGCTATAGGCGTGAAAATCAAAAAAATTGCAAATATGGTATATTGCTAGATGCAAATGAAAATTTAAATAAAAACCAGCCAGTGTGGTCGCGCGCTAATAAGTACATACCTAACGTTTCGGTTCACGCGGCGCGGGCGCAAAGTTCTTAGGCTTTTAAAAAAAACGCATAAAACGAGCGTGCAGTCTGATTTTAATGAACCGATGTTAATTAGTTTTTTTTTTTGCTGAAATAAACGAGATTATGTAGACACAAAAAACACATTAATGCGGCTAGGACCACCCTCGATTATGCAAATTGGGTAAACAAAAACAATGGCCGTTTGCATTTTTATTCGAATTTTTTGATACTGACTCAGTAAATCATGATTTTATGTGGGTTACATGCATGCTTGCATGCACGTTTCGTTACGAATGCGATCAAACAAAAAATATTTTAATATGTATGTAGACCCGAAACACATAAAACCTATTCATATTTCAAAACAATAGGCTACTCTCACGATTTCAATCTCAAATCTGCCTTTATTTACAAACTAATTTTGTCACAGCGGGTAATATTAACAGAGAATTTACTTAAAACTAGCGATTAGTATATTAATATTGATTCTAAATTGCACCACCTGCTCAGATCTGTTCTGTTCTCCAGTCCATTATGGTTGCCTGGTAGAGATCGCTCTGTAGTGATAAGGTCGCCTATTGTTACCTTGTAATATTCTGTATACCTTTTTTCTGTTTTTGTTGTTATTATGTGGTGTTCAATAAAGAGTTATTGTATTGTATTGTATTAGTAAATAAATAAATTGACAAGTGGACAACACAATGGCGATCGAAATCCTCTGTAACCCCGCAATGATGTTTCTAGCTATATGCTCGTCTTAATCAACGCTTAACAAATCACATGCCATAAACATCCGAGACTATTTTTGAACAAACATATGACCGGTTAAATAATCGATCGCAACGCATCGTATTTTTCAACAGCCTGGTAGACACAACAATCGTAAAAACGGGCGACTATTCAAAAAAGTAAATAAATTAACTCAACAACAGGATTAAACGACAAGGGGGCATTATGTTCGATCCATAAAAAGGCAACAGTTTCCCGTCTAGCCAGATTCGCGTGCTAACTATAATCATTAATATTTATATGTAGCGCATAAATATTTGAGTTAACACGAAACCTGGAGCTTCTGTATTCGGATCAGAAGATAATAATAGGCGGTAAGCATAAGTTTCGAGTTGGACTGCGGTTCCGTCGATTTCTTCTATTGCTAAGAACGGTCGCTATTAGATATGTGAAGTTGTCAAGGTGCCTACAAATATCTGTACTGTACGCACTAAAGCGATTGTTAATTTGGCCGAGTACAGATATTTTTGAGCATCTAGACTGCTCCGATATACCATATGGTGAAATCTTGTAAGTAGATTTTTAACACTTTTCACGGTCGCCGATCGAAATGATATGAAATTATTAGCGTTTTGTTTACAGCGCATCTTGTAACTCTTGCATCAGCACTGCAGGCACAAGAGCGTGATAGATTACCCGTCTCTTTCTCAAACGAACAGTAAGAAAAAGACGGATAATCCATCTCGAGCACGACACAGCTCTCGTGCGCACTTGTTCTAGCCGTGCAGATGAAAGACATATCTGGATTGCGAGCCGCCGTATCACTTGGACATTTCCCAATAAGACGTCCAGTTAGTCACAGAGCAAAAAATAACAAGTTATAAATAGAAGACGGTTCTCCTGCCAAGGGAATACTAAAAGATAAAAGCACTAGGTGTTGTGCCGACACGCAAAGTTAATGCTCTGAAACAGAGCTTTTCCGTTGCACAATTGCATAAGCAATGATTATCGAGTTATACGCGATCTTTATTGACCAGTCATCGAACTTCTATTGCATTGCTTTTTATGTAAGTTTTACTACGATTAAGTTGGTAAAAGGTTATGTTTACTTTCACGTTCGTTGATAAACGATAAACGAACCTTAAAATAGAAATGTTAATCGTGTTTACACTTGATTACAAACTATTAACTTTGAATACTGCTTTTGTAAGTAGTATAACTTTCCACTGTTAATTTATTGCGAATAGCATAATATCTGAACCGAATTCTAACGCCACATGCTCCTCACGCTGCTGTCCGCTCGGCTCTACACGATGATGCCCTGAGCATCCTTCAACTACCTTCGTTGTTCATTATTTTACTATGACTCGCGCACAAAAAGCGACAGAAAAGGAGCAGCAGACATGACACGCGCCTCCTTTCCTCCACATTACATGCCGTAGAGATGGCTAAAACACATATTAAGTAAACTACAAGTCTCGGAAGTCATAGCAAACTGATTTTTTGCAGCATATAAGTTACATTCGTGCCTCGTGGTAAATAAAGGCACGGGCGCATGCCAACTGAGATATTCAAAGATTACGGCCCGCATTGTAAGCACCGCGAGCTTATTATGCAAAAAATGGACATGGCAAGAAGCAATTGAAATTGTATACGTCAGAGAAAGATGCAATTGTCTAAGAACCTAAGAGCGACCTTCGCCGATATGTTAACCTAATGATAACTATTTTATATTAAACATACTTTGTTTCTTAATATATTAGGATTGCCTAAAAAATTTGGTCAAGGATAAATTAAAAAAATAAAAATAACAAACCTTTTTCGATGTTTCACTGACTTCCTCGGCCAACGGAATCAGATCGGTGTTATACGGATCTTCTACTACTAGAGTTTTTAAGATGGAATCGAAAACTGTCAGCGGTCTATGTCGTCGAATCGACGTCTTTGATATGTATTTATCATCTTTCGTTAGACAGAATATACATAAGATGAGATTTCACCAAATTAACGCTAAAAGTTTCCTTAAAGCTTTCAAGAAAATCAAATCCTGGCGTAGAAATCCTTATGCACAGCAGAGATGTCTTACAGAAGTATGATGATGAATGATGGATGGAGTTCGTCGCGTTAGATTACAAATTAAACTAGACTAGACTGCTTCTGCGCATGCTCAGGTAGGTAGATTCAGTGTAACTCTGCCTGTTAACTCTGGATTAATAGTCTAAGATACCGCTTGGAATTAACGAGACGCTTCAGTTAAAAAACATGCCGTTGCCTTTGAAATGTTTATAGGAAAATGATAATATGCGAGCATGCTATACTAGCCGCATGGTTGCTTTTCACATAATATTTGATTAGATTTTGCCTAAACGTAACGGAACAAAGAAAACGCAGTGTCAGTGACGCACTGACACGGAAGAGCGGCAGATCCATACATATATCATAAATGAACAAAAAATATTTACCTTGCTACTCCGCTACTTACGTGCAAGATAACCAAGCCTGATCGAAATATGTTTTTCATTGTTTTGGAGTAGCAAGGTTCAACAAAACAAAACAATATTATAAATGCGAAAGTGTGTCTACCTATCTTTCTCTTTCACGCGTAAACCGCTGAACCGATTTAGTTGGAATTTGGTATTCTTCCATGCTGGTATGGGAGCAAAGAAAAAGCATAAACTGTACCAGTTGCTTCTCTACCCGCGCAGATGGTAAAATCCCATCGAGGGAGGGCGAAAATCATAGGAATCGTGTTAGAGGCGATAAGGCTAGCAACCCATCACTGTCCCATCACTACAATCTTGCTAAATGTGGCCTGTAATTATCTGTTACCTTAGGCTCTGTCTATTGTAAGGGATAAAGACGTGATTTGTGTATGTGTATGTATGTATGTATTGGTATAGAGATAGTTTCAGTTACGGGGAAGGACATAGTACAGTTTTTATTTAGTGGTGACCGCAGTAATATCACGCATGCTTCTTCTGAATGGTTCAGATGTTTTGCAATTTGTCCTCTCACTTAATTCTCCTAACAGCCAAAGTTCCAATACATATGTACCTGATACGACCGGATAGCCTAGTGGTTACTGACCCTGACTATGAAGCTAGTAGTCCTGGGTTCGAATCCCGGTAGGGGCAGACAGTTTTGTATGATGAACGAATGTTTGTGCGCGAGTCATGGATGTTGTATGTATTTAAGTGTGTATTTTCCTACATTATATAAGTATGTTTATCCGGTGCCCATAATACAAGCTTTGCTTAGTTTGGGGCTGGGTCAATTGGTGTAATTTGTGCCAAGATATTTATTGATTTATACCTTTTTATTTAGGCTTTCTACAGTTTAGCAATTCGTACCAACCGTGTAGTCGTGTGGTGGCTTTAACTTAGTTACATACGAAGGTTTTTTATCACAATACAACTTAATTAATGCATAGCGTATGTTAATCCAGTCTAGACTAGAGCACTGTATTAATTAACATTGAGGTGAATTAATTAGTTATCATTTCTGAGATAGATAATTTCAAAATAACAGTATCGAGACCAGAGTTGGGCAAAAATTATCTATTTACGAAATAAATAAATAAAAAATATGTTGGGATTTTAAATAAAAGATGAATGTCAGTAGTACAGTCGTGTAGAACTAGAAGTGGTCGGGCATGATGAAATTAAAATAACCTACAACAAAAGTAATGAATGTTTTGTACATACTTATAAGCTACTTCAATAACAAACGAGGTCGGTTATCTTCATCTAGATAATTTATTTAAATGAAAAAGTTGTCAACGCATTATTTATATAAACGAATAAATTTATTTGAAATGATTTTATTTGAAATAATTATCTACATAAGAAATTATCTTAATAACGCCCAACTAATCGAGACAGCTGTGGTAGGTATATGTGATAGTAGGACCTGCTTAGCATTGGGCGATACGGGATCTAGGATTTAAATGAAAAATTAACAGAATCCCACGGAACCGCCTCGCCTGAAGTGTGGATTTAAAAGATACACATCAAGAATTAATAAATAACAATTACCTAATGCTATCCTTCAATCAAAACGGTTGAACCATTCGGACATTCCGTTGTTTCTCTTTTCAATCAAGGGTAAAACGAGACTAAATATGAAATATTTTTACCCGAACATAATGTATTTTTTTCCATTAGAAAAATAATTGTAGAGTTTTATTGAATAACATTGACGAAGGTTTGTTTGCACAAACGATGTTCTACGGGTGATTTGTTGAAAACATAAATCATCCTTTTCATAAACGATCGGTATGTAACCTGTAATAATATATGTAGTAACTTTACTACGATAACAGAAGACTTTCAACATGAAACTACCGTGTAATGATAACAGAAGACATTATTAAAAAACCTAGAACGTAACGTCTCGGAATAAATTTGGTTCTAATTTGTAAAAGGTTTGAACAAAATTTGTTGTGACTGTTTTTAATATTGTTACAGCTTGAAAAAAATATTATTCGAATCTATATTTTTAGTGAGCGTATCAGTTACATTGTTACGCATTTTCCTTAAGCTTGCATTGTAACGGTTGTTTTAAAACGATACTATGTTATTTCCAGCTTACCTCAGTATTACAAGTTTTACATCCCTTTAATAAACACTAATTGAGGAAAAACGTTCACTAAATAATTTGAAGATTAAATACCTTCCTCCAAGTCGCTAGCAATTAACGGAAAAGTTCATGACAAACGAGTATACAAAAGTATCTTATAAGATACACAAATCCATTCGCAATTCAAAAATTCGACAAATCATAGACAATTATCTCAAAAGCTATCGCATTTTCAGCCAGTAACACGGGTACATTTCGAGCAAGACTATTCAGAGCGTTCTAAATTCAATTTAGCTTCTTTATATGCCAAAGTTGTTTTAGGCCAGGATTGAATGACCGTAAATTCGACAATACGCTCCACGCAGCGCCCGCAGCGTTCCGATAATCCTAAGCCAATCCATTCATTCATCCGCTGACAAGCGCGGGAAAGAAAATTGACGTTTCGTGATTGACAGTTATGTCACGCTGACTTTTACACATCGATCAATTGGTTTACCCTCCTGTTGCTTTTAGAATATTCTGTAATGTAAAATCTAGGGCAAATTTATTTTTAATAAGAAAAAGCAGATATACAAATTCTAGGTTCTTTGCTTTTCTGAAAATTGGAGTACACCCACGTAAAGAATACAGATAAACGAAAACTTTTTGTAGAATAACCGATGTTTCGATATTGCTTTACAATTCTTATTTTTAAACGACGTATCACACTCGTAATAAAAATATTATTAATAACACTGTTTTTCTTTCATGGGGTAGAAACTTCGGAATAAATGTCAAGTAGTTAACATTTTAATAGACAAGCTCATTATTGAGCCACTTTAGTTGTAAATCATGTAGCGGGTACAAAATATATTTATAGCTCTTAAAACGTAAGTTATTACACAGTTAGTGAATTAATGCGGTTTTAAATAGATTCCTTTATTTATATACGTTTAAAAACGCTTTAAAATTCAAGCTGACAGATTTATTCGCTGCGATAGGCACTATAAACCAAACACGTAGATATTTTAACGGTTTCTTTGTGCTACTGATATAACTGATACCAAAGCTTTTATTCTGACTTTGTACACGTTTAATTCGGGCATTACGTGTATTTTTATTTACTAAAAACCTTTATGAACACATTGATTATTTTTTCAAAAACCCTTAAAGGTATTTAGTTTACCAACAAAAAAAAAGCGTATTATGTAGATGCAAGACAGTGCTAAAAAATAATAATTTGTTAACATATAATTCCATTATAATTACTTGTAGAAATGCCAGAATCAAAGCGCATTCTGAACGTGATTCCGTGTAATACTTAATCAAACAACTTACGACCTCCAATTTGAAAAAATAACACCGTTGGGTTTTAAATTTCAATTAGAATGCAGGTGCAACGAAAGTCAAGTAATTATTGGTGAGTTCCCACAGTGCGCATAGGCCTTTCTCCGAGTTATGCGTGGAATTCGGAGCCGGCCGCATGCGCCGTCCAAATCTACATAAGTTTACATATCGTAGTACCGAGAAACACACGTGAACAAATTTGACAGATGCTATCTGCGATCCCAAAGAACCGGAGTCGCGGCGAAATTTTAAGTGAACATTTCGCATGCAAACCCGAGCCAGCGATGTCTACAAATTACCTAGAATGTGCAACCTGCGGGAGGGCAAGCACCGCGAACGCCTCCACCGGCCAACTCCACCGTAAACATTTTTAAACGTGCATTGTTATTCAAAAGTGATTATAGTAAATGAGCTTTTTAAACAATCCTCGCGAGGTTCATAAAGCACAATTAAGCACGGGAGCGACGAACGCGTCAAGCTGCGCTACCAAGCGACAAGGTATAAAAACCTATTAAAAACAAAATAAAACGTGGCACGCGACGGCGGCCGGCGGCAGAACGGCGACCGTTTGCTTCCTTGCATCGGCTTGCACCAGTTTTTTTGAAAGCCCCCTTTCTGAGACGTTTTTGTGCAAATCTTGCATTCATTGTGCGACGAAACGAAACCCAAGCCTAACAAAGCTAGATTTATAATTCGAGCGCACCTGGCGGGAAGGCGCTGGCCGCTCGCGTCCAAAGCGTCGCAACCGCCACGCGGGGCCAGCCATAAATCAGTGCTGCCCCCTATAAATACGGGCCTAATTGCTTAATACGGAACCGGGGCCGCCCGCGGCACAAATCCCGCGGAACAATAGCGTCTTGCGCGCAACGGCATAAAGGGAAGACATTGAGTAACGAGACGCCAAATATTGGGGATGTGCTCTATTTTTTTCGCCAAGAGCAAACGCAGGTGATGTTACTGTTATAGAAAACGTAAAATTCAATTATTCGTCTATTGACAATGAGAATTTGGAGCGTTTCTAATCCCTGTTGCCGGGAAGCTGCGCCGGAGCACCAACGCGTCGTAAAGTTTGCTCTAACACAATACACGCCGCCATCGTGTTCGATTCGAATACACTGAAGCTGAATTTACAAAAGCAAAGCGGTGCCACTTAACTGACAGATTTTACGACTTGCGAAGATCATTATAAACTTTGACAAGCACTACGGCGCGATTAAACGGTCGTTAAATTGTAATGAGGTATCAATTGCTTCTATATCGCGTAGGAAGATGTTGGACAGTCTGTATTTGCCGTGTATTGTAGTATTTTATGACCAAATCGATTATAGTTAGTGTGCCTACTAATTATTATTCAAATAAATTTCAAGTTTTATGTCTTGTCTTCGCAATAGCGAGCTGCCAGATTGTGCCGTCAAGGGATAGTCAATTTAAATAAAATCGACATAATTATATGTTACTTGAAACAGACATCGGTAAACAAAGGAATTAAAATCAATACGTAATTATGCGACCGTGTCCCTATTAAAATATCGATTGGCTTCTTTATTCTACTTCCTCCAACGTCCATTTCTGTGCGGCATCCGGTGCTGTTAACCCTAAAACGCTTTGTTTGTAAATATAAAGCATTACAATATGTTAAACTGTACGTGAGTCAGCCACCGTTCGGGGTTGAGCGAGGATTCTACTAAGCCATACGGCCAGCACGGTCCAAACTTGCACTGCGTCTTGAGAAATGCAATTCAAAATTAAACTTTTACAATCGTCATTTCTCTATCATATCATATCACTCTGACTCAGTATAGAAACGATATGTAACCTTGTCATCCCTTGCGGGTGTAGGACCTCTTGTCCAAGTTCCGTCAGGATCGCTGCCCCATCTAACTCACTAACCATGCCGCAAAGCAGAAGTGTTTGTGCTGTCTTACGGAGTGTAGAGCAAAACAGGCGTTGTTACTGGCACATGATGTATTCCATCATAGCCCTCTGGGCTGGCAACGCATCTCCAATTGTTTGGTATTGCGTACTTACCATCAGGTGACTTAATTGCTATCTGATGAGCTTTCACAAAACAAAATATGAAAAGCGCAGAACTTTCGCGCTTAGCGGATAGTGTCGTATGAATACTTGATATACCTTCCAACATCTGACAAGTTTACTTTATAATTGTAACAATGAATATCATAGCCGATATAAAGATTTTTTTAACTCCTCAAGGCAGCAAAATATTTCGAAGTGAAGTCACTTCTCGCCAATCTAATTAATAAAATGGTGGCCAGGTAGGAAGAGATCATTAAATCATATGGCTAATCATAAATTAGACACAAAATATAAGTAATAGGCGCCAAATTACATGGAAAAGTCTAGTAAGAAAATGGGCGGGAGCTATTCGTAGGTCATAATTTTTTTGGTTTAACGTACGAATTGTTTCGTCGAATGATCGCGTAAAAACATTTTCGAAATAATTAGCATTAACATCTCGATTGCTATTAACAAATTGGCAGCGCCTCCAGCGACTCAAATCGGTAACAAACTGTTCTCATAATACTTTACAAACGCGAACGCGTGCCAAACATTCTTTACGGCAAAAACGTTACACCGAAGCCTCAGAATGCGACAATAACCTTCAAAGTAGAATAAACACACAATTCCTATTCCAAACCAAATCTCGTAAGACAATATAAACTTTCTAATACAATCTGACCAAACAAACAACAAAAATTCTAACTAGCCTCAGATAACCTCCACTTAGTGCGTCCCCGACTTAACCGATGACCCTTTGGTTAAGTTCAAAAATGTTTGACAAAAAATTAAAAACGCTACGTGATTTAAATGTGTGGCGGCGGTTTATATTTCTCTGCTGTAGACATAAGAATCAGACTCGATACGATTTTAAAGTAGGCTTCTACAGTTTTTTATTTAACTTGCAATGTTTGTATGATGACAATGCCCGTAGTTTCAACAACAATTTAAAAAAAATACAACTTTTTTTTCTAACAACTTTTTACGCTACTGGCACTGTCAACCAACAACCAATCCGCATATTTTTGAAAATAAAATTCCAAGTCAATCTGACGACTGAAAGTGGTCAAAAGATGTACGCTAGAACACTGCATAGTTTAAATATTGTAAATGGTACATTCAGCAAAATTCCAAATCATTCCGATCACAGGAATTAAGTGAAATTGGACATACAAGATCTGACACATACAAACTAAGTTACAAGGCAAGATAAATAACAGCTTGTATACCTTCGACTTCCGATTTTGTAAAGGTAGTATATATTATTTACTGTTATTTACAATTACTGTTGTTTTTTATTGTTCTGTTCATTGTTTTGTTTTGATTGTTAAATTATATTAACTCTACGCTGGTCCAAAAGTACAAGAATCTATGTTTCACTTTTCTCTAATTGAAATTTCAACATAGTGACAGCACTTAAATTTTAAGATATTGTTTTTAGTAGGGCAGCAGGCAGACCAGCAGTGTTTTAGTCAGATGATAGAGACTGCACAGGACCGGGCAATGCGGCGTGAAAATGAGGAGGCGTTACCTCGGAAGTGGGCGGATGTGGGCTGATTAGATCCTACAAATATTATAAACACACACACTTACTCACTCACTCACATCCTCTAGCATCACAAAGTTTGTGAGTGTGTGTGTTTGTGCCTTCGTCACGCTGAAACGACTGTACGGATTTAAATCAAATTTGGAAGGGAGATAGGTGGTACTCTAGATTAAAACATATATAGGCTACTTTTTATCCCGGAAAATTGCACAATCCTGCGGGATAGGGATAAACATGTCAATTGCTAATTCTACGCGGAAGATGTCGTGGGCAGAAGCAAGTAAATAGATTTATAAGTAAATCATGTTTATTTTTACCTAAATCTAGTTCAGTGGTGACCGTTAACGACATTCGATAGTGGGCAGCTATCGGTAAGGTCGCAGGTTCAAGACCTAGCTGTTCTATTTATAACTTGAAATCACATGACATAGAAAAAACTACGATTCGGTTATTTTTTTAGAGCGCTCCGTCTCAACCTGGCATAGGTTATCAAACTAGTTACGTGTGGCCCTTCCTCTTGAATCACTGTATATTGATGACTCCATTAAAATGCGTTGCGTAGTTTAAAAGATCTAAGCGTACATACATCATACAGTCCAATTTGCACCAAGTTACCTTAAAACTATAACCAACGACGAATTTGACGAACAATTCACAAAAACCTACCCCGTTTTGTACTGATTTGTGTTGTTCAATAAAGAATATTTTTATTATATTGCATTGTAACCTATGAAACATGTCAAAATCGTCGATTATAGTTAACGTTATAGTACCTAACATGGTGCAATTAACACTTAGGGCCTGTTTAACCATTCTGTTAAGTTCCAGTTATCCTAAGTGCCAGTTATCTGGGACTTCTCTGTCTGTTTCGTAGTAATAAATAGAGACGGAATCATAGATAACTGACACGTAAGATAACTGGAACTTTACAGACAGTGGCGATACAGGCCCTAAGTATACCCTCTATGAAGACGACACTTGAGACGGAAAAGTTTACAAACACACGCTTTCCCTTTCCTAAATAAGCACCAATCAGCATAAAAAGTTTGTCAAAAGAACCATTACATACATACGTACAGACACGCCTCTTTCCTATAGGGGTAGGCAGAGACTAAAAAAAACCATTAAGTACATCGTTAACTAACCGTCGAAGGATAACGTGACGGAAGTCGCCTTCAGAATATGGAATTGCTTATCCTATAATCCAGGCCCTAGCATGATGTAATTCTATATCTCCAAGGCAGCGTCGTCTCAAAATAGTTTTAATCGAAACATGACACAATATCGATAGGCCTAGGCCTCGATAGTATCGATCACTTATTTACAGCAATACTATCGACACTGTGTTGCCAACCAACTTTGGCAAAAGTCGCTAGCATATTTAAAATAAGTCGCTAGATTCTAGAAAATATCTTCCAAGTCGCTGAATGTATGGAACACCAACTGGAAAAAAAGTCGATAAAATGGATGAAACGTTTGGAAAAAAAGTCGCTAACATAGTCTCAAAAGTCACTAGATCTAGCGACGGTCGCTAAGTTGGCAACACTGATCGTTAGTATTGTACAGCAAAATTACTATATCACTACATAGTATAAAACAAAGTCGCTTTCCGCTGCCTGTCCCTATTGTGTCTTTAAAACTACGCAACAGATCTAGATGCGGTTTTTTTTAATAGATAGAGTGATTCAAGCGGACGGTTTATATGTATAAAGAAATAAGGGCAGTATCAAGAGATTATGTAATACTAGCTGTTGCCCGCAACTCCGTTTGCGCGGAATTCGCTTATCGCTACCCCGCGGGAACTATGCAATTTTCCGGGATAAAAACAAACCTATGTCCTTCCCCAAGATTGTACCTCTGTACCAAATTTGATTAAAATCGGTTCAGTAGTTTAGGCGTGAAAGCATAACAGACAGGCAGAGTTACTTTCGCATTTATAAATATTAGTCGGGATTGAAAGCATTTGTATCGATTATCGATTATTATATTGATTGTAATGTCTATCCAAACACTATCGATGGACTATCGAGCGGCAAAGCATTCTATAGCTGAAAAAACTCAAGTAAATGACCTTTTGTAGGTGTGAGTAACGTGCGATTAGACATATTGACGTTCCAAATTAGAAAAATTACTTAAGTCCCATACACTACTACATACAACTAATTTACTAATGTTTTTCACCTGTATTGGTGTTGGTCCCGCACCCGGCTATCGTGCTAGGCTGCCGGAACATATTTGAATTCCGGGGAAACTCGAGGTTCAAGGTTGGTGGGAGGAATGCCCAGTACTCGCTGTTGCTACGCGGGAATAGGTATAGATACGTAGGTACAGTAACAAGACTATCGCGAAGCTATGTCTATTATAATCACGTATCCTTAATACCTAAACAATGTTTGAACTAAGGACGTTTAATGTTGGGTGTAATTTATTTTAATCAAACTGTTTCGGGTACGTAATAACAGCATAAAAAGTTATTTACTTCCGTGACTTTTCTTACGATTCTGGACTTTCCGCCCCGAAATCAATAATAAAATGGTAGCATTACAATATAATAGGCAATCCTGGCTAGATAAACTTGAATTAAACGATTTCACGATTATACTATCAGAAAGTGACATGTAGCGCCATCTTTCTAAAGTAGCGAAAGTTAAATCTTATCTACTACTCAACAACAGATGTCGCTACGTGTGAGCTTCAGTGAAACAGGCGAAAGTACTCACCAGCGCCATCTAGTGGTGGATAGCGGAACCAAGCAACCCACTTGCCCAGCAATGACGGCGCCGCCATCTAGCGACGAACACTGCATCCATTGCGCACAATTTTAAACACATTTTTTTTTATTCGAACAACTGTCGACATCCACAACATAATTTTTTTAAATATTTATTTCACGTTACATCTGTGATGTTGGCACACTGTTGCACTGAATATTTGACACAGATTTCACTGCACATGCGGTGTTGCATCATTTGTGCATATATCTAAAACAAAAGAAAATAAGTCATTAGACTAAAATATTGTCAAAAACATAAGTTTTTAAAAATAAACTTTATTAATTAATTGTATTCAAGAAATTTAAATACCAGAGGGATGCTCGGAAATGACCTGAGAAAAAAATCTTAACCTTTCATATGCCATAATAAAAAAAAAACCTGCATTCTAGTCTCAATACTCTTAAATAACACTAATTACAGAGATTAAGAAAAAAATACAAAAAGGTAGGTTTCAATCTTAGTCTGGATTCAGGACTAGGCATATAAAAGGATAACACAATGCCACATGCTTTGATCGAATAAATGAAGCTAATTGAACTACTGGCCACTTCTTCATGCTACTTATTGCTTAATTAAAAGTCCAATTATATTTTTAAGACATATGTTAATTTTACCACATGTCATATCCAGTTTGCATTCTTCACTTAGGATTGACAGTTATCACACAAGTTGCTGTAAAAGTTATTTTCCAGGATATACATATTTTTACTACTTAGTGTGCTGTCATAAGGATAAAAAAACATATTTAATTTAAATTTAGTGTATTTTACAAATATTTGGGAATAATAAAACCACATTACATTCTAAATTTTATCCAAACCTAAACAAATATAACTTCAAAGCTAAATAAATAATATTATTTCAATTGCAGTACATTTAGTTTTATTCAATAGATTTAACATATTACTTGAAAGTTACTAAAGTATTTCATTTAATTTATTTGTAGTTTAATTTAAATATGAACTTTGTATGAATATTTTTGAGCCTTAAACTTTCACCTTGTGGCCAGCACAGTGCATGTGTTGAATATGATAACCTATTCACCAGTCAAGTAATGGAATTAGTGACTTAACTGGATGATCTATGGCAATTACTGATGAACACAGAAAAGTGCAATGAATCAACCTAGTAACGCAACGTAATGACCTTTCGTAAATAGTGCCCTTCAAAATGCACTATGCAACTTATTTATTTAATATATAAGTTGTAACTCTTTAATTTCAAAATATACATACCACAAACACTTCATCCATTATGGCTCTAATCCATGAGTGAGAATCCATCGTAAAAACACTTCGTAATTAATAACCAAAATAAAAAAAATAACTCAACCTAACACACGGTATAACGAAGTTTATACACCGAAAAACATAAAATTGTGCCTGATGGCCAAAAGAGACACAAGTAGATATATGATTAAAACTTTTAAACCACTTTTCAGACCGACCTGTGTCTGAAAATCTCGACTATTTGCCTGAAAAGTGGTAGCACGTGTACTCAGAATGCACATGCACTAAGTCAATTCTAGTTCCCGAAATTATAACCACGTCGCACTGATATTTACTTGAGAACAAGAACACGGTTACGACTGTCGATAATCTATAATTTTACATGGGAAAAATATAACCAATTCGAATTACAGCGGCTGAAAAAACTACACAAAGAAAACATATGATCGATCGAACAAATTTGAGTGAGGTGCACATGTATGCTCTATGGTAACCTACTGTCATCCGTCAAATGTCATTGCTTCCAACCACAGACTATCAAAACAGTAATTTTGGGTTAACTCCCAATACTTAGAGCTAAAATTATTACACGGAGGTTTTAATCATTTAGTTTAGAAGAATAGGTAAATAACACATTTTTAAATTACCCTTTTCTTGACGTTATATTCTTTGTGTATGTTGTGGAAAAATGTATAAACTGTAATTTTCTGCACTATGATACAAAAGTGGATAAAATTGATAGGTTTGTTCACATAAAATTAAGTGTTCAAATTACAACACTTACCGTGGATGTTGAACAGTTGGTAACGTAATTATTTAAGAACTGCCAAGCTTTCAAAATGTGTTGTCATGTTGCTTTTAAGAGTGCCTGAAAAAAATGATATTTCTATTATTCTTACTTGCTCATTCTTAATCTTAACATCAAATCAAACATGGGTTTTAAATTATTTTTATATTATTCTAAATATTAAAGTTTCAATGGATGCTTGTTACTCAGTCACAACAGAACTGTTGAGAGTTGAGAGAATTGGACGAGGTTAGGCAGAGACAGATTACACACATAGTCTACAGTAAATATAAAAGTAGACTAAATTTTATCCCAAAAAATTGTGTAGTTTTAAGATTTACAAAGTGGCTGGCAAGAGCTGGATGAAAGTAGCCGAGGATCGTGCACAATGGCGTGGCCTGTGTCCAGTAGTGGACTAATATAGGCTGATGATGATGATGAAAGATAACAAATTCTTCGGAGACGAAGCTGCAGTCAATAACTATGATATTATATCAAAACTAGCTATGCCGTTTTAAACTTTGAATTGAGATTCTGCAAAAAAATATATAATACTGGCACATAATTCGCATTAATCGCACACGGTCCACAACGCTGATAATAAATTCAATTCCTTACCGGCTCGTCTTCCACCCATAAGCTTTCGAACTCCTTCTCGAACTTGTTAACGATGTTAAGTTGCGACGTCACGATGACGCTATCATGATTGGAGATCATGGCTTGGGTAGACCAATTCAAAGACCCTGACATCACGAACCCTTTCCCTGGCTTGCTTTTCAACTTCTTATCATAACCTTTAAACTGTGCGTGTACATTTAAATTTTCAGCATGTGTTTTTAAAATGATCTTCCTTTTGATGGCTCTTGGTCCGTCGACAATACAGAATTTGTGATGCATTAAGTTGGGATTTTTGTAAGTCTGTACTTGAATGAAACCTGAAATTTAAAAGGTTTTTTTTAAAAGGTTAGGTGATAGTTAGGTATATTTTGAATAAATAATCTTTCATATTTTATTTTATATACAACACAACTTAGTATTAGTGTTTGAAACAAACTTACTGTATTCTTTGAGTTTTTTTATTTGTGACGACGTCGTGTTCGCCATGTCGCTGTCGACAAGTATCCGCACAAGCACGTGCTTCTGTCCTAGGCGAATGATGGTCTCAGCAATCTGGCTGCTCGTGATCAAGTACATACAGACGTCCAGTGTTTCTCGTGCTGACTTTATATACTTGATGAGCTTATAACAGTTTAATTCCCTACTCTCACACATAGCCACATCATTGTTTGGCATCGCTCTCACTGTGTGTCCGCCACACATAACATCCGAAAATAAGATAACATCGTTTATTTCACGATTCTTGTTCGCATCAGTGCAAGCGTCTTCATGGACCTCTTCTTGAGCGCATTTTTCAGAGTTGAAGAAGTACCTGTAAACTTTCTTCGCCACTTGAGATGCCACGACCGCCGTTGCTGTGGATGCCAAAATAATTTTAGCACTTTTCCAGTCCATTGTGCTTGATTTGTTTCATTCAGTGTTCAATTAAATGCCACAAATAAATTGATTTTGGTTAAAGTAATCAGTAGTCCACCATGTTGTTCACGCATTGGGGTACCACTTAAAGGGCCTCGGTTACATAGAACTTTTTGAAGTACCCTCTTTTTTTACTAATGTTATGAAGGTATGTGAAAAAATATTTTGTGTTCAGGTTTTTGAATGCTAACTGCGAAAATATAAAATAAGAGATGAAATATGCATATTAAGTTTAAAAAAATCAAAAGATATTATTTCAAAAAATATGGATAAATAACCTTCTAAGTACATTCAGCATAGGCAACATAACAAATCATACTGAGGATACCATAAACAAAATTTGATGCTCTAATTGCTCTAATTTTGAGATTTTTGAGTTTTGACGTTTTGTTTGTCAATTTGCGGTTGCAAGTTGCAAGATTTGTAAATTTGCGTTTGTTGCATTGCGCATTGTGCGTAAAAACAAAAACAATAGTGTAAACTACTTGATTTCATATAAACCAAGTTCTGCTTGTTTCATTGATTATGATGTTCCTATAGTTATGATAACGTTGAAATTCGAGTTCAGTGAGTGTAACTGATTCTAAAATTAGATGTGGTGCTTGTGTCGTGTATAAAGGGTGAACAATGCCGAAGGTACCTTATAAATCAGAGCCGTCGACACGGGATGATGAGGACTACGAAATAGTGTCGTTTGAAGACTTTTGCGACAAATCTCCCGGTTCAAAGACCGATTTACTAACATTGAACGACAACATTAACTATCGTCTGTGCTATGAGGGAGAGAAGCCTACCAAATTCGTGGAAGACGACGGCGCAACATCGAGCAGAGACGTAGACCAGTCGGAGACATCATTGAATGGCTCTAAAAATGTTACCTTTAAACGACGGCTGTCGAATTTCGCTCAGTTCGGAAAATTCGGCGCGAAGACCTCTCGAACTTCGCCATTTAGTGGAGTTATTCCGAAGCAAAGGACCGATGGAGAATCTTCTAGGGAGCATCGGTAAGAATATCAGTTTCAATTAGTGCCCCACTTAAAATTTTGTTGTGACTCGCATTGGTGAAAAAATCTAATTTCTGCCACAGCTTCATATTTAGGCTTAAATCAGCTGACATTATGTTGGTATCCCTGATTTGTCGATATTCAGAACTTCAACCAATATTTTTTATGAAATAATATGTTGGCATGCATGCAAGTTATGTTTTGTTTATAGGTCTAATGATGATATTCCATGGTTCCTTTTCTCACCTACCAACCTTTTCTACTTTACCCCTGGAGCTAGTTACCTGCTTAAGGGCCTGTCTCACCACTCTGTTAAGTTCCAGTTATCTATGATGACATCTCTGTCTGTTTCATAGTAATAAATAAAGACATCATAGGTAACTGGAACTTAACAGAGTGTAGTGATACAGGCCCCAAGTCTACAGTTAGCCAAATTAAATAAACACAATGTGTGAAAAATAATCCTTTCAAAACTGTCATCCTCTCCAGCCTATATGTATGTCCCACTGCAGGGCACAGGCCTCTTCTTAGAATGACCGAGCTTGGGCTATAGTTCCCATGCGGGCCCACTCACTGTTCCTACATTGTGTATGTAACATACCTACATTATGTACCTACGTAATGTACCTACATTTTTAAACATTCATAAAATGCTACTGTAATAAATTTACATGTAACTGCAGTGATTTACAATGTGATAACACGCTCAGCATAAAACCATCAACTGATAATTTTAAATACCACTGGCATGTACAGTCAGCGTCAAATAGTTCGTTACACCCAAAGTAGCCAAATAGTTAGCAACACGTCCCTATTACAGTTGAAATAAGGTTGTGTTGCTAACTTTTTGGCCACTGGGTGTCACGAACTATTTGACGCTGACTGTACTAAGTATGAAAAAATAAATTCTTTACTCTTTCTTCCAACCATATTCAGTTAAATATTGCCTGTTGTTATAAAATTGAGTTAGTATTAAATACTAATTTGTTGTGGAACTAGATAATTGGCCTCAATTTTAAAGTTATTTATAGACCCAACATTTTCTTGAGAATGTTATACTATTTGTCATAGCACTTGGACTTTGTGACAATATCAGTTTATTGACACACTAAAGTTCTACCTTTGCCCTCTCTTTGTTTATTATATGTAACAGTATATATAATTTCCTTTAATTCCTCTGTTAGCTCAGTGTTATGTTGGGGCTTGTCGTGAAAACATAGCAGTCAGTGATATTTATATAAATGATAGGGTAGGCAAATTGGCATTTAGCAATTCATTTCACTTTGTGTATACCAAAGGGGTGAGAGTCGGGTTACCTCAGCATGTGGTCAAGTGCTGCGGTTCGATTTTCGATCCGTCCGGGGGGGAAGAGCAGTGCTTCGTCCGGTGCACCGTAGGCATTGGTTAATGATTTCCTGGCAGATTTTGAGGAATATCATTATCCGTTGGCTAAGAGTCCGACAGTGGGGAGGGGGTCTTTTGACCGTGTTCTACCGTACAACATTGCCGACATTTTTGTCTCAAGATTTTTGAATACTGTATTTATTACTTTGACATTGGCAAAATCATCGCTTCGATCAATGGGGCCATTTAAAAAAAAGAAGAAGTGTATACCAAGCTCAAAATTGTATATTGGTTGGCACGCATCATGGTGTATTGAAGATCCGGATTCGATCCAAAGCCTCAGCTTTATTTTTGTTGTTTTCTGTGCATCCTCATTTCAATAGAAATCTCAAAAGGACTAAAATTAATCTGGCTGATTGTGTGATCTATACATATAAAGCGTACCAGTGTTACAATACTGACAACGATACATCGTTGGTTCCAGTTATCAGCGCTTCTCCGGGCGCAGCGGCATATGGCAGCGAGCGTGGGCGGCGCTGCCGAGCTACGGATCGGGGCTGCTGCTGGTGGCGGCGGCGTGCGCGCTGTGCGCCGGCGCCTGGTGGGCCGTTGGGGGCGCCGTAGGGGGAGAGTGGGGGGAAGAGCACTACAGGTACTGCCAGCATTTTTAAAAACCAGCCTTTTTTCTAAGGCGAGCGGGAAAAAGGTTTACTATTCATAACGCCGAGTTAGCTAGAACTACTACCCCAGGGTCAAGTAATGTTTAATGTATGGAACAACTGACATCTAGGTTTAATTATTAAATTTTTTAATCATAGTTTGTGCAAGTGGCTTTGACTGTTAGAATTAAACTTGAAGTATGTCCTGTCCACAGTACATAAAAATACCGTCGGGGGGGTGGGCACGTACCCCGTGCCTCCCTCCTAAATCCACCCTTGAAGTAAGATTAGCCGCTTGCTAATGAGCTACAAAAACATGTGTTTTCTGTACTGAATACATGAGTAAGGTGTGCATATTTAATATTTATTTATTAACAGGAGACTGTGGGAGCGTGCACATCCTGACAATGTCAAGAAACCAATCGCTCCAATCGCGTATGAAAAGGTAATTCAAAATGGAACTCAAAACAAATACCACACTTACGTAAGGCTTATTTTAGGACGTTTATTATAACAATCCTGTGTACTAATTTAAGACACGTATACTATAGACCGACCGCTTAAATGAGTACTCGCCCGCGCGGTACAGGGGCGCGGGGAGGACGACAAAGGGGACCGGAAGGGGTGCGGGCGGGTAACGCGCATACCGCCTTCTTGGTTCTCTTTGTCGTACTACCCGCCCCTGTATCCGCGCGGCCGAGGACTCTTTGTCGGTCTATAGCGAGATAGTTTTAAATAGCTTGTTCTTCGTACATAACCAAGTTACATTACCAGCACTGGTGAAACCAACGTTGGATGATTATTTTGGGTTAATTTAGGTTTAGGTGCGGCGGGGTGGCTCTTGGGCCACCCTTTAAGCCGCGAAGATGTTTGTTTTACTTTAGAAATAGTTTTCATTTTACCTTAGAATGTCCTAGTAATATAACTTGGTTATGTACGAAGAACAAGGGCTTTCAATTGCTAGAAAATCTGAAAATGGCATATTTAGAGATGGAGTACGGTACCCAACAAATTAAAGGATCGGTATGTGCTTAAAGTTCCTATTTTTGGGATGTTGTTCCGCTAATTAATAAGTTCAGATATTTGCTTGGACTGGTATGACTAGATTTGGCAGTTAGGCGTTAGGAGGTCAAAGAAGTCCTTTGTGGCCTGCTAATAATTAATCTTTTGACTTCAGATCACACCAGAGTACCGCTACCACGACCACAACAATCTAAGTACTAAAAACAAACTGAATATCACCGATCTCACCAAGAAAAAGCTTGTGACGCTCACAAAGTATACCGAACGGCCTCCAGAAGTTATGAGTGATATTTGCGGGCAGATGGAGGACAATATGAGGTTTGACTGCTTCCCACACGACGGGGCCAACGAGAAGGATTGTGTGCACAGAGGTAGGTTATGCAATTTTTTTTTCTATGTTAGGTGCAAAATAATATCTAGGAGGTGAAGTCTTGACCTCGTTATTGTTTTTTTTTTATAATGTACTGGTGCCAGTCTTTTGACAGTAGCTATTTGTTTAGCCAAACAAGCATTTTATTTATTAGAATTATACAGGTATGTTTTTTTATTAAAAACAAGTGTGTTAGTCGCCAAACTAAAATATTTTTTTTGTGTCATTCAATTTTTTTTTAAATGAGGTGCTTATTTTTAAGGTTGAAATATATCTTATATATTTTTATTTATATCTCTGAAATTGGTATACTCGGGACAAATGAGGCTATAGAACAGGTTTTCTTTATTGTGGCATACAAAATGTAGGATAACACCAATGTCGAGTAAAAATACATTCAACATGGCGCCTGCTAAAGTTTTCTAATCTAAAAATAAATAACGAAACTGATAAACAAAAAAAAAACTACTTGAAGCGAAGCTATAATTTGTAAAAACTTCGCCGTGACAAACCTCAAATATGTCAACTACAGGGTGTTGCTGGCGCCCGACCAACACTAAGGGTGCTCCGTACTGCTTCTATCCACCTCAATATGACACGTATCGGTTCTTGAACTCCACCGAGAACAAGCATGGCATGAACGTCTACTACGAGCAGATGCGGCCGTCCGGATACCCTGGAGATTTCCACGTGGCCAGGATGGACTTCAAGTATTTGTCTGATGATGTGCTGCAGATCAAGGTACGTTTATCAAGGGGTTTGGAGGTATGGTTCTTACAGTTTGACAACAAATATAATGCGCATCGGCAGTATTCGTTTGCGCAGAGAAGCGCAGACCAGTTTCCGATAGTAGCCGAACGTGTAAATAATCTATATTGAACTTTATTTGCAAGCGCAACTGGCAGAGTATTGCTTGCTTTGCATTCTTAGCTCTGTCCCGCTTACACGATTTTGCCATTGTTGGTACGAAATCGAGCGACCAATAACAGCGCCAGAGTTTCCCGCGCTACTAAAATTGGTATACTGCGCAGGTACATCGTGGAGCATTATTTTTGTTGTCAAACTGTACTGTGTTAAAAGACTTTGAGGAATGTTCTGCCGGCACTCTTTCGAACGGCTTTCATACGTTGTCTGAAAAGTTGTCAATACTTTTGACGCGTGGTTGGTCTGGTTGGTAGTGACCCTGCCAGCGAAGGCATATAGTTCGGTTAGACTAAAAGTATGGCAGTAGTTCGGCCACGAACTTATCAACCGAACACTTCAAATAATAGGTACTATCAAATGAATCAAGAATTTTTATTTCTTGATTTTTATGTTCACTTTTACGGTTTTACCGTTAGAAATTTAATTTCTAAATGTTACTGAAAATTAGAACACAGAAAAATCCGAAAAGTAAAGCTATGGCCGGGAATCGAACCCGGATCCTCCTGCTATGGGTTGTGTAGGGGTATAGCACGCGTCACGGATGACGAGGATCCGGGTTCGATTGCCAGTCATAGCTTTACTTTTCGGATTTTTCTGTGTCCCAAATTTTCAGTAACATTTACAAATCGAACACTTCCACTAAAGGAGAAATTATTATTACGCCGCCCCGGGCCGTAAGTAGCATTTTACCACTTCCTAGCCAGGGGAAGAAGTAAAATTGTTTACACACCTCGGGCGGTGATAGAAAAAGCCTCAGGTCGCATGTTTATCGCCCTCGCTTTTGGCTCGTGCGACAAGCTCCTGCGATCCGAGACATTCTTTGTTTCATCATCCTCGAGGTGTAATGTAGGTACTATTAAAATGGGTATTACATTTTCAGATTTACGACGCGCAAAACAAGCGTTTTGAGCCTCCATATCCGGAGATACCTATGGTACCTGGACCTATATCGAATCTCAAGTATCGCGTGCTGGTTGAAAGTGCCACCATAGGGTTCAAGGTTATAAGGAACTCTGATAACGTTACTCTGTAAGTATGTTGAAATTTATACATACATACCGTCGCGCCTCTTTCCCTCAGGGGGTAGAGACCAGGGATGTTACGGAGCTTCGACTCCGGTTCCGTTAAGTCGGAACTTCCGATTATTATTACACTTTCGGTTCCGACACTTTTAAATCGAAGGTTTTAATCGGAGGTCGAAGCATAACATAGCGGCGGCGGCCTGTGTCGACTGTTATGAACAGGTTCATACATGTCGCGCGGGGTATCCCCCCCCGACTCCCGCTACGTGCACTCTATCGTCAATTATCCGACCCTGCCTCCGACTCCGATAAAGCAAATTTAAAAAACTCCGACTCCGCCTTGGGTTCCGATAAAACTACCTCCGTTACATCCCTGGTAGAGACTACTTTGTTCCACTTGCTACGATCCTGACATATCTCTTTCGCTTCATCCACATTTATCAATCTCTTACATGCTCGTCGGTCTTGGGTACTCCTGACCTAACCTTTTTCCAAAACCTCCCCAATTTGGACATGGAACGTCCGTCTAGGCCTTTCCCTCCCAACGCTCCCATTCACACTCCCCATCTTAATCTGTTTAGTTAATCTTCTTTCATCCATCCGCTCTACGTAACCAAACCAACTAAGCATTCTTTTTTCTATCCTTGTCACTATATCTTCTTCCACACCAGCACGTTCCTTTATATCACACTATTCCTTATGACTTTCTGCCAAGTTTCTTGCGGCGCATTCTTCTTGGCAATGATGGTCTTTCCGAATGTGCTGGTAGTTTCAAAAAGACATGTAAAAGAGCCCTTGGCGGCCAATTTGCAAAAATAAATTTTCATTTTCATTTTCATTATGTATTTCAGTGATATGTTAATATAATCTTGTGTTTTATGTACAACAAAGAGTCATACATACATACATATACATGTACATACATAAGATGATGTTTTGCTATCTTTACACCGAAGGTTCTTAAGTGGTCTAGATGGACTCCCAGGGGTTCGCGGAAGACCAGACGTGGTCCACGTTGCCGCGAAAAAAGGGGGTTTTGGGAAATGTTGCAGCAGGGGTCTAACAAAAACAGTAAAACTTTGAACGTGGTCTACGAGAAAAAAAAGTTTGGGAACCTCTGCTTTACACGATTATAACGAAGTCCTACGCCTCGTCTGTTTGCGATTAACTGAAAAATTACTGAACGGATTTTCATGCGGTTTTCACCAAAAGATGGAGTGATTCACGGTGAAAGATAAGGTTAGGACTAGGTTTTGTGTAAATTGGTTGAAATTATGTATGTATGTATGTAAACTCTTTATTGTGCAAAATAAACAAGACAAATACAATTGACAAACACTGAGATACATGCACAAAGGCCAAAACCCAAAGGGTAAAGGGTAAATTATATTAGAAGTGTTATGAAAAGTCAAGCTGCAAGTCACGGGCAGTAGCTAGTAGTTTGTTAAGATAGTATGTATGTATGTAAACTCTTTATTGCACATAAAAATCAAAAAATACAGAAGTACACAGAAAATAGTACAAAGGCGAACTTAATAATAATGGCCGGCATTAAAAAAAACTTTATTTCCAGTATTAACACGCAAGACGTCGGCGGCCTTATCCTCTCCGATAAATTTCTCCAGTTGTCGGCCATACTACCCTCCCATCAGATGTATGGGTTGGGTGAGAGACAGTCGCGCTTCCTCCTGGACCCCAACTGGCAGACTTACACCATGTTTAACTATGACACGGCGCCTACGGAGAATGTGAGTGTTGCAAGCTTTTTTCATTTATCTAAACTTCATAGAGTCTAGGTCCTAGGACCTTGACCAATGCGTCTAGACTACGGCACCTGTAGGCTTATTACCTAACTCGCTCGCAATCGCCATCGTGTTCATTTTGACAGGTCTTGTATGAATGTGACAGCTAGCTGATTCCGATGCCAATTGTCAGCCCATACATGAACTGTCAAAATGAAGACGATGGCGATTGCGAGCGAGTTAGGTAATAAGCCTACTGGTCATAAAGATTGCTCTTCGGTCTTTTGAAAGAGATAATTTGCGTGACGTGAGTTAGAGTGAGACAACGAGAAATTATGCGAGAAGACAGATGTGCAATCTGTAAGGCCTGGTACAGTACAATTGACTTACCCTGACTCAAAGTCGTGGTTGATGTTCTAAGTGTATGATGTTACAGGGTGGGAGGGGGGTAGTGTAGTGTGTGTGTGTGTGTAAGGGGTAATTTAATACTAAATTGAAAATTGCTACGAAAAAACCTTTACAGGAGTGTTCCATCAAAATTAACTCGACCAATCGCTGGAATATTCCAGAAGAATTCTAAGAATTCTTGTATATTTGCAGGTGTTGGTAGCAATGTGATTTGATCACTTTTATCTACATCCATATCGTAACTTCCCTACAATATGTCCTGTAACGATTAGCAAATGGCCTACATTGGGAAACCTGTATCTGTGGTTGTATTATAATGCATACATTAGAGTATCAATATCGATACTCTAATTACATTCAAACTTCGAACATCTTAAATAACAAAATCTTATGTCTGATGTCTTAGAAAAAAAAACAAACTAGCTGTTGCCTGCAACTTCGTCTGCATAGAATTCGTTTACACTATCTCGCAGGAATTACGCAATTCCATACTACATTATTTGTTATACAAGAAAAAATGTGTCCCAAAATTTCCATGCCAGTTCGTCACTTGTTTTTTAATATAGGTAAGGTATGTATGGGACGTGACGAACAGGAAAATAAATTCCATGGTTAAATCTGGGATACACTTTTTCTTCTATGAGAATCGATAGGGTAAACTCAAAATATTTAAAATCTGGAAAATATTCATGTGAACTTTTCTTTGGAACACGCACACAAATCAATCGCTAATGGGTACTTTGTTCTAGACATTTTTGGAGTGTATATTTTCATTGCACTGTAATTTCTTGTAGAGTAACCTCTACGGCACGCACCCTTTCTACTTGAACCTGGAACCCAGCGGGAACAGTCATGGGATGCTTCTGCTCAACTCTTACGCTATGGGTAACTATTTGCTGTTTTTAAAGGTTTGTGTGTAGTTTTTTTTTATTGTAACACGTGGGCCAATTTGTTGATAGATGTATTTCTTCTCCTTTGTTTTCTTCTACAGTTGTTTCTGAATCTGCTTATAAGTATCATCATCATCACCTTCAGCTATACGTCCCACTGCTGGGCACACGCCTCCTCTCAGAATGAGAGGGCCTGGGCTATAATTCCCACGCGGGCCAGTGCGGATTAAGAACTTCACACACACCATTGAATTGCTTCGCAGATGTGCGCAGGTTACCTCACAATGTTTTTCTTCATTGAAAAGCTTAGGATCATTTTACGAAACATGTTAAGCAACACTCGACTTTTATGAATAATCCGTTTGTGTAATAACAATATCCAATATCAATATAAGTATTATACAGTAATGTTACGTGTATATGTATGTATTATTTTATTTTATTTATTTAGCTATGTATTACATCTATGTTGGGATTGTTGTTTTTATTATCCCTGCGTTTATCCTGTTTATTTGTTTCCGCCACCTAATTAAACTGTCTCCAACTTATTTATCTTATTGGTTGTCTGGAAGAGATCGCTATTAAGCGATAAGACCGCCTATTGTCTACTTTGTTTTTTGTTTCTGTATTGTTTTGTACTGATTTGTGGTGTTTAATACAGAGGATTTGTATTGTATTGTATTGTAATATCCCTGTTATTTCCAGACGTAATCCTGCAACCGACGCCGGCTATAACGTACCGGACGACGGGCGGCGTGCTGGAGCTGTTCGTGTTGGCCGGGCCGGCGCCGGCCGCCGTCGCGGCGCAGTACACGGCGCTCGTCGGCCGCCCGGCCATGCCGCCCTACTGGGCGCTCGGCTTCCATCTCTGCAAGTAAGTTTTACTTCACTATACTATCTATACTAATATTATAAAGAGGAAAAATTTGATTGTTTGTTTGTTTGTTTGCATTGAATAGGCTCCGAAACTACTGGACCGATTTCAAAAATTCTTTTGCCGTTAGAAAGCTACATTATCACTGAGTGACATAGGCTACTTTTTACCGCGGGAAAATACCTTTTGCTACGGGAAAATTAATTTATCGCGGGCGAAGCTGCGGACGGAAGGCTATATAAAATAACTAGCTTCTGCCCGCGACTTCGTCTGCGTAGAATTATACATACAAACCTTCCTCTTGAATCACTCTATCTATTAAAAAAAACCGCAACAAAATCCGTTGGGTAGTTTTGAAGATATAAGCATACATAGGGACATAGGGACAGAGAAAGCAACTTTATTTTATACTATGTAGTGAAGTCGCTTTCTCTGTCCCTATGTCCCTATGTATGCTTATATCTTCAAAACTACACAACGGACTTTGATGCGATTTTTTTTTATAGGTAGAGTGATTCAAGAGGAAGGTTTTTATGTATAATTCTACGCAGACGAAGTTTAATAAAATAGGCTTACGTTTGACCTGAATCTTGCTTGATGGAAGGCGGAGATGAAGCCTGAGATGGTACACGTTTGCCTAGAAGGTGTCGGTTCACTTTGGCTTTGAAGATGTTCAGGTTATAGTGTTACGGAAAAACTGACTTCGACAGAGTGCCATTCCTTAACCGTCCGCATAGTGGAAGAGACACCGCTTTGTGCGTGCATGAGCTTCTCGGTGAAGGAAAATATGTTGAGGAAAGTACATATGTATGTAATTCAATGGTATGTATCAACTTTCCAATTCGCACTGGGCCCGCGTGGGAACTATAGCCCAAGTCCTATAAATAAAATAAATAAATATCTTGGGACAAATTACACCAATTGACCCAGCCCCAAACTAAGCAAAGCTTGTGCTATGGGTACCAGGCAACGGATAAACATACTTATATAATGTAGATAAATACATACACCATCCATGACTCGGGCCCAAACATTCGTATTCACCATACGACTGTCTGCCCCTACTGGGATTCGAACCCAGGACCAGCTTCATAGTCAGGGTCACTAACCACTAGGCTATCCGGTCGTCATTGGTCTATCATTGTAAGAAGAAAAAATGTGGCTGCTTTTTTTTTATATGATAGCACTGCCCACAGACACTCATAACATAGGGCGTTAAGAGCGTGTTCGGGGGGCGGAAATATGGGAATAATAAAAAATCATTTCATTTACCACGCCAACTATCCTCCTGAACAAGTTAATACGTAGTTAGTACGTACTATTTGGTAATTAAATTTTTTTTTTGGGAACAATTCACACAAACTGACCTAGTCCCAAAGTAAGCGCTAGTAAGGCTTGTGTTATGGGTACTAGATAACGATATACATACTTAAATAGATAGATACATGCTAATCACAGAAATATATGCTCTTACCAGGATTCGAAGCCAAGACGCTTCCTTCGCAGGCAGGGTCACTGCCAGCTAGGCCGAACGCTTCAAAATTGTCCGATCCAAAAGTAATTTTATATTTATATTTATATAGCCTTTTTATTCCGAATTCGCTACAATTTCATTTTTTGTTGTTGTTGTTTTTTAAATAAATAAATAAATAAATAAATATCTTGGGACAAATTACACCAATTGCCCCAGCCCCAAACTAAGCAAAGCTTGTGCTATGGGTACCAGGCAACGGTTAACGGATTTTTCTTTTTATTATTAAATTGTCGCGTAATTCGGCGTGCCTCATGGCATAGGCCTCCGCCGTGTATTGGAGGGTTTGGGCTATAGTTCCCACGCGCGCCCAGTGCGGATTGGGAACTTAACACACACCATTGAATTTCTTCGCAGATGTGTGCAAGGTTTCCTCACGATGTTTTCCTTCACCAAAAGTAATTATTTTTACATTATTGTCTTCAGATTTGGATACGGCAGTCTGAACGTTACTGAGGACGTGTGGCAGAAGAACAGAGACGCCGGCATACCGTTTGTAAGTTCTCATATATCTATTCTTCTCTATGCATCCACCGTTTCCTGTGCATGCTCTTAAAATTACTGATAGATCTGCTGCTAGAGATTCTAAGGATTTACAATAACTCTTTATTGAACACCACATTTAACAACCAAAACAGAAAAAAGGTATACAGAATATTACAAGGTAACAACAGGCGACCTTATCGCAACAGAGCGATCTCTACCAGGCAACTATAATGGACTGGAGAACAGAACAGATCTGAGCAGGTGGTGCAATTTAGAATATATATTAATATACTAAGTACTAGTAAGTAGTAAGTAGATTTAATTGTGATATAATCCCGTATTTATCCCTTGCTGTATCAATATTACTAAAGCTTTAATTCTGCAATAAAGGTGTTAGATATTTACCGATAAGGATAAAATTATTATTATTATTGTTCATGGCATAGGCCAGGGGTTCCCAAAGTGTGCGCCGCGGCGCCCTGGTGCGCCGTAGAAAGTAAAGAGGGGCGCCGTGAGTTCTATCACTATCCGAAACCACAAATATTCGCGGGTACCTATTTGAGCGCTCGCATCGGTAAATAATATAGCGTCGTGTCACTCTTTTTTACTATCTCCCTTTAAGTAGCCTAACCTAACAACTTAGCTAAGGTAGGGTGCCGTTACAAAATACTAAACTTGTAACTGCGCCGCAGGTTGAAAAAGATTGGGAACCCCTGGCATAGGCGATGCGGCTAGCAAGCCGTCACTATTTTTATTCCCCTTTTTTTTTGCAAATGGGCTCTTTTACATGTCGTTTTTTGAAACTACCAGCGCATTCGAAAATACCATCGTTGCCAAGAAGAATGCGCCGCAAGAAACTTGGCAGGAAGTCATTTCAAATGATCGTAATTTATCATATCTGTATTGTTATGAAAATGAAAATGAAAATGCAAATGAAAATTTTGCAAATTGGCCGCCAAGGGCTCTTTTACATGTCTTTTTGAAACTACCAGCACATTCGGAAAGACCATCATTGCCAAGAAGAATGCGCCGCAAGAAACTTGGCAGAAAGTCATTTTTTCAAAATAAAATACAGTAAGAATACTTAAATTCTACTTAAATTAAATACATTTATAAAAGGGATGTATAAGGTCCCCGAGCCTTAAATTATATTAATCTATAAATAGTAGAGATGTATAAAGTCTCTACTGGTCAAAATAAAAACAAAAATAAAAATAATAATAGTAAGTTCAGTGGAGGTGTAAAACGCCTCCACCGTCAAATAAACTAATTGGAGATGTCTCCAATGTCGGAGGAAAAAAAAATATATAAAACAAAATTATGAAATATACATTTCATGTCAAGTAAGTAACCAATAAGCTTTTGGATTCCGAAGGCAAGCTTACGTTTGTTGTTACTTGCAGGACGTGCAGTGGAACGATTTGGATTACATGAACAACTCAAACGACTTCACTTACGACAAGGTCAAATACGCCGGCCTGCCGGAGTTTGTCAAGAAGCTGCATGACGAGGGGATGCATTATATGGTGCTAATAGGTTAGTCACATCACTATTTGATTTTAAGAGCTACCAACTTGAAAAAATTGCATTTGCAAAATAACACTTAGAAAAGCTGTGAACAGAAAAGTTGCACTTTGATACCTCTCGTGAGGGAGCAAAGTTTACTTTTCTGAATGAGAGGTGAGAAAATTAAGTTAGACACTATGTACTTTACTATAGATCGACCGCTTAAATGAGTCCTCGCCCTTGCGGTGCAGATGCGCGGGGTGGGAGCTCCCCGCGGTCCCACCCCGCGCCCGCGAGGACTCGTTTAAACGGTCGGTTTATAATTAGACTACGTTGATATGATTCTAGACCCAGGAGTGAGCGCGGGCGAGAAGCCAGGCGAATACCCTCCCTTCGATCGCGGCGTGGAACTCGACATCTTCGTCAAGAACTCTACTAACCAACCGTTTATTGGGAAGGTATAAAAGCCCATCGAGGGAATGGGCGAAAATCTTAGGAATCATCTTATAGGCGATGAGGCTAGCAACCCATCACTATTTTGATTCCATTCCACAGTCTTGCTAAATGTGGCCTGTACGTATTGTTACCTTAGGCTCTGTCTACCCCGTAAGGGATAAAGACGTGATTTGTGTATGTAAGTATTTATTTCTAAACGACGAAGTAAAGCTATGGCCGGGAAACGAAACCGGATCCTCGTCATTCCGTGACGCGAGCTATACCCCTACACCACCCATAGTAACAGCCTTCTAAGCGTTATTCACGCTGGTTCATTTCACATGTTATTTTTTTCCATGGGCTTGTAGTCTATAATTAGTTTGGGATACCCCTAGTGTTTTCAGGTTTCTTGTTATGCGTAAACTGGTGTATATATTGCAGACTTGGAACGCGTTGTCGACCGCGTATCCAGACTTCACGCACCCCGGCTCCGCAGCCTACTGGGTGGAGATGATGAGCGGCCTGCACGACGCCGTGCCCTTCGACGGGGCCTGGATCGTAAGTACCTACACCTGCCAGGAGGGTTGGTCGGACTAGTTAGACTTTTATGAAGGGATGGCCACATTACATCTATAGAAATAAAAATGAACGTTGGTAAGCGCAAAACTCGAGAACGGCTGGACCGATTCAGCTTTTTTTTCATATGTTCCTTAAGTTTCACGGAATGTTTTTATGGAGAGAATATACATAAAAAAATAACATAAAAAAAACCCGACTGCGTAAATTTTTATAATTTTGATGTACCCAGTGTCACTCTCACGACTAAGACGAATCAGATGATACTTCGCCAGCTCAAATGCGAGAAGTCGCTTAGGGTCTAAAGTTAGCCAAAGAAATGTACATACATACACTCGAAAGACATAACCCTAAGCTCCTTCTGGCGCAGTCGGGTAAACATTATAATAAAAATAAATAGAAAGAAAAAGTGGAACGGGGGCGAAACCATTTTGTTTGTGGGTTGTGTGTTTTGCAAACTTCACGTCAGCTCTTCAATAAATTGTTCTTATTTTTTATTTTATACGATGATTTTTATTTTAATACTTTTGCACATATATTTTGATTTTGAATTAGAATTATACAATGCAGTGGCCAAAATGTGAGTGAATGATTGTGCTAATCTCGGCGTTTTTATATTGAGAAGACGAGTGATTGAAGCGACGTCTTGAATGTAAAGCCGCTCGCTGCGCCCCCTCGCGGCCGGCGTCGTTAAACTTTTAATCTTCGCGTTACGGCTAGATGGCGTTGAAGGCGTAAATACATTTAATGGTCTTAAATCATTCAATAATTTTTTCCTCATACCGTAAATAGGGCAGCTCTTACTAATCATTGGTTCTTTATGAGGTAGGGCGCCAGAAACTTAAAAAAACCGGTGCTCATTATGATTCCTCTCCGCAGGACATGAACGAGCCGTCGAACATGCTGTCGGGCCCCCTGTACGGCTCGTGCGCGGCCGAGGAGCTCCCGTACCGGCCGCGCACGGCGGGCGCCGCGCTGCGCGCCAAGACGCTCTGCATGGACGCGCGCCACTACGCGGGCGAGCACCGCGCCTGCCACAACCTGTACGCGCTCAGCGAGGCCGTCGCCACGCACGCGTGAGTAAAGGCTAAAGGCGCCGCTACACCGCTGCGTGTAGATAGATAGATAAAAACCTACGAATAATAATAAGTCAAGAAGCGTAATTCCCTAACAGTTGCCGCTTCGATTGTCATTACCACTCAACATTACCACTTAGTGTCCACTTACGCACACAAACTAACAGCAATGCAAACGTGACATCTGTCACTCAGACAGACAATACTTGCACGCGATTAGTCCGCGCGTCGTGATTGTGTCCGCCTACTTGCGGTAAGGGAAGGGTGCGTGGATCGCATGCATCCAGAGTCGTCACGTATGGTGTCCTAAAATATTTATTTACATACATATGAAAGGTGAGTCCTCTATTTTTCATATCTGAATGGCTTCTACACCACTTCACACAACACGATGGCATATTTTTCTAATGTATTAGTGCAATAATACAATGATAACATCACGATAACGGGTCGAGCGTCCCGGCCGAACTAATTCGCCGCGCGGTACATATTTTAAGCCACGCCCCCTGCGGTTCACTTCGCGTGGAATGATTTTTCGGGCTTAGTTACGCTCCTTGACTTATTATTATTCGTAGATAAAAACTTTATTTTCTCACAACACAGGTACAGTCAAGTGTAATAATATGTATCTAGACAAAGTTTCAAAAATAAGTACCATACGCTCTTACGCCAGCGTAATAAGGTCGTGGGACATATTTTTGAGAAGTTCCTATCGATACTTATTTTTGCACTTGACCGTACATTACATAGGTAACATTTATTGAGTTCACATAATTAGATGGAAAATTAATACGTACAACACAACATAAGTACAATTACAACAACTCGCGAACAAAAGAGGTAATAAAGAAAACTAAACAACTAAGTGTGTTGAAACGAATTGCGGATGCCACGTGTTGTGAAAAAAAGGTGCTGACTCAGCATAAAACTGCTAAAATAATGAGCTAAATCTGTGAAATACGCGCAAGAACACGAAGCCTGTAGGAAAGTCGGTATGTGTTGCTAACATAACTATGGAAATATTGAGGAATGGACACAGTGGAAAAATAATATACTTAAATAAAAATTATAAAAAAAAACACTAAGTGTACGCAGTGACGTGTCGCATGCGTCACGTACTCTCGCCGTTTCTACATACGTTTCTTAGATATTGTATGTGTGTATTATTGTATTTTGTATGTATGCGTGTGTGTAATGATATTTAATGGCTTATTTTATGATTTGTTTATTGTACTTAGATATGTACGCTCTATTGTGGCTTTCACTATCTGGAATTTATACTCACACTTTGTCGGTTCCTCGTTTAATGCTCCTCTCATCTACTCAAAAGGTTAACGTAGAGATCCCTTATAGGGATAAGTTCGCCTTTGTGCATATATTAATGTTATTTTTTTGTGAATTGTATCTGTTTCTTTATATTTGTACAATAAAGCATTTACTTACTTACTTACATTTTGTTGCGTAAACGCATCGTCGGCGTCTTTTACGCACTGGTGTGGTCGGACCTTAATACATACACATACATAAAAAAGCCGTGGTAGCCTAGTGTTTTGACCAGTGGCCTCGCCAGCAGAGGGTCGTGGGTTCGAATCCTCGCACCTCTAACTAAGCATCCTCGCACATTACCTCTGGACCATAGTCAACAGTGGCGCCAACTGGTGAGCAAAGACGCGAGTCTCCATTGTGACGTTCGTTGCAGCGCGCTAACGGAGATCCGCGGCGCACGTCCCTTCATAATATCGCGCGCGACGTTCGTCGGTTCCGGACGCTTCGCGGGGCACTGGAGCGGCGACGTGGCCAGCAGCTGGCACGACATGGCCATGACCATACCTGGTACAGTACAATAATCATCATCATAAATCATTTTTCTCAAAAATATCCGGTAAAGTTGTCATTGTTAACTACATATCAGAACAGGAAGTTAATTGTTGCCAGTCAGTCCAAAAAAAAAAAAAAAAAAAACATTACTGTCGCGCTAAACTCTCCAGTAATGTTGCATACAAATTCCATTACTGTCTAGTTATTAACTTTTTAAAAATGCAAATCACCATTATAAAATAAAGGCAAGACTTAAAACACCAAATTAAAAAAAAGAAAAGCTAATACGACAACGTGTTTATCTGTGTCTGAAATAGCTTTAGGTGTTCTGGGTAGAAAAATACTCTCTTCAAATGCCATTGATAGAAAAAGGCGGCAAAGCAAAACAATTTTCACTATTTTGTTTTCATTTATTTTTGTTCTTGTTTATTTTCGCTTTTTGAGAAAAGCACTATACTTGCCTCGGCCAGAATAGCATTGCTGGCTTCGTATTATTAAACGGACTCGCAAGCTCGTCCGTTCAAACCAATACTCAGCCAGCAATGGCCTACTTCCTGGCCTAGACAGTAATGTACTATTACAAGTTCCTAAAACGTTCCCATAGTGTGCCTGTGGCGCTCTGCTTTCAGAGCGGGACATGAGTGCGTGAGAGCCAACATTGGGCGCGGCAGACGTAAGCTTGCCTTCTGAATCCAAAAGCTTATTGGTTACTTACTTGACATGAAATGTACATTTCATAATTTTGTTTTATATATTTTTTTCTTCGACCTTGGAGACATCTCCAATTAATTTATTTGACGGTGGAGGCGTTTTACACTGCCACTGAACTTAGTTTTTTTGTGGTTTTGACTAGTAGGGACTTCATACATCTCTACTATAGATTAATATAATTTAAGGCTCGGGGACCTTATACATCCCTTTTATAAATGTATTTAATTTAAGTAGAATTTAAGTATTCTTACTGTATTTTATTTTGAAAAAATGACTTTCTGCCAAGTTTCTTGCGGCGCATTCTTCTTGGCAATGATGGTCTTTCCGAATGCGCTGGTAGTTTCAAAAAGACATGTAACACATGCCTTTGGCGGCCAATTTGCAAAAATAAATTTTCATTTTCATTTTCATTTATTTTCACTTAGCTCGCACTTTTATAGACCGACCGATTAAATGAGTCCCCGCCCGCGCGGGTACAGGGGCGCAGGCGGGTCGTGCGCCTGTCTCCCGCACCTCTCTCGGTCCCCTTTGTCGTCCTACCCCGCACGCGCCCCTGTACCGCGCGGGCGAGGACTCTAAGAGGTCGGTCTATAGTGCAGATACTAAGTCAATATAGGATGATTTCTTTTGTATCGCTTCTCCCAAAGTTACTATCATTAACGGCCTGTTTCATATCCTGATATTTAAAGTGTCGGTTATCTATGATGCCGTCTCTGTCTGTTTCATAGTAAGAAATAGAGAGGGAATCATACATAATTCACGAACTTTGCGGGTGGTAGGGCCTTGTGCAAGGTCCGTCCGGATCGCTACCACCATCTTACTCGCTAATCCTGCCGCTAAGTAGCAGAGCTTGCACTGCTGTGTTCCGGTGTGGAGAGTAAGACAGCCGGGGAAATTACGGGCACAAGAGGCATTTCATCTTAGTCCTCTAGGTTGGCAACGCATCTACAATCCCTCCGGGGTTGCGGGTGTCTATGGGCAGTGGTGATCACTTACCATCAGGTGACCCACTTGCTCGTTTGCCTTCCTATTCACATAAAAAAAAAAAAAAAAAAAAAAACAAAAAAAAAACTTAACAGAGAGTAGTGAGACAGGCTCTTAGAGTCGTAAGTTTGTTTAAAGTTAACTAAAATGGCGGCAAATGTTTCTCTTTTTAAATTGTGTGCCGCGGCTAGTGATGTGCCAGATCTTTAAAAATGTATATCCGATACGGATCTGATTACGGATATTTAGTGTCAAGATCCGCGGATCCGGATACGGATCTTTATTTTTTTATTCGATTAGTGTCAGCGCCCGCGATCTTGAAGCGATAGTTGACCTCACGCTCGCCGCAACGTCAGGCAGGACATGTTTCGACTTGCATTGCGCGGGTAGTACTTTTGTTTTGGTTATAGTTTAGTGTGACTGGGCCGCATACATAACGTTTGTGTATGGTTTTAATTCTACCTAATCACCTGTAAATGATCCGTAAAAGATCCGCGTGAAAAGTAACGGACACGGATAAGGATACGGATTTTTCATTTCCCCCGGATATCCGCGGATACGGATATCCGGAACATCACTAGCCGCGGCATACAGAAGCTTAGCAATGAAAATGAAAATGAAAAATGAAAAATGATTTATTGTCACAACTATTTTAGTGGCTGGAACACCCTTTTAGGCTTAAGAAAGCCTGTGCCAGGGCGCACCGCTCCTCCCTTGCATACAATTGAGATCATGTGTATTAAAGAAAGACTTCATAATGTTTTTTTATATAAAAATTAGTACTTGAACACAAGAGTGTATAAGTGCGCAATGTTGTTATTCCGCAGATATTCTCGCCTTCAGCCTGTTCGGGATCCCGATGATGGGCGCGGACATATGCGGCTTCAACGGCGACACGACGGTGGAGCTGTGCAAGCGGTGGATGCAGCTCGGCGCGTTCTATCCGTTCTCGCGGAACCACAACTCCATCAACACTATAGTAAGTTGGCGTAGTATTCCGCAGATATTCTAGCCTTCAGTCTGTTCCGCAACCCAATGACGACAGCGGATATATGCGGCTTCAACGGCGACACTATCTACTCGCGGAACCACAACTCCATCAACACTATTGTAAGTTGGCGTAGTGTTCCGCAGATATTCTACCTTTTAATCTGTTCCGCAACCCAATGACGACAGCGGATATATGCGGCTTCAACGGCGACACTATCTACTCGCGGAACCACAACTCCATCAACACTATTGTAAGTTGGCGTAGTGTTCCGCAGATATTCTAGCCTTCAGTCTGTTCCGCAACCCAATGACGACAGCGGATATATGCGGCTTCAACGGCGACACTATCTACTCGCGGAACCACAACTCCATCAACACTATTGTAAGTTGGCGTAGTGTTCCGCAGATATTCTACCTTTTAATCTGTTCCGCAACCCAATGACGACAGCGGATATATGCGGCTTGAACGCCGACACTATCTACTCGCGGAACCACAACTCTATTCTTGACTGACTTTACTTTTGACTGTTGTAAGTTGGTGTAGTGTTTAGAATAAAAATAAAAGTGTTTGTTAAAAAACTTGAAAAGATCAACCCCACTTATTAATGATTAAGGTGTTCTTATTTTTTATATTTTTTATATACCAAAGTGCCTAATTCGTTTGAAAAGTAAACTCTCCACGTATTCCTTTAAAAAAAATGTTTTTAACTACCTTAATCATATTTTTACGCATTCCATTTGCTATATATTAGGAAACTGGCGAATATTATACTACATACCGCCACGCCCCTTTCCCATGGGGTAGCCAGAGACTACTTTTGATTCACTCGCTACGATCCTGACATACCTCTTTCGCTTTATTCACATTCATCAATTTTAACGTTTTGAAAAAAGGTCAGGTCAAGAAAGAAAGAAAGAAAACATTTATTCGTGACATATAGAACAAAAAAAAGAAGTAAATAAAAAACATAAGGACATACATCACGAAATGGTCCCATCTCAGCATAATGCTGGCCTTGCAGCCAGCGCTGGTCTTCCGATGGGACCATTAAGTGCTACTGTTAGCACATATTAAAAAAAAAACTTGATGAAAAATTGATGAACCGGCATTACAAACCTTTATTACTGGCTGAATGGACCAAAACTCCTTTACATATCCCACAAGGGATGAATTTTATAAAAATAAAAAAATAAAAACTAAAATATTCTTGGCTTTGGTTGGTCTGACCTGACACCGACAAGAGAAAGCCAAAGCACATTGTGACGGCAACAAAATGCCAATGCGCAGCGTTCAAGAGTACTCGAACCGACGAGCATGTATGCAACGATTGATGATATTCTACTAACGCGTCCACGGTGGCTATATGAACGTGTGTGTCTGTGTGTGCAGCCGCAGGACCCGGTGAGCCTGGGCCCGGAGGTGGTGACTGCGAGCCGCGTGGCGCTGCGCGCGCGCTACCGGCTGCTGCCCTATCTCTACACGCTGTTCTGGAGGGCGCACGTCTTCGGCGGCACCGTCGCGCGACCACTGTTCTTTGAGTGAGTACTTGAGTTTTTGTTAAAAAATAAATAAATAAATAAATATCTTGGGACAAATTACACCAATTGACCTAGCCCCAAACTAAGCAAAGCTTGTACTATGGGTACCAGGCAACGGATAAATATACTTATATAATGTAGATAAATACATACTTAAATACATGCAACATCCATGACTCGGGCACAAGCATTCGTATTCATCATACAACTGTCTGCCCCTACCGGGATTCGAACCCAGGACCTCTAGCTTCATAGTCAGGGTCACTAACCACTAGGCTATCCGGTCGTCCAAATCCATCCATTTTGAATACTAGCTTTTAAAGTAAAACTTTTTCTATCGTCTCAAATTGTTTCGTCCATCTATCGGGTGTCGTATTACAGCCGGCTCCGGAGTGGGGAGAAAGTGACAGGCGCTCGGCAGAGCAGCCGATATGGCGGCGCTCATAGCTCGTATCAGCTGATCGTTTAAAAGTTTCATTAAAATCTAGAAACTCACACATTTTTTTTGGCTGAGCTTACTTGCATTGTCATCAGTCTTACATATGTGTACCAAATTTCAGGTCAATCGGACCAACTGTTAAATTTTTCTCAAACATTGTCGTAAATGCCATCATCACTACATAGTATAAAACATAGTCGCTTTTTCTGTCCCCAAATCCGTATGTATGCTTATATCTTTAAAACTACACAACGGATTTTGATGCGGGTTTTTTTAATAGATAGAGTGATTCAAGAGGAAGGTTTATATGTATACATGCATAATATACCGTGCGAAGCCGGGGCGGGTCGCTAGTTGTATTCTAAGTAACAGAACATGAAGGGCCTTGTTGACGGCCGAATTACATTGCAGGCGCGATTTTCTGACCGTAAGTCGGATTGCTGGACTGTTTTTCATTTGTTTTTAACTTTTAAAAAGTCAAAGAGAGGAATAACAACAATGTCATACAGCCAAGTCGATGGCCGAGGAGTGCGGGTTTTGTTCGAGTCTAACGTTTTATTAATGTCTCATATAGCGTACGGTGACAGATGACATAAAAAGTTAAGAAAAAAAGCGGGAACGTGAAAACCACCTAAACTCGTCGCAAAATAAAAGGCCCGTTTTGACAGTTCACGCCTATGAAGTTCTCTATTTTTTACCGATCGAAATGTTCTGAAGGTAATTATTTTTCATTGATGGGTACCGCCCACTCGGCTAAGTGCTGTGCGTAACGATTTTTTCATATTGTCCACAGACTAATAATAATCGGTTAAAGAAAAAAATAAATCGACCAAGATATTTTTAAAGGCCGACTCGCACTTGGCCGGTTTTATTTTTTTAAATACTAGTGTTTATCAATCAATTAATTACTGAATTTCACTGACATTTAGAAATTTGACAAACTTTTTGTCGATTTTTTTTGTGAATATTACTGTAACAAAAATATTAAATGAAAGAAAATTGACCTTTTGTAACATTGTATCATTTCAAAATCTACAACATCAGTGTAAGTTAAATTTTCTAAATAGAACTTTAATCCAATGCACTTTACAATATATATTCAAATCGATCAAGTACTCATGCAAACTTGAATCGATTTATCGTGAGTATCGAGTACCGAGTCGTATGGTTACATCACTTGTTACGTCGCGAAGACAAATGTCAAAACGGGCCTTTTATTTTGCGACGAGTTTAAGTTGCCAGGAAGTTTAGTGCAAAATTTATTTTCATTTCCTCTCAATGCTCGAGAAAAACATTATATCTGCCTCAGCTGGAAGAGCAATTCCTGGATTCGTTAATTTAAAAAACACACCTGCGGTTCGTGTCATTAAACAAGTTACTCATCCAGCAATCGGCTAGTTCCCAGGCCTCGGCAATAATGCACTATTCCCACCAGAACGCCGGAAGACCCGGTAACGCACGCCATCGACGCGCAGTTCCTGCTGGGCCCGCACGTCATGGTGGCGCCCATACTGCAGCAGGGCGCCGTCACCGCGCGCGCCTACTTCCCCGGCGCCTGGTACAACCTGGCCGGCGGCGCGCTGGTGGCCGACAACGAGTGGAAGGAGGTCGATGAGAATGCCACCGTTACGGTCAAGGTGAGCCATTTCACTGTAGGGATGTTCGTTGGAAAGATTATCTTTGGGGTGCGAGTCGGGTTACCTCCACGTGTGATTAAGAGCTGCGGTTCGTTTTTGGATCCGTCCGGGGGGAAGAGCAGTGCTTGGTCCGGTGCGCCCTGGGCATCGGCTAATGATTTCCTGGCAGTTTCTGAGGGATATCATTGACCGTTGGCTAAGAGCCCGACAGGGGGGGAGGGGGGTCTTTGACCATTACCGTACAACGTTGCCTACATTTTGTCACAAGATTTTTTAATAAAAAATTTTACATTGACATTGGCGAAGTTGTCGTCGCTATAACGACTTGATACGCCACAAATAAAAGAAGAAGAAGAAGAAGATTATCTTTAATGCTATGAATATGGCCTTTTTAATTGAATGTGTCTGCCACGCTGTAGGAAGGGCGCAGGCTGAAAACCAGCGCTGCTAGTTTTTTTTTTTAAATCTAAACTGGCAGCTCATACTGAGCCTGAGCCTGTTGCCACCGGCTGTTGTGTATTGTTTTTGTGTAATTGTGTTATGTACGGTCAAGTGCAAAAATAAGTATCGATAGGAACTTCTCAAAAATATGTCCCACGACCTTATTACGCCGGTGTAAGAGCGTATGGTACTTATTTTTGAAACTTTGTCTAGATACATATTATTACACTTGACTGTACATATATTGTTGTTCTTTTTTTTTCAAAATTATTATTGTGTGCATCTTTTGGATAAATATGTATAATGTCTTTTTTGTGTTGTGGCAATAAATATCTTTATTATTATTATTATTATATAAGATGACGCAGAGTTATTTTGGTATATTTCAACATATGCAGGTGTTTAACGCGTCAGCGTAATGCTGAGCCAGCGACCGTTTCACTTACATACTTACTTAATTCCTTGCAATAAACGATCTGACTTTGACTTTGACTTTTGCGAAAACACGCTCATTCTTGTCATTTTTTTAAACTAAATAAAGAAAAAGTCCACATGATATTTTTTCCAGAATTTAACCATTTTGGGTTTTTCTTACTCAGAATCTATCCTTCTATCCTTATACAAGAAAAAATGTGTCCCAAAATTTCCATTCCAGTTCGTCACTTTTTTTCATATAGGTATGTAAGGAACGTGACAATCAGGAAAAAAAAAACCATAGTAAAATCTTAAGAAAAACATTATATCTGCCTCAGCCGGAGGAGCAACTGCTGGATTCGTAACTTTAAAAAACACTCACCTGCGGTTCGTGTTGTTAACAAGTTACTCATCCAGCAATTGGCTACTTCCCAGGCATTAATCTACTATTGTATTGTGTTACAAATATAGTGAGACCTGCATACGATTTGTCCTCGTTATTGCTCTATCCTTAGCTGACCTCTTACGGGTTTAATCTCCGCTTGTGTCCAGGGCGGAGGTATCCTGGCGCTCCAGGAGCCGCCGCTGCAGGGCCCCGTGAGCACCAGCAGCACCCGCAGCGCTCCGTTACAGCTGCTGGTGGCCGCCGCCCAGCGCGGCGCCGGCGGGGAGCTCTACTGGGACCACGGGGACACGCTCAGTAAGTCGCCAAACAATCATGCTAAACGTGGCCTTTCGGTCTTGTTACTTAAGGCTCCGTCTACCCCGTAAGGGATAAAGACGTGATTTAAGAAAATAGTTTAGTATGTATCTAGTTTAAAAACAGATTTAAAAAAAAAAATCTTGATTCATTTGATAGTACCTATCATTTGAAAAACAGCGCCTTCTCTCGTCCCGGGTGAGCAGTGGATGTTCCATGGGAGTTTGTAATTGTGTTGTACAGACACATCATTCAAACAGATGACGGTTAGCGACAAAAATTCGCATAGTAACAAAAGGTCACGTGACAGTTAGTAACGGGTAGAAAAATTCGGAGACTACCCACCTACTATGGGTGGTGTAGGGGTATAGCACGCGTCACGGAATGACGAGGATCCGGGGTCAATTCCCGGCCATAGCTTTACTTTTTTTCTATGTGTTCTAATTTTCACTGAAATTTAGAAATTTAGTTTTTTTTTTCATTATTTGCGCTGTTCTATAAATAATATTTGTATTGTATTGTATTACAGACAGCTACGAAGAGAAGCAATACAGCCACATCGAGTTCATCCTCGCCGATTCAGAACTCAAAAGCGTCGTCCACTGGTGGGGTTACGGTGTACCATCTGTCAGCAAAATATCAATATTGGCCCAAACACTCCCAATCAAAACACTCACTGTGAACGGGGCACCATGCCAAAAACCTCACTGCCAATTCTCTTACAGCCCCAAAACGAAGATACTAGATATATTTGACATGAACCTAGCTTTAGACAAACCGTTTAGCATCAAATGGACGTATAAGCACCAGCATTTGAATAGAGTGGAGAAGATGAAGAATGATACTTTAGTTTGAATGTCCTTCAAACCAAGGTGTCTTCAGCAGTGTTCGTTATAGTTCAGGTGAGTAAAGTTTATTTTTTTTAATGTCGGATACTAAAATGACATTACCTGTGTTGCCTGTTTTTTGCTATTCATAAATAGTGACGTGCCACCACTATCGAAAGTTAACGATAAATTAAATTTAGTACAGATTTTTGTAAGTTATATTAATAATTATAATAGACTACAGGCCCACGTACAAAAAATGTGGGTCATATGAACCACCAGGTGACGTATACAGGGTGGTCCAAACACTGACGTCTAAAAAAAAAATTTAGATGCCTCACATCCGGGGCTATCCGAATATACCCCATGTATGTTGGCCGATTTTTTGTAGTTTTCGAGTAATTAATTTTTTAAGATTTTTTCAAGAATTTTCGGGCCGAGCAGTTTATCATCATGTAACTTTTTTTGGTTTCGTTTTTTTGAGTGTTTTTTTTTATGACATTATCCTCACAAACTGCACTTTCACACGTAAAATAATCAGCTTCCCAACCTTGAGCCAAGTTACAACAAAATTGACCGAAAGTGAAAGTTTTACCTTTGAGCAAATCGAAGTTTGATTTTGTAATTAAAAAAAAAACTAAAAATCTCAGAATTCAAAGACCATAAGTAATTTTAAAAACTTCGCTAATCTCTAAACTTGCAGAATAATACAAAAAAAGTGACACTTAATAGGTCATAATTTGCTGAATTCGACTTTCAAACGTACTAAGGTAGAATGTGTAATAAAGAGTCTGTTGTTAGTAACATAAAAACTGTTTTATTTTGGCCGAACCTAATTTGGTACTGGCCATCAATAAAGCCATGTAATACTTTTTATAAACAAATAAATTTGTTCTTCTTTTGTTTTAAGAAAGGAATCACGTCTTTTATTGTGAAATAACTAATAGTTACTTCTGCTCTCGTTACGATTAGTTTCTGAATTCTTCTCGCTTTGTTAACTGGACTCTGATTGATTTGCTTTACGACCGACTTGTGCTTGTGTTTTGGACTTTTGAACTTTGCCTAGTGATTGAATTTTCTTTCGTGTAGCAACATGAACTACACTCTTAGTGAATATGCAGAGATGCATTATTATTATGGTGTAGCTCAAGGTAACGGACATTTAGCGGCGAAGCTGTACCAGCAACAATTGGAGCACCGGGAAGCCCCACGGCAGCATTACCCGGACCACAGAGTATTCATAAACACACATTTGACACTGATGGCTGGACGCGTTCCTTGCCATCCAACTCACGAAGGAGTACCCAGAGTGGATCCAGATAGGAGGGATGAAGTCTTGGCAGAAATCCAAAGAGACCCGTCTACAAGTTCAAGGAGGATTACTAACAGAACTCGAATACCTCGTGCCTCGGTCCTAAGAGTTCTTAAGTCAGGTAAGTAAATCTCTAAATTTCTCAGGTTACACTTTTAGTCAGAATTCATGATTATTGTACGTTTTTTCTTTAAGAGCGGTACCACGCTTACCACTTTCAGCGGGTCCAGCAGCTTCATGGAGAAGATTATCCGAGACACGTAGCATTTTGCCAAGCTATGCTGCAGAAATCCACAGAAGACGCAGATTTTTTTAATAAAATTTTATGGAGCGACGAATCGCGGTTCGAAAGGACTGGAGTGTTCAACATCCATAACTACCACAGCTGGGCCGTTGAGAACCCTCACTTAGGAAGAGGCTCCAACTTTCAAGTGCGATTCAGTGTGAACATGTGGTCAGGGATTGTGGATGGCCAGTTAATTGGGCCTTTTGAATTGCCAGCGAGATTAAATGGAGCCGAATATTTGAATTTTTTGCAAAATGATTTAAATGGATTGCTGGAGGATGTCAACCTCGAAACGAGGAGAGAAATGGTCTTTCAGAACGATGGTGCTCCTTGCCACTATTCAAGGGCTGTAAGAGACCACCTGGACGCAACATATCCCAACAGGTGGATTGGGCGTGGAGGGCCGATTCCATGGCCTCCGCGGTCGCCGGATTTGAATCCCATAGACTTCTTTGTCTGGGGATATTACAAAGAACTGGTTTACGCAAAGGAATCAAACACCGAAACGGAACTCAGACAAAAATTAGAAGAAAGCAAAAGGACAATACAAGAAAATACAGATGCATTCCGGAGACTAGGAGCGACTTTTTTAAGGAGATGTAGGCTATGTATCGAAGTTAACGGCAGAACATTTGAAAATCTTTTATGAATAACGTGTTTAAATTAAATTGTATTGTATTATTTGATCCACGAACATTCTACCTCTTAAATTTTTCCATCCTTTCTTAAAACAAAAGAAGAACAAATTTATTTGTTCATAAAAAGTATTACATGGCTTTATTGATGGCCAGTACCAAATTAGGTTCGGCCAAAATAAAACAGTTTTTATGTTACTAACAACAGACTCTTTATTACACACTCTACCTTAGTACGTTTGAAAGTCGAATTCAGCAAATTATGACCTATTAAGTGTCACTTTTTTTGTATTATTCTGCAAGTTTAGAGATTAGTGAAGTTTTTAAAATTACTTATGGTCTTTGAATTCTGAGATTTTTAGTTTTTTTTTTAATTACAAAATCAAACTTCGATTTGCTCAAAGGTAAAACTTTCACTTTCGGTCAATTTTGTTGTAACTTGGCTCAAGGTTGGGAAGCTGATTATTTTACGTGTGAAAGTGCAGTTTGTGAGGATAATGTCATAAAAAAAAACACTCAAAAAAACGAAACCAAAAAAAGTTACATGATGATAAACTGCTCGGCCCGAAAATTCTTGAAAAAATCTTAAAAAATTAATTACTCGAAAACTACAAAAAATCGGCCAACATACATGGGGTATATTCGGATAGCCCCGGATGTGAGGCATCTAAATTTTTTTTTTAGACGTCAGTGTTTGGACCACCCTGTATAGGACGATATAAGAGCATAAAATAATAAGATTCAGCACTATGCCGTCACTTGTAAGCTGTCCAACTGGGTGCTGGTGAGAATTCAAAAGTGCAACCCTCGATTTTTTCCCCTTGTCGCATGATTTTTGTACGGCGTTGCGGAATAATGGATTAGAAGCTGTATTGAAACAGTATGAAACTGATGCCGTACAAATGGTGCGCCACAAAGTCGGTAATTTTTTTTGATTTTCTGACCATTTCCGGGGTAAATTTGGTCATTTGATTCTGTACGGCATCAGTTTCATACTGTTTCAATACAGCTTTTAATCCATTTGGACAGCTTACAAGTGACGGCATAGTGCTGAATCTTATTATTTTAAGCTCTTATATCGTCCTGTATACGTCACCTGGTGGTTCATATGACCCACATTTTTTGTACGTGGGCCTGTAGTCTATAACTTAAATTTGGTATGTTTAGTTTTTTTGATACAAGCTTGGTATCATTATTTGACAACTCGTCAATTTAGTATCCGAGATATAAGAATAATCAATAGACTAGAGTAGTATACTAAAAGTTGAGTCCTATTGGAATGTCTCATTGTTTATAATTTAGGAATGATAGGAAGACCCATATCAAATCGAAGACATAATTTTTCTGTCTGTACCGTACATAACATAGATACAATTTGTTCTCGTCCTAAACGCCACGTTTAACGTGATTGTAGCCGCATAGGTGGGAAGGGGACTCAAAATAGTGATGGGTTAGCGAGCATAATTTTTTGTTTGCATTCACGGGTTCATACGTGCTTGTACACCGCGGAGACCCTTACTACAACGTATTATGGCACCTGTTTGTAGCATACCGTGCTTTGTTTGTGGCAGGCTCTGATACGTGCCAGTGTGGAAGCAACTCGTAGTAATTCCCACAAAAAAAAACTTTATGTTGGTACAGTGACTGTCCCTGAGAAGCGGACTATTCGGCGAAAACCGTTCTATCGGCCCATGGGTCTTCGTTTCGTTCCTAGATTTTGTTGGGTAAAGATAATATTAATTGGTATGGCAAACATTGTCAAATTTGTGAGGATAATAGGGAACGTATTTTGTATCCGCGGATACCAAAAATTGTGGCATTTTCTGCATTTCATGATTCACTTCAAATTAGTGAATTAAAAAAATGTACCTACGTAAAAATTGCAAATTTTACAAGAAAAAAATGAATTTAAAGTCCTTTAGACTTCTATCGGATAATCAGAGAAATTTAGCGTACAAATAAAAATAGTGTACTTAAGTGTTAAAAAAATAATTTTTATGGCAAAAACTTAGTGCCCCGTAAAATATAACCTTATGGTAATTAGGTAACGTTTTAAAATACTGCGAATTACTGTTGGCAGTTTTAATAATAGATCTTAACGTCCATAGCATTTTTAACAGATTGATTTGGCAACCCATGCTTTAGTTCGATTCCCATAATGTTTATAAAGTGTAGTTTTAAAGATCTCATCGTCAAAGATTGTTTACTAATGAGGCATCGGTTGCCATAATTATTTGTGTACCTAGTCATAAAACATAATTAGTGATTAAACAATTTTTTCTATGGTCTACGCGCCATAGGCGGCGCGACAAGCGTTTTTGTAATACATTGCATTTGTTGCCAGTTACCTACTGTGCTATAATTCTCGACCGTGTAATGAAGTAAGAACAAGCTCGCCAGGTCAGGCCGGGCCGGGCCTGGCCTTATACTCCGAAATTCGATTTTCGAACTTTGTGTCATACCGTCCCTTTCACTCTCAAATTAATGACTATTAGTGTGAGCGGAACGAAACGAAACGAACTTCGAAAATCGAATTTCGGAGTAGCCCCTCTGGTTTTTTTTTTTTTTTTTTTTTTTTTTATATGAATAGGAAGGCAAACGAGCAAGTGGGTCACCTGATGGTAAGTGATCACCACTGCCCATAGACACCCGCAACCCCGGAGGGATTGCAGATGCGTTGCCAACCTAGAGGATTAAGATGAAATGCCTCTTGTGCCCGTAATTTCCCCGGCTGTCTTACTCTCCGCACCGGAACACAGCAGTGATGAGCTGGTGAGCGAGACAGCGTGTTTATTTATTCCATTACCAGCTAACTGTAATACAGCCAGCAACAAAGCCAATCATAGCCGCCGTTAGATTTTTTTTTTGTTTTTGCTATACAATAAATATTTTTTTAGCCCTAGGCTCCAGCCTACTCAGCCTGCTGGTAAATCCACCACTGAGTCAATAAATGATCTCAAATATTTTTCAGCAATTTGAGGCTTCTAAAAACTGATATACTGTCTCCATACATTAATTAGGTGGTCTTGTTACCTCGGGCTCTGTGTATCCCGTAAGGGATATAGACGTGATTTGTGTATGTAAGTATGTATTCATTCGTTACTAACAAAGTATTCATGTTTTACGTATTCTGTAAGATTTTTTTATAAATGTTTTTACTAGTTTTAAGTAGATGTTATTTTGGGTTGCTCACTGAAAGTGTAGAATGGAATTATTATATCACCAGGTTTGTTAAATACAGAACAGTAAAAATGCACAAATTTTACAAGTACCCACTTGTTTGAGTACTGATCAGTATTTAATTTTATTCAAGTGAGAATGTCTGCGCTGCCAAAAAGTAATATTTTATTTCCATATTGCATATTTACACTAATTTTTAGCATAAAAAAAGAATCATTAAAATCTTTAATTGTAATAATGCTCAATGCACTAGGAACACTAGAAATTATTCTTCGGCATTATTAGCAAAAAATAGAGTGCAAAAATAAAGAGTAGAAATGAAATGGGTGCCATTTACTATTTTATTGTAACATTTTTGACGTAAGAAGCTTGAACATGACTATCATTTTTTTTTCACTCGTTTTCTATTATATTTTTCTTGGACTCGGAAGTATTAATTTCGAATGAAAGATGGGGAAATAAACTTGTGTCAATTCTTCGTGATATTGTGACATGAGTCATACGATTAGACTTTGGTCTCATCCCCTAAGAATGTGATATTAATATGTGTAAATTACCATGTACTGATAAGTTACCTGTTTTGTTTTATGCCAAAGTGAATGTTTGTTTAAAGAATGAATCGTTAATTTTAAGATTGCACTTGAATAAACATGATAACGCACCGGACCTCAATTTTATTTTTATCTTCACTTGAAATTACTTAGCAACCATTACTTATGTCTATTTTGTTAGGTTTATAGCAATATTCATGATTTTTTTACTGCTTTCATAAAAATCTGTTTTATGCAATGGACATCAAATTGCTTTCTTCAAATTACTATATAAATATCTAAGTTACAAGCTATCAAAGATTTATCTCTATCTTTCTAGAATAAATTTAAGTTTATATGGGCGTAGTATTTTATGACGTCACATGTCATGTTGGATTGTTGGATCTCTCTTTCTAAGCGCTGTCTAATTAGTAGTTTAAAACTTATATTGTCCATATTTCTTGACTGATATTACTTTTTGTCACCTCTTACGATATTTTCATATTTAAACAATAAGATTTCAAGATAGTTTTAGGCACATTTCTCGCTCCCATATCAGAGTAAATAAACTAGTAGTGATAGATTTGTTATCAACAAACAAGGCACAACAAAACTCGCAAACAAGGAAAACGATGTAACAGAATCATCTCTGTACCATATGCAGTATGCCGAAGACATCAATTTATTTGTCGCCAGTCAAGCATTGCACTATTGCAACAGTTACCCAGAAACATTAATGTTTGTGCTAGCCATGCATATGGCCATCTTCAAAAATCTTGAACCCTTCTTATCAGCAAGTTAAACAACCCAGAGGAAGATTACAGTTCAAATGCCTCATCAGAATAGATAAGCTTAATTGCCTTGTTAAAACATACAATCAAAAACAAACGTTTGACATTCCATATATTTAGATCTATTCACATTGCAACATAAATATTAAAAACAAAACTTAACAAAATGACTAATGGTCCTTCTCTGCATCTGACTTTAGGAACTTTTCATACTTCTCTTCGGTCATAAGGCTTGTTAATTCTTCAGGTTTTGTGAGTTTCAGTTTAAATAGCCACCCTTGTTCGTAACAAGATGAATTAATCAGGCCAGGTTTGCCTTCCACTGCACTGTTTTTCTCTGTAACGGTACCTGTAACTGGTGAATATATTTCGCTGGCTGCCTTAACACTCTCCAGAGCTCCACATTCATCACCAGCCTTTACTTCTGCTCCTGGTTCAGGTAGCTGCGCGAAAACGACGTCTCCAAGTGCTTCCTGAGCATATTTGCTTATTCCAACAGTACCTATGTCATCCTTAACAACAACCCATTCGTGGCGGTCCGTGAATTTCCTAGGGGAATCTGTGCTGTATTTGTGTCGTAATTCACAGAAAGATTGTCTAAGGTTGACTTGAAGGATGCAGCTTCGTGTCATATATTGCCTGGTGGCTGAGAAGATGTGCCTTTGTAGTGCCATGATTCTGGAATAGAGACAAAAAAAATGTTAAGAAAGTTTTCTCAATGGTTGTTTCACAGCATTGAGCTTATATTGCAATATGCCACATACAAAATGGATTCTATTATGTAGGTAGATTTAAGGAGTGATCATGTGACGGGTTGTTTTTCTACCCGTATTTTGTCAGATGTTTTTGTTAGATGGTGAATAAACAAGCACAATTAATGCAGAGCCTGTTTATTCACCATCTAACAAAAACATCTGACAAAATACGGGTAGAAATACAACCTGTCACATGATTGCTCCTTAAATCTACCTACATAATAGATTCAAAAGTGTAACTTTCCTACACAATGGTGTATTTAAAATTATTATTTAAAGGGGAATACTTGTTCTACAAACACGATCAAGTAAATTAAATTAAAAAAAGAAACATATACAAATATTATTATTTAGATTAGTACCTCATACCATATACATAGTTAATACCACATGTTTACCCAGGGATAAAACCTAGCTGGATCAATTTTAATATTGTTGATTTATAAATATGTTGGAAATTAAAATTAAATTGTTGGAGCCATTTTCAAGATCACAAAACATGCAGTTTTACACAAATAGTGCTCATTTAGTAGTATAAGAAAGGATTACAAGCTAGGATGTCACACTAAAAATACCCTTGTTTACATCTCTATCTTGATGATGATGATCTTACTAAAGTTATAAATGGTAAATGATCTAATCTCATAAGGTTGTAGCAAATTTATTTGGACTAATTATTGCCATGTCTAGAATTTATCTTAAACTTTATTATAAACATAATAATTTTCAATACACTACAAATTTTTAAAATATGTTAAGAAATATTAAAATCATTTACATACCAACGTAAAAAAGGTTATTTTTGAAATAATTCAAATGGAGCACTCAAACTAACATTGTAACTCTGCGACACTGGCCAGTAAACTAGGATGATAGTTGTTAATGTGGGAGATATTTAATCACCTTTTGACATTTAGATAACAGGGACCCTGTGACCTGTAAACAGTATGAGTTTACACTGGACATAATTACAAGTATTACGACTTCAATGCTCAACTAAATGAAGTTGGAGATGGGTAGGTATTGCATGTTTTAAGATTAATTTTTATGCTGATTTTTTACCCCGAAATCAGTACTAAAATATAATTGTAGACACTTTACTAATGACATTAATTATTTATTCAGAGAAAAAATCTTGATAAAATTAAGTTTTTTTAATGAACAATGGAGACTCATGGTAGGCGTTTTTTGTATTGGTGGCGAAAATAACAAAGCGGGTGTTTACCGAAAGATAAAAATAGTACCTGTACCTACCAGTTTTTCCATCACCTATGCTGCGGGAACTTTATTCTGGACTCTGGAGAAATTGATGACTTACCTTTAGTAGCTACTCTTCAAGACCAGATTTAGACTGTCATACGTCGTGACTCCAGTTACTGGACAAAATTTAATAACAAATTGTTACAATATTCTTATCAAATTCGCGATCTTTTATCAATTCAAATCAAACTAACCAAACGTCAACTTTAGAGGTTATTATTTTATTTTTTTACTAGACGGCAAAGGATTTCTGGACGCACCGTATACTTGACTCTGCTTTGTCTGTGGTACAGTTGGGTGCTCACTTGCCACATCGAAAAAACAAACGTCACCATTGTTCGCCTAGCCATGACTGAAAGATGTCAAACGAAGTTTACAGAAAAATTTGAAAATCAAAATTATGTTATTTACGTGGGAATTCTTGTTGCTTCGCTCGCGGTGTTATATTTCTACAGGTATGATATTTGAATTATTGAAGAGCCAGCTGCGTCGCCCCTTAGAAAGTCGTTTAACGTTGCTAATATTTTCGCAGATTTCACTTCGCGACCATAGCATTTAGCTATGTGCTGGGATGTCTGGCTTGTTATTACGCGCTGAATTCAAGTATTTTAGATAGTTTAGTGAATAAAATCAAGTGCCATTTGGTGTTAGAGGGAGCCGAAGAGGAACCGGAGGAGGAACGTGATACAGTGAGTTTGACACCATTTGTTTACATTTTGCCTTGTTTTTATAAGGTCGTTCGAGTTAACGCCTCTTTATTAGGTACAATCAGTAAAATACGTCTACACGGCACGGACGAATACCCTTAAACGATCTGCACGAAACTTATTATTAATAAAACCACCGTTGAAAGTGATTAAATAAGTTGGCATGCTACTTATGATAAACTAGTGCTAAATTGTTAAGCAAACCTTGCCTTAGCTGATAGACTGGTTTACAGTATATACTCATTAAAGTTATTAATCTAGTGGCAGTAATAGATCTATGTGTGACAACTTGTTTGAATGTCAGATGAAGAAAGTATGCCATGCTAGATGAGAAAAACATGGTTAAAAATATTGTAATGCAAGCTTTTGACTAATTGTAATTAATTTTATTGTTGCATGGTCGAGTCACATGTACCAAATTTCAAGTCAAATTAGAAAGCTTGCAAAAATGAGTTGCTACATGATCAGTAAAATTATGAAGTTTAAAGTAAGTGCAGGCGACCACTCTCATCAGCCTTTTCACATTAAAGTACCATAAACTGGGGTAATGTTGACAGTTTTGGGGACTACTTTGATAGTTAGAGTTGCTATATAATCCATATTGTTCATATGCAGTGAATGTTTGGCATGTAGACGAAAAGACAGATGAAGGCTCACAATTGCGATACAACGCGGAAATGTTGCCGGCATGATGGGGGCCCTACCTAAGGGTCCGAATTTATTTTAATTTTAAATTTTTAGCCTGTTTTATTTTTATTAAGTTATTTTTAAAATAGCCTTAGTTTCTATTTTTATCAATAATGTGGTAATCATTTACAAAATAAAATATAAAATATGGACTTTTGGACGAATATTTTTGTCATAGATAAAGACATTGATTTGGAGTTCCATATATGAATAAAAATAAGTGAGTTCATCATGAACCTAATTTTTAAAGTAATGCAATCTATTATTATTGTCTAATCTTGCCACCGAATTTTGACCCAGTTTCAGTTGTCTGATTAACTTACCATTCGGCATATATAGATAGGGCCCCCAAGACACTGCAATAGTAACATACTGTCAAAAAAAAGCACTAAATAAGCTACTTTTCCAGGGTTGTGCTACATGCGGGTCCAGTGACTGCCCCCGGCATGACTCGGCATCAGCGGAGCCCTGGGTGGGGATGCAAATACACAAACAATTGGATCAAGCCATTGAAGATGTGAGTTATTTATTTATTGAGCTATGCAGCTACCACGAGAATGGGCGAGATATACTACTTGTCTCTTTCTGTAATGAATGGAAAGAAAATAATGGGAAGTCATTCACACCCGCGACAGCTCTTGCGCATTTTCGAGCTAGCATTTTGTAAAATCTGGCCTTATTCCTTCTCAAAATCATAACTGGGGAGTATGGCTACACATACAATGATAATTAAATAATAAAATGTGTAAGTAAATTGATATGAACCAATAATCGATAAAAAAACTGAAAATATATGGATGCGATATAAAAGTTGTGTTAAAAATAGGTCAATTTATTATATCACTTGCTAGACTTAGCAATAGTCTATCTATCTAATCAGCCCACATCCACCCACTGCTGAGTAAAGGCCTCTTCATTTCCACGCTACTTTGCCCGGTCCCGTGCCAGTCTCATCCACAGTTTTCCAGCCGAATGACAGATGTCATCTGACCAATAGTACACAATAACAAATTAAAACACATGAAATGATTACCCATACATAATGTTTTTTTATCTTATAAATCAAACCAAGTAGAACAATATGACTAAAGCCTTATCAGTTTAAGTAATCCAAAGTAAAGCATAACTTATTAACAAATGGATAAAGGATTTTAGGTATTTCATGACTATTTCCAATGAATTTCCCAATTTCAAGTGCAAAACGAATTCCTCGTAGATAAGTCATGACACAAACTGATAAAAATAAACTTATCTAAGTAATAGAATTAATGAGTAGATTACATATCAGTCGCCTAAAAAAATGAGACTCATGTAAATAACATGTAAAAACTCGTTCGAAAAAGTGGAGGCTCTGCATGTCCATATTTTTTCTTTCTGCAGGTGGCTGTAAATTTAGATCATTAATAAAGCTGAATACTTGAACTCTACTATTTTTCTTTCTTGGTCAAGGATAATGCCTTGATTTTCTTCGTTCTGGATAACAAACAATTTGTACAATTTTAGTGCGGCTATACTTTTATGTAGCGTAAAATATTACTTATGCCATCTTAGTAAAACTAATGTGACGGATTTAAATATCCGTTAAAATTTTATTTAACTGATATAACTTTGATACTTTACAAAACATAATACCTATTTTAGTGAAATGTGAACTCAGATTATTTAATATCAATTTTAATATTAAACTAAAACAATTTCATTACTATAATAAAAATACAATATACCAGATAAGCATTGCAGGACAAGCAATTCATTAGGTAATGTGAAATTGATGTGTGAGCCAAATAGTCATTAGCATAAACAAAACTTAAAAGTAATATCTCTAATACTTTTGCTAATATATATTAATTTAATTAAACTAAACATTTACTTATTCATTAATACATACAGATATACCCCCATTCTTTCCCAAAAGGGTAACAAGAGGCAAGGGCTACTTTGTTCCACCTGCTACAATCGTATTGTCAAAACGTCCTCAATTTGGTCATGGGGTGTCTGTCTAGCTAGGCCTTCTCCTTACAATGCACCCTTTCACTCTCGCTCGTCATATTTAAATCTGTAGTTAATCCATCCTATCAAACAGTAGGACGAGGATACGCAGAGTCGTATAAGATAGGTAGAGAGAGATGGTAAATTCGAGCGCCTGCGCGTTGGACAATAGGTATGGCCTCAACTCGTATTATGTTGTTGACCAGTATCTAAAAATAATATTGCCAAAACAAAAGAAATGATTCTTCATTGAATAACACGCGAAAGATATATAGATAAAGTTACATCATCCTCAAACTCTTATCACACTAAGAACGTCATTGATCCGACACATGTAAGAAATATTCCTAGTGCTCTTCGATCGTTTATTGATCTAGATACAAAATCGTCCACAGTTTTTTTTTTTAATATTTTGAGATATCGTATAGAATCGGTGGTCCACGAGCGACTTCGCAGAAAATAGATATCAAAGCGCCTTCGAGATTTTTTTAAATAGCACGTTTTTGAATGGCGAAATTATACCTTAAGTGTTATAAAATTGATCGATGTTTCTACCTATAGGTATTCGCTACCCCTTTAGGCCCATCAGACCACGTGTGTAACTGCGAGTTTTGTAACCAGAAAAGTCTTAATTTAATTGGTAACGAGAAAAGAGGCGATTTTCTTCTTTTGTACAGTGCTTCTATTTTCTTGATGTCTCTCGGTAGTTTTCGTTTTTCATATGACTAGCTAGATAAATCATTTCTTCCAGTGGGAGTCTTAACTCTTAATGGTGTACAAATGCGTACGGTCATGGTCACGGGGCAGTGGACTTCACCTTAAAGTACTATCGTTTCAATTAACAAATAATATTTGCCTTGCTACTTTGCTACTCACGTGCAAAATAACCAAGTCTATGTGAAATATATACGTTTTTCATGCAATCCCTTCCTCCACTACTGCCACATAAAACACATATAAATCACACAAACTTAAGTATCGCTTATACCACACAAACACTGATGCGTTTCGAATAAATAAATCCCTAAATAAGGTAAATATTTTTTGTTCATTGTAATGGACCTCCGCAAAGTAACGCCTCGTTTCCAGTTCTACAACGCGATCCTGGAGCAATTCATCACGTCCTGGTACAGCAAGGTGACGTTGCAGCCGTTTTTTGTGGATGAGCTTCGCCACCAGCTCCGGTACGCATCCGCTTGCCTGCTACGGAGAGCTGTCAAGGTAAAGAGAGAGACTGATTCGCTCCGTCGACCAGTACGTCTAGCACAAGTGCAAACGCGAGATAGACCACCCATCTCTTTCTAGAATTAACTGTAGAAAATGTCGGACTGTCTATATCGTACGCGACACAACTCTAGCGCGCGCATGTGTTTCTATCAGCTTAACACATGAAGTTCTTTGTGTTATGTGTATCATAGGCATTAAAAAAAATTATAAAAAAGTATGATTCTACTCTCAATAGACCGTTCCGTCATTCGACGAACCGTCGAGTGCCATGCATGGAGTGAAGCGTCTATAATTGGCATTGTTCATTTTTTTTAAGCTGTGCTTTTAACACCTTTATTTGATAAAATGGACTATTTCAAGCAACTAATTTGAATATTATGCTTTTACGTAGTTTTGTTAATTAATAATAAATATTTTTTCGCTGTTTGATAATTCGTGAATTTAGACAGAATCCCAATCGCCTTCGTTTGGCTGGCTATAAAAAAAACGGCTTTGTCTGTGGTTTTGTAGATTTGACAGTGACACGTGACAGTTGCCGTAGCCAAACTTTTTTTTTCATTTTTGTGGCAAACATTCGATGCTGGATTCTGTCTAAAAACCCGGTCGTTTGGGTCAAACAAAGGTTCAAAGTACTTTTACAAAAATATCTGCAATCATAAAGTATTTTTGAAGTCGGACAAGATAAATCGGATAATTGATGGTTTTCGAATTGGAGCATACTAAAAAAATGAACAATGCCAATTGTCGGCCCGTATATTTTGATACGTTCTAGTGGCCATCTAAGTTCGTGTCGTGTTACTTTCCGTGCCTTACATAGGTCCCAGCAAAAAGAAAATCAAAAAGAGCAGATCTTAAAAGATATCGAGGTAACTAAATCCTTTGCGTAATGTTTCGTAGACACCAGTGGCGGAAAGTAAAAAAAAATAAGAAACGAGAATCCTATTTATTCAGAATAGTCCAGTTTTTGTTAGGACTTCTTGTTTTTACACATGGCAACTCCAATCCAGATAAACTACTCCCGCTTCATAACGGAGCGTCTGATTCCGTGCGCGTTGCGTCACTACACGCTGTGCGCTGATCTGCCGGATGCTGCGCCGCTATTGGCCAGCAAGCTCGCGGTCCACCCGGCCGCAGCCAATAGGAACGCCGAGTTGAAGTACTTGCGGAGTGTGACCAATGCCATCATGCCGTATCTGTTGAAGAACGGGGAGTTGCAGAACTCGTGAGTTGTTTTTATTACTTTTCCAAATCAAAAGATTAATTTCAAACATGTTCTCTGATTCTGAGGTTTTGAAGGAAAGCAATGTGTTAGGAAATGTGTGAAAGATATGGCTTCTGTTCACCAGGAGGATAATTTTTCCAATGTTGCGTAAAAATGTGTCAGCCTTTTTAACGAACCTACCTCCGCAAAGTTAGATTTTAGCCAATTCAATTAGCCATTGTTGCCCAAGATGCATCGACTCAAACGCCACTCTTCCTTAAGGCTCTCAGCCATAGGGGAAACTTATGATGAGGTTATCCGACTCGCACCTTATATGGGACTCTGATTTGAAAATAAAATGGTTCAGGAAAGCGGTGTCTTTCCCCGTTTTAAGAACTCGAGTTGGGGAGGGTATAATGGTCAGTTTATACACAGTACTATATTGTAACCTTATCTAGTTATCCATCTATGTTTACATTCTATACTTCTAGCGTATTTCGCGTGCTGGTGCGAGAAATATTTGCGGGCTGGGTGCTGCTGTCCTTAACGGACATACTGGCCGACCCGTATATATTGAACGCGCTCGTAATCCTGGCCACCGGAGACGAGACAATGGCTCAGTTGCCAGCTACACCAGATTATAAGGTCAGTAGGTACAGTGTCTGACATTCTACATGCATCCCTTTAGTTTATTTTTATTGAAATAGGCGTTCTCTTGCGCATAGATAATACTTCTCCTTAAGCTCAAATCGTACTGGCCAGTCTCTACTGATGGAGAAAAAAGAACGATGTTAAATTTGTAGTTTGGAATTAGCGCCATCCCTTTCTGTTCGGGCAGTTAATGTCCTACAAACTGTGTGGTTGTGCCTCGGAAGAGATTGAAAACAATACTTTAGGTATGTTTCTTAACGCATTTTGAACAGGTGGAATTCCTCTCAACTTTCGTCCGGCACACGGACTCTGTGTACTCCTCGCGATGCAAACTGCTGCGAGTAGACTTGGAATTGGTGGTGGGGCAGCAAGATCAGCTGTATGCTTTCATGCAGCACGTAAAGACCACTGGACGCCTGCATCTGCTGCAGTTCTACAAAGACATCAGTGAGTAGCATACACCAATACTGTTGTAGCTACCCCAGCGCCATCTAGTGTGGAATATGTGATCACTTGCGTAGAACTGATCACAGTCTGTCTACCCTTCCCGCTTTTGGCCTTTTAGCTTCAAGCAGCATGGCAATACCGATTGACTTCAGCATCTGCTACACTTCTACAAGGACATCATCGAAAAGTTATGCAACAACACTGTTGTAGCTACATTAGCGCCATCTAGCATCGAATAGACGAACTTTTACGGCGGGAAAGTGTGATGTGTATGAGAGTGAGAGGAACGATATGAAATTTCTGAGTAGACCCCCCCCCCCCCCCCCCACTCTGTTAGGTTTGCGATAGCTTCGTTTGTGTGCATAAGTACTTGTACGTTTTCATCGCATGGTCTTAAGTATCGTGATTATTTTTTTCTTACTAGTTATTTTTCAAAACTCTGAATCAACCAGCAATTTGCATTCATTTCGCTCGGCTTAAATTATGGATGGAAATCATTATGAACAAAAATCTTTTTTCACGAAGCGACATACAATGATTTTCCCACGCTAGCAAATCGATATGACGTAATAATTTATGGTATCTCGAGGCTGCAGTGAATCCGCGTGTTAATAAATAATTTGCTAGGTATGACCTTCTGCGATTAGCGATACAATATTGGACGGCAGCGTGCCCTCCTTTATTGAAAGTTTACGGTGTTTTAAATAATTAACATGGATAATTGACACAACAGCTTTGATAAAAAAAAATGTTTGCCCTGCAAACCAAATTATTTTAAAAGCGGCTGTAATTTTTTTTTTTTTTGACGACGTGATTGGCTTAGTTGGTAGTGACCCTGCCTGCGAAGCAAGCGTCCCGGGTTCGAATCCTGGTGAGGGCATATATTTGTGTGATGAGCACGAATAGTTCCCGAGTCATGGATGTTTCTATCTATTTAAGTATGTATTTCTCTATATAAGTATGTATATCGTTGTCTAGTACCCATAACACAAGCCTTACTAGCGCTTACTTTGAGTAGGACTAGGTCAGTTTGTGTGAGTTGTTCCCTAATGTTTATTTATTTATGAAATATAATGAACGCTGTTTCTATACTAAATCTAAAAGCGAAGTCGACTAATTAATGTATTGATATATCAAAAATAGGTACCTCATTGTAACAAATTCTACAATCCGATGTTGTCCGAATTTACATTTGCCTCATGAAAAAAACTTGTTTTTTCAGAGCTATTTCAAACAAAAATCTTAAACCCCGAGTTGAGCGAATCGGAACAATTGGAGCTTTATAAGGAGGGGTGTGAGATCCTCGCGCGGTGGGGGACGCAAGGCGCAGGCGCCGACGACTTGCGGAAGATTCTCGAAAATGGCGCCGACATTAAGCGGTACGTAATTTACTGAGCGCAGACTGTAACCTGTAACCCAAGCTCGTGAAGTGGCGTGCAGCGGTAGGCAGCGAGGAAGTGGCTAACACAATGACTTTCTGCCAAGTTTCTTGCGGCTCATTCTTTTTGGTAATGATGGTCTTTCCGAATGCGCTGGTAGTTTCAAAAATACATGTAAAAGAGCCCTTGGCGGCCAATTTGCAAAAATAAATTTTCATTTTCATTTTCAATATACACGTATAAGCCAATTTATAGGCCGTAGGCATGTAGGTAAGCCATACAAGTTGCCTTAGAATTGTTCTAGGTTCTATATTTCGTCTTACATGCTGGTCTGGGAGTAAAGCATAGAGATGTACCAACTGCTTCTCTTCCTGCGCAGATGGTAAAAGCCCATCGAAGGAATGGGAGAAAATTTTGGGAATCATGTTATAGGATAGGCGATGCGGCTAGCCCATCGCTAGTTTGATTCCTCTTTCCACCTATACGCCCACAATCATGCTATAACGTGGCCTTTAGGTCTTCATACCTTAGTAAGGGATAAAGACGTGATTTATGTATGTATGTATGTATATTTCAGCAGGTGAATGGTTCAGTCTGATTGACTACTCCTGTCAAGATTTTTCATGCTACGAATACGAAATTAAGCCACCTCTTTGACATACTTTTTGGTCATAATATGATCACCAACTAAACTCAATTAAACAGTCATAATAATTATACGCCGAAGGTGGTGAAATAAAGAATATCTCAGATTGCAGGAACTTATCGCACGAGCTAAAAGCGAGGGCGATAAACATGCGGCCTGAGGCTTTTTTATCATCGCCCTAAGTGTGTAGACAATTTTACGTCTTTCCGTGCCAGGATGTGGATATTTCGACTGGCGTAGCGGGCGGTAAATTGCGATTTACGGCCCGTGGCGACGTAAAATCATTTACCGATACCAGTCACTAATTCAAACTGTTCTGGGTTAGTTTTAAGACAGTGTAAAAGAACATCGCCGGTGGCAAGAGTAAGAGGGAGGAAACAAAAAACATAGAATGTACTTACCAGTTGCTTTTCTTCAAAAAAAAGCCTATCGAAGGATTGGGCGAAAATGCTAGGGATCATGTTATACAGGCGATGTGGCTAGCAACCCATCACTGTTTTGATTCCCCTTTCGATCCATACGCCCACTATTTTGCGGGTGGTAGGGCCTTGTGCAAGGTCCGTCCGGATCGCTACCACCATCTTACTCGCTAATCCTGCCGCTAAGTGGCAGTGCTTGCACTGCTGTGTTCCGGTGTGGAGAGTAAGACAGCCGGGGAAATTACGGGCACAAGAGGCATTGCATCTTAGTCCTCTAGGTTGGCAACGCATCTGCAATCCCTCCGGGGTTGCGGGTGTCTATGGGCAGTGGTGATCACTTACCATCAGGTGACCCACTTGTTCGTTTGCCTTCCTATTCATATAAAAAAAAAAAAAAAAAAAAAAAACATACTAAACGTGGTCTTTAGGTATTGTTACTTAAGCTCTGTCTACCCCGTAAGGGATAAAAACGTGATTTGCTCTTAAACCTATTGAAGAATACATACACAAGCTGCCTTAGAATTTAGAATACTTAATAAATATGTTAATTTTATTCAAACTACTATCGTCACATGATCTTGACTGACAGCCCGGAATTGTTCTCGGCTATTGTCATGAATAGTAATTTTCTTGTTTTCGCATTAAGAAAAACTGTACGCTATGTTGAGTGCAAATTAATGTCGTTTGTGACAATAGAGATCAAGTAATTGTTGTAACATAAGGTAGGTAGGTAGAGAAACTTTGGGGCCGGTGACCTCACTGTGACGCAAATTCAAGTAAACAAAACATACATCATAACATAATACACACACACAAATCACGTCTATATCCCTTGCGGGGTAGACAGAGCCTGAGGTAACAAGACCTAAAGGACACGTTTAGCATGATTGTAGGCGTATAGGTGGAAAGGGGAAGCAAAACTAGTGATGGGCTGCTAGCCGCATCGCCTATAACATGATTCCTAAGATTTTCGCCCATTCCCTTAATGGGCTTTTACCATCTGCGCGGGAAGAGAAGCAAATGGTAATTTCTATGTTTTTTTTTTCTTATAGGATGCTTTTTATACTAATAACAATGCGACACTTCAAAGACAATGAAAGCAAGTGCAATACTTTTTAATTAGGTATTTCTGGAAGAGATCCCTTTAAGTGATAAGTTCGCCTTTGTACATCTGTTTATCTCATTACCTGTAAAATGAATGTGTTTTATGTACAACAAAGAGTTAAACATAAATACATATTTATAGTTAGTAAAGAAAAAAAAAAAGATACAGACGAAATTAGAAAACTTTTTTGAAAAAAATATACTGATGTGATTTAAACAAATTTATTTTTAGAAATCATAGTTTACGAGAGATTAATGCTCAACTGCTTGACACTTTCATAACTATGGCTTATAATTTATTATTTCTTCCACGCACTTGTTATAGTTGTTATACCTACATTAGTAAGATATGGCGCCAGACATGCGATTGTAGGTCAATGACCTCTAATTATTTTTTAGATTGCAGACCAGTCCAGCTTTGTATCAAGCGGCCAGAGAATCTCAGGCTGCCTTAGAGAAGATAATGCTGCCAAGATTTTTACACAGCGAAGAGGTATGCATACTATATGTTTCTCTCTCTCTCTCTCTCTCTCTCTCTCTCTCTCTCTCTCTCTCTCTCTCTCTCTCTCTCTCTCTCTCTCTCTCTCTCTCTCTCTCTCACTTTAGCGTAACAGACAGACATAGCTACTTTCGCATTTATAATATTAGTAGGGATAACTTTTTAATGCTTTATTTGTTTAGGTTAAGTTAAGATCTTTGGTTTTAGCTTTTTAGTATGTCTACTCTCTATACTCTGGTCTCTGTTTGTCTCTGTCAATCGTTCGAAGGTTAGCTGGAAGATATGCCTTTAAGGGATGAGTTTGCTTTTGTACATCTGTTTTTCTTATCACCTGTAAAATTGAATGTGTTTTATGTACAATAAAGAGTTATACATACATACATGCAGACTTTGACCGATAGCCAGTCTGTCTAAGTAGTAGGAAAAGGAAATACAAACACATATCTAAGGTTTTGTCTATGTGTACCTATTTTTATACTTGATTTATGATTTGTAATGTTAGTGTTTCATTTGTTTCAGTTCTATAAACTTTTAATCGGATCTAGGATACCGACGGGCTATCAGAAGCAGCATAAAAAGTAAGTGAACTATATTGATTTTTTGAAATATTGTTACTATTTTCAGTAATGTTGCTACTTTATGAGTGAACTTGCTTAGGGGGCGTCTATTAATTACGTGAGGCATTTTTAAGAATTTTTTGACCCCCCCCCCCCTCCCCCCTTCGTGAGATGTCGTAAGATTTGTTCGACCCCCTCCCCCTACCCCAATCTCACGTGAGATTTTTCAAAACTTGTACTTTGGGTATAAAAGTATTTATAGACAAATGTAATTGTGTCAGATTTTGTCATATTTTATTCAAGATACGTTTTTTATTTTCATTCAACTTTAATTTAACTTAATTTGCACGCAGTTTTACCCCATTTTCTGCTTAAAAAAATTACGTGATATTTGCCAAGACCCCCCTCTCCCCCAAGTGAGATTTAGTAAGATTCGGCTCGACCCCTCCCGCCCCTAAATACCTCACGTAATTAATGGACGCCGCCTTATTTCCTCGGCTTCGTGCACGTGCAAGAATTAAAACTGAGCTCTCTATCCCTTGGGATTTTTGGAACATGCCTTAGTACACACTACACATGTGTGATCCTCAAAGAATACATATATTTGCCAAATTTTAACCCCCTTATTCATAAACGCTCTGTAGGCTTCTGCTAACTTAGCAACCGTTTGTCCTTATCTATCACTTTGACATTTACCTTACACAGATAAGGACAAACGATTGCTAAGTTAGCGGAAGCCTATAGATAGTGTTTATGAATGAGGGGCTTAGTCTCTAGCTTGTTAATGTAGTAAAGCTACTCTTATAAATATAGATGTTAATGACATCTCTGTTTTCGACGACCTAATGGCTTAGTTAGTGATTCTGTCTAAGAAGCAAAAGGAAGGACCCGGAAAGAAGGTCCCGGGTTTGAAAATATGAATGTTTGTTCTCGAGTATTTAATGGTTCGTATATATTTATGTAATTATGTAAATGAACAAAAAATATTTACCTTGCTACTCCGCTACTCGCGTGCAAGATAATCTAGCCTGTGCGAAATATATATGTTTTTAATGCAAGCCGCCCTCCACTACTGCCACATAAAGCACATATAAATCCCACAAACTTAATTATCCCTTACACTACTACAAACACTGACGCGTTTCGATCCCTCTACGGGATCATTATCAAAGTTTAGTGAGCACAACTGTTACCATGCAAACCAACGTCGTACTGATTTGAAAACATATAAATAAACATAATGTAGGTACCCACATTCATATATATTCCCAAACTACCCCACTCTGAGTTTTTCGGAATTTATGTGCGTAATTACGTTTGAAATTTACCACGAGCTGTTCGGTGAAGGTAAACATCGTGTGGAAACCTGCACACATCTGCGAAGCAATTCAATGGTGTGTGTGACGTTTCCAATCCGCACTGGGCTGGGGAACTAGCCCAAGACCAAGCCTCTGCTCAGCAGTGGGACGTGTAAAGGCTGGAGATAGAAATAGAGATATTTATTGCATAAACTGTGTGTGTACATAGTTGACAAGAAGTACACGGTATCAACAGCTACCCGTTCCGGGCATACAGTATGTAACAAACAAACTACTACTTAAAATAATAATGACAATAACTGATTGGAACAGTAATAATTATCAAAAACATTAAAAGTATCACAAATTGTGATACCTAAAAAACTCAATCAAATTATAAAATACCCTATGTCAGATGATGATGATGATTTGTTTCTGGCCAGACCCCAACAAACGCGCCTGACAGCGGCGGCGCTGAAAAACGCGCTCCGCTCGCAAAATCTCGACGGACAAATACTGGACGTGTTCACGAACGCGGAAGTGACGGATGACAACGTGGAGAATATAGACATACTTAAGTATTTGGACAGCATAGCGGCCGAAGACGTGCAGGAGCAGGATTTGAGCACGCACAAAGTCGTGCTGACTGATGTTGAGACTAGATTGGTGAGTGAATTAAAAAATAACCATGCTGGTCTGGGAGTAGGGAGAAAACATAGGATGTACCAGTTGCTTCTCGTCCGGCGGTTAACAACCAATTATTTGGATTCACCTATTCGCCCACTATCATGCTAATCATGGCCTTAGGTCTTGTTACCTTGAGATCTGTCAACTCCGTAAGGGATAAAAACGTAATTTATGTATGTATGTATTAAAAAAATAGTTTAATTAGGATGTCGTTGAACTTTGCTGCAAAAGAGTGGCCTGTTTTTCGGTTCTCTACAGGGTAGATTGCATGACCTTATTCCAACTGCTGCTTCTTTATCGCAGCTTGAGTTTGGATAAAAAGGTAACACCGTTGTGCGGAAAATTAAATGAAACATTGATTCCCACGATTTTCGCCCATTCCCTCGATAGGCGTTTAAAGACGCGGGAATAGAAGCAACTGGTACATTCTATGTTTTTTCTTTGCTCCCAGACCAGCATGGAAGTAACCTGCATGAAAGTAAAAGTGTTAATATTATTTAAATTTTTATTTAAACTTTCATGCAACATGGTTTTAAAAACCTCGAATTAAGCGCATTAACGATCCGACTAGTTTTTGAAAGATCTTCCAATGAACTCGCAACTAATCCTCGTCTCGGATAATCCGGAGTTAGGACGTTTATACAGCAAAGTATTCTTAACCAGCTTTCCGTTTGAGAAAGACTAGTCAATACCACGTTGGTACCCCAGGCGGCGCCGCCTCGCCGCGGCACGGTGCGCGTGTTCGAGCTGACCGTGCAGCGCGTGGGCTCCGCGGGCGGCGCGCGCCCCGAGCGCCCCTGGGCCGTCGAGCGCAGCGAGCACGACTTCCACCTGCTGCGCGCCAAGCTCATCGAGTTCCACGGCGAGAGGCTACTCAGCGACCTGCCTCTGCCCTCGCGCAGGTACCTATCGCGTGCCAGTCCATTGCGCCCCGAAAGAGCGCCAGAGACCAGTCTTACGCGGCCCTTATCCAGCGGACTCTCGCGACCTTCACCAGGTCGACAGTCTCTACTGTGGGGGGCCTTCTTACGCAGGTTTACCTATACATGAATTTCGGCTGTGGGTGTGTCGTCACAGTTCGTGGTTTAAAAGTCGACACTCTTGGTTTTAATTAGTGTCCGACCGAAACTGATTTTTCAGCCGAAACCGAAACCGAAACCGAACTTTCGGTCTTGCTCTCTGTTTCGGCCGAAACCGAAACCGAAACTTATTAAAACATATTACGATTATTTACTGAAATTTACTGTTTTTTTAACATTTATTAACACATATTTTATTTACCAAATCACTCAGTTGCAAAATGTAACCTTAACTCACGATTAAATGAACGGTGGCGAACTAAGCCGGGGCCCCGCCGGCGAGCAAGCACGAGTTAGCTGCGAAGTTTACCGAACGACGCACGAAAATTCACGAACACTCTAGTATCGGCGGGTTCGAAAGTTTCGGCTATATTTTGGCCGAAACCGAAACTAAGGCCGAAACTGGCCGAAACTGAAACTGAAACCGAATTTTCGGTCGGTCACTAGTTTCAATACAAATCGTACGTGTTACTTGCGTTATCTGGGGTAATATATATTTGACAAATTACCTTTGTTGGAGGGTCCAATTATACTAACAAAACAATTTGCACCAATATATTTATCACAATAATTCTAAGACAACTTGAGTGCACAGAAACAAACGAAGGTTGTTGAACTCAGTTTATACTCACATTTCCAGAGACAACAGTCCCAACGAGACCCTCCGCTACAAATACGAGGACTTTATCCAGCGGGTTCTCCAGAAAAGCCTTCTCCAGACCAGCGAGCTTCTTCATTTGTTCCTCACGGTAGACGGGGACTTCTCGCACGTGGTCCAAGCGTCTACGCTCAACGCGAACAGTTCTGACTTGGGCAACATCTACCAGTCGGTCACGCACAAGCTGAGGAAGGAAAAGGGACAACATTTGGAGAGTTTCTTGAAGAACCTTCTGGTGTCTTCTGATATGGGGCGGTATCAGGCGCTGTAAGTAATAATAACAATAATAATCGTTTGGCATTGAATGTAAAAGTCTTACCCCATTATTCGTAAACGCTCTATAGGCTTCTGCTAACTTAGCAATCTGTGAAAGGTAAATGTCAAAGTGACAGATAAGGACATACGATTGCTAAGTTAGCAGAGGCCTACAGAGCGTTTATGAATAAGGGGGTTACACTTTAATATAATTTATGATATTTAACTTGGACACCTTATACATACATTCCAAAAGTACATACATAAATCACGTTTTCACGTCGGAGAGTAAAAGCCGGTGTAATTACATTTGGTATTTTAACTTAGCCCTCTAGGCAACGCACCTGTAACTCTCTAGTGTTACTTGCTTATTTGCCTACCTCGTTGTAAAAAAAGCGCGAATATAGACATATTTCCACTGAATACAATAAGGATCTCCTCCACTACGTGATAAGCTCCATATAACGTAAGCGACAGATAGTTATAATGCTGTACTCTGTCTGTTTCACAGTATTTGAGTCGTAACCATATCTGACACTTAAGCTATCAGAAACTATTTCCGAAAGTCACAATTTTGTTGTTTTTTTTATTGTACACACAGCAAAATAATGCGGTTAGCACAGCCACGCACACGTCTATGCGTGTTGAGTATCGACATGAACGTTAAGTAGAATCTATGACATGTGAATGTGTGAGTGAGTTCGATCATAAAATCTACCCCCTAAGTACAGATTTTTTAGTAACAAGATGAATGAGCAATGTCGCTGTAAATTACCTGTTTATTGAATAAACAAGAACTAACTATAAAATAACAATGAAGAAAGTTACAACTATTTAAGTTAGTTTATAATAAATTAAGTAAAAAATAATTACAAATTAAATGAAAATAATCCCCCCCGGTATCGTGTCACACTCAAAGGCTGAAAATGCAATATCTCCGGTTTCAGTTACTTCTACAAAAATAATGTAAAAGTATTTTTTTTATTTAGACTGTCCTAAAAATATTTTACCTAATCTTACATTGGATATTGTCATCCCCAGTGTAAGCGAGAGAACCGAATCGAAGCTTCCTTCGACCTTGAATCTTCAAATTTATGCAATCCCACGCATTGAACTATTATTACTAGCGAAGAGTAGTTACCATCTCACTGATGCGACGATGTTATATTATTATTTCTCAACAAGTCTGAGATTCCAATTCCAAAGCAATATTCCTCACAACCAGCATGGCCATTGAAATAACATCCAAAAATGTCATTTTATTATTACTATTTTATATTCCGTTTTCTTCGGATACGAACCCGGTTCACTAAAGCAGAAGTCAAATCTTCGACCTGTCTTTGACCGCTAGGCCACCGAGGTATGCAAGTTACATGGTGAATTTATGAATTATGTTCAATCTGCGACTACTGTATTGCAATTTGTGTAAATAGCTGTTTTATGAGCTTTGAAATAAGGTTGAAATTATAATTTATTTTTTTCGTAACTATTTAATTTTATGGTGGTTGCAGTCTGTTGTATGTTTAATTTTACTCTTATATAATACGTTAAAAACGCAAACGCATTGTGTTTTCTTTTAATATAATTATTAATAGGTATGACTCTTTTTACTGGAGTTTAAAAGTTGCTAGCTGATGGCTATTTTGGTCGTTATCGTCTTAAACAATATAAAGTGTTTTCTACCCTCAAATTTCTAATAATATGATTTTGTGAACAAACAACTGTCACCGCTGGCAGCCATTATTAGCTGCGGGATGAACCGTGTGTTATACTTACGAACTGTTTAATTTTACCTTTCGAATACCTTGTGATTTGCAAAACATGGATTTTCATTTATCTTTGTTGAAAAGAGCAAAACAATATAACTATTCATATAAGGAATCGCTAGGCGTTTTTTGATATGGGTAAGTAGACAAACGGTGTTAAAAACAATGACTTATTATTTTATCGGTAATGTTTTAAACAACTTTCTTTGACGAAAAATGTTTTTATTTAAACTTCATTTATTTTGCAGCGGAAGACTGTGCCATTATGGATTCACCCTTACGCAGACTTCGGACACGATAAAAATATTCGTTCTGGGCCTAAACCTGAAGCCTCATCTCCTGCCATTTGGTTTGGACATTATGTAGTTGCCGCAACCATACCATCTGCATGCTGCAGGATTGCATTGCCGTAGACCAGCAAAAAACATGCTTTAACGGACCAGCATAGAAGAAACCTTTGCTCGTGAATATCTTGACTTTGATTATTACATCAATCAAAGTCAAATGTAGTGATTTTTAGTGATGAAGACGAAATATATTAACTTAATTAAATATATAAACACAGTAATGTTTTACAGTGCAGAACGAGTGGCAGTGTTACTTTAGGCTATGGGGTTGGATGTCATCGATGGGCCCTGGTGTCCAAATCCAAACCAAATCGAGATACGTAGCTTAGTCGCTTCAAAGTGGAGATTGTAACCCAGTGTGAAATGATGTTATTGTTAATGGCTGTCATTTAACATGTTTATTCATTTCACCACTGACTTACACGTCCGCAAATAAAACGTTTCGTTCATCTTTATCAGACTTAAACCTAATAAACCAGAATTTAAGATATTAATTATGTGTCATCTTAAAAATAGCCCTATTATGGTTGTGTATTCAATTTGCAAGATAATTATTATGTTAGTGACATAAGACTTTTTAGTAAACATAAAATCATACTGGCCTCTAAAGTGTGTGTTATTTTATGAATATTATTCTATAAGGAAAAGTGTGCAGTTTTATTTAGCTAATTTAATTACTTTTGGTAATAATAATAATAACACAAATAGAATTTAAAGTTGCAATAAACAATTTGAACCAATAATTGCATTTTATTGTTTTATTCTTTTACGTCCTTTTTTTCTTGTTTTAGGTAAACATGAGTTTATTTTGAGATTAGTAATTTAAAATTGAAAACAAAAAAGATACACTTGTGCAGGATTCGAACCCGGTTCTTTAGGTTTCATAACTCTAGGTCAATACACCTGAGCCACCACGCTTATAATACTGGCGGCAAAATTATGCTTCCATTGAACAAAATACCAGCAGGTTTGAATAACTATGCGTGAAGGTAGTCAGAAAACACAATTAGCACAGATAGGGCATTTTGTTGTGTGCGTAATAAGGCAGCGGATAAGTGCGGATGTGTGTATAGAATGACACACGTGGATAACTAGGGTGCTCACCGATTCGCTTTGCTGTGTGTACACCATAAGCTTGGCAGACTATAGATGGATCAAAAATTTATTGTAACACGTATTTCATACCTTTAGTCGGACGATAAAGATTTTGTATTTGTATTTGAAACATTTCAGGCAGTAGTGAAACAGGCCTTAAGTCTAATTTTTTTTTTTTTAGTAAACAAGGCACCCACGTTGAAGAGGCGCTAGAAGTTATAGAAGACGAGGAAACGGAACGTGTTCAAGTTAAACTGGAGAACAACAAACGGAATATACTCGGGACCGTGTTCGAGAACAATTTCGACATCGAGCCGAGCTTCGAGTTGAGGGAGGTGACGCATCAGAACAAGATCGTCGGCTTTACGCAGTGCTTAATGTATTTATGTAAGTTAATCTTGTTTGTACAGTCTTATAGTACGTTACACCCCGGGGTACGTCGTACTCCACGACGTTGGTTTGCATGTGTACAGTTTGACAACAAATATAATGCGCATCGGCAGTATTCGTTTGCGCAGAGAAGCGCAGACCAGTTTCCGATGGTAGCCGAACGTGTAAATAATCTATGGCGGCATTGGCGCACGGCCCGGCCGCCATGTTAGTACGAAATCGATCGACCAATAACAGCGCCAGAGTTTAGCGCGCGTAGAATTCTATTTTATCATTGGTGTATCGTAATTTCCCGCGCTACTAAAATTGGTCTACTGCGCAGGTACATCGTGGAGCATTATTTTTGTTGTCAAACTGTAACAGATGTGTTCATTAAACTTTGATAATGATCCCGTAGAGGGATCGAAACGCGTCAGGGTTTGTGTGGTGTAAGGGAAAATTAAGTTTGTGGGATTTACATGTGATTTATGTGGCATTAGTGGAGGAAGGAATGCATGAAAAACATGTATATTTCACACAGGTTTGGTTATCTCGCACGTGAGTAGCGGAGTAGCGAGGTAATTTTTGTTCATTGAAATGGGAGGCAAAGTAACGCCTGATTCAATAAAGGATCTCTTCCAGTTTACTTTTGTTGTTCCAGTAATGAAGGTGGTGTGTGTCCGCGGTTGGCTCGGCAGCGCCGTGGGCAGCGTGTGCGGGCTGGCGCGCGGCGCCGCCGACGCTGCCTTCCTCCGGCTGCTTAACGCCAAGCTGCGGGCGCTGCTCACCGAGAGGCGCCTCGCGCACCTCATAAGGTTGGGCCATGGTGAGTTGACCCCCCTACCTCCCCCCACTCGGCTACGGCACGAGTTATCTTCAAATTGATCCGGGATATTTTAGCAGATGGTTCGGCTAGTTAGACTGAACATCCCTACAGAGATTTTTAATTTAAATTTATGATAACACTAGCTTCTGCTCGCGACTTCGTCCGCGTAGAATTAGATTTTAAAACTGATGTTAGAAAGAAAGAAGACATTTATTCCTTTTGGCAAGACACACGAGTATATGAGAATATACACAATTTTATACAAAAGACACAAGAAAAAAAAAGACACGAAAAATAGATCATCAGCGTTGTGTCTTTGCAAAAGTGAATCGGTCGCTGGCTCAGCATTACGCTGAGGTGTTACACACCTGCAGCACTGATTTTCAGCCAGAACCGTCTGTGACACACGAAGCGATACACAGAGTAAAATATACTACATAATCCATAAACTTTTACGTAAATAAAGTAATAAATGGATAGAACCCGACTTATGTGTAACTAAAAAATTACATAAATTGATTAAATAGTTTACTATAAACAAAAAATAAAAAGGAGGACTATTGTAAGGATTTTCGGATTGATGCTACACGTAAATGTTCGAAGGAGATCATAGGTGAACTAATAAAATATCTTTCGAGTTGCATTGAGCTACATTTACAAATTTTGAATAAGTTTTTTTTTTTCATGACAATTTTCCCAATTTCCTAAAGTGATCAAAATTTTATAATGAGACTTAATAACTTTACACTTAGTACTTTGTTATAATTTCACTGGAAGTAACTGAATTAACTGTTGCAGGCTTGCTATTCGGCAAGAAGCCACCCACGCCTCGGATGGAAGCGGCGCAGCAGCGTGCGCAGGCGCGCGCGCAGCTGCTGGCCTGCCTACCCGCCGCCGCCACGCTCGCCGCCGGCGCCGGCCTGCCCGCCGCGCTCGACGCCTGCTTCACGCTACTGCAGCGGCCGCAGCTCAACAAACAAGTAACTGACTTACTCCGTAAGCTCTGAGAGTGCCAGTCGGGTTTTTAGATGAGTGAAACAGCAAGACGACGAATGTCATTGTAAGAATGTACCAATTTAACTCGAATACACACATACATAAATCACGTCTTTATACCTTACGGGATAGACAGCTTAAGGTAACAAGACGTAAAGGCCATGTTTAACATGATTGTGTGGGTGTATAGGTGGAAAGTGGGATCAAAATAGTGATGGATTGCTAGCCGTATCGCCTATAATATGCTGGGCTTTTACCATCCGGGCGGGAAGAGAAGCAATTGGCACATTCTATGTTTTTTCTTTGCTCCCAGCCCAGACCAGCATGGAGTCTTGTCTTTTTTTAACTTTAAAAAAAAATTGGTGCTTTACATGTGTAGTTCACAGACATAAAGGTTGTAACATTTCTTTAAGCATCGTAGAATGCTTGTATCGGAATGTTTCACTCTTCCTCAACTCGGTGGCAGTGATGCTTGCATTGCGTTTTGTTTTTGCTCTAACTCGAACATAATTTTTGTTTCAGTTGGTGTACAATTTACTTGACCTGTGTATATTGGAGTTGTTTCCTGAACTGAGTGCCGCACATATCAAATCTCCGAACGAACCAAAGAGTTGAAGCAGTATGGTTGTAGACAATGTATCCCAATTCGTATCTCTTTAAGTATTATGAAAACGTCCTGTGCATTTTGTAAATCGCAAGTGCTTGCTTATTTTAGTGATATCTCGTTCTCAAAATGTTTTGCAGACTTAATATCGTGTGATTATATGAAATTGTAAATAACATAATGTATTAGATAATTATATTTTTATAAAATACATATAATAGATAATTTTATCATTATTTATTCGTAGCCTTGATCTGTGATTGAGGTTATACAGACCAGGTAAAAGATTGATTGATTAAAGATAAAAAATGTTTCGAAACGCCATTTGGCTGAATAAAAATATTTTCATAAAATATGCTGTTTTATTCAACAATTTCTTCTTTATAAAAAATATTGGCTCTGTCCATAGAGCAAATAACCTTCTTTCCTCTATATCGTAGTGTATGTCATTGTAATTCTTCTAGATCTTTGCTCTAGACTTCCACATAAAACGGAAGAAACCGAATAGAAAAAAAAATGCTTGTAAGCGAAGTTTAGCTATGCAGAAAATGGCGCCCTTATTTAATTACTACCCTTGCTACTCAAGCGGGAGTGACTGCGAATAGCAATTATTTATCACCTTTTTTAGTTTATTTTGTTTTCTATGAATCTGTAATAACGAAACGCAATGACAATTTATAACGTGAAGTTGGCTGACACGGATAGCTACTAACTTCTCTACTGTTTTTGACAAGTGTTTTTTGGTCCGAATCGGGCTTTTAATACGCGAAAGTTATCCACGTCTCGCTCTAACCTCTTGGTTATTATGCTCGGAACGATGAAAAGGATAATATGGTTCTGATTTGTTACAACTCGGACCGTAACAAGAGCTTGGCAGAGTCAAGCGCAGCGACAGCGAGCAAATGTCAATTTATTTACATTACAGTGGAAAGTAAAAGGCGATGGGTGTGTGCCCTGTGTTTAGTATGTTTAGATAAGACGATTTTAATTCTCTACTTCGTTGTGTAAATAGTAGTTACGCTAAGTGATTAAACATTAGCTAATGTTTTTAAATTTACTAATCGTAGTATTGCAAATATATTTTTTACAAATCGCCGTTCAAACGAAGGTTGTTATGAGTCTGAAATCAAACACTAATTAGACAATCGTTTCCTAACATTAAGTGTTATGTTTTCGTTATGTGCTGAAGTGCTTCGCTAGAACTAACGAAAACAACGAACCGACGTGATAACATGTGTGTCTAATTATTAACTATCAACAATGGGTATTCCGAGAAACCTGATCCGTAAACATGGCCAGTCTTTCTGAGCGCGTTCGGAATTCAAACAGTCGATATGGCTTCGCCGTGCCAAAAAGGCGGGATGCGGCTGAGCGAGGCTCTGGACAACATGCAATTAGCTTACAATCCCATAACAAAGCAGTTGCATTTCGTGAGCCCTAAAATCGAGAAACCAACAGAGGACACTGATGATATCGACAAGCTGTCCAAGAAGAGCAGTTTCAGTGATGAAGGCAACTTCTCCATTTCAACTTGTGAGAAGAGTGATACCAGTGATTCTCCCAAGAGCACTTTGAACTGGGGTGGTAGTGTCAGTGGGCACAAAAGGGGCAAGGATGGGGGGTCGTTTTCCAGCACTGTGTCAAGTCTCTCGGAGTGTTCTCTCGGGTCAAGTGCTTCTAAAGAGGAGGAAGGTGATGTTGCTTCAGACCAGGATCAAGCCAAGCTAAAGAAGAAAGGATTGTCTGGATTTTTTAGCAGGTTAGTGAACATTGTTTTTGTTATTGGTCTTGTGGGATATGTAGGAAGTAAGACCATACCATATACCACAGCTTGCACAAACATAATAGAGATGTAGATGTAGACAGGTTAAATTTAATGCTTTTGTCATGCCTTCTATTTATAGTAATCTAAATTTGATGCGCCATTGTCATTTATAAAAGAAGGAAAATAACAAAATTTATAAATATACTCAAATGTTAGGGCTGTATCCTGTAATTAGTCTTGTTTTATTTCTCAACAAAAAGGTTTCCGGATGATTTTATTGTTTTTGAATTAAACAACATACTAAACAATCACTTTTGTTATTTATATTAGAAAAACAAATTTGCAGTCTGACGTTTCATTATTATTCAAAACGGTACATTATTTAAATATTATTCAGATTTTGATTTTCACACAAATCATTCTTGATAATATTTCTTATCCGAGATAAAGATAACATATATTACTTGATTGTAAATGCATGTGTACCTGCTACTGTAGATTTAAATATTTTGATTATGCTATTCATTCATACATAGATACATACATAAATCACATATTTATTCCTTTCGGGGCAGACATGCTATTCATTCAGATTGATTTTGCTTTCCATTTTATTGCTTTGTTGATCAATAGGCCTGTCCTATTGTATTTGGTTAGCGAGGGAATTCCACTGAAATAACATACTACAGCATTTTTAATTTATTTACTTCATTATAGAATCGCCTACAAATAATTTTCGTATGCATTTTCTTGCCAAATGGCCTGTTTGTATAATATGGCTAAAAATGTGTTACTCAATTAGCAAAATGCAATTAGTAACAAATACAAGCAAGTGCTCATTGTACTTTTTTGTTTATATTTAATTCATACATATCATTTTAAATGGGTATTTCATTGCATTCTAAAATAGTTAATGGCTGGGTATATTGCATTCCCATTTACTTTCGATTAAATCAATTAGATACTCTTTTGCTATCTGCACTATTATTAAAATAGTATTAAATGAGAGAAATGAACTAATTTTATCAAATTAAACAAAAGTAGTAACATTACAAATTGTGTTTATTACCATTACAAATTAGGAATGTAAAATTTTATTTATACAATAAATATTTAAATATGGACTTAGGTACTAGGATAAAATTAAAAAAACACTGCAAATTCTAAGCAGTACCAAAGTTATTCTTATCAATTTTGACTAGTTCACTAGACATTTCAAACAATCTTTTTTGAAAATCTAAATTCTTGGAGAATTTACAGCTAATTCCTTCAACGCAGTTGCTAATGTATAGACCTCCTTTCTTTTCCAAGTCTTTGTCAAAACAAGCATGGAGTATAGAGATGGCTCCTCTCTCCGGTGATTTGAAGAACAACCTCATTGCCCAGGGAAACAGTGTCCTGAATAAAGTACCATCAAATAAGTCTGTGTTCACTATCCCAGGATGAACTGAGTAGCTCCTCACATGATCCCCCGATTCTTCTAGTAGTTTGTTCACATATCTGGCAGACATTAACTGTAACAGAAATATGAATTTACAACTTGCAATATAAATTTGGCATGACAATCATAAATGTTAATGACTTACCTGTGCTAATTTAGATTGTGCGTATGCTGCTGATGTGTCGTAATATTCCTTTGAATTAATGTCGTCGAAGTATATCTTTCCAATGTAATGAGCGCATGACGTGACGTTTACAATCCTTGAGCACTCCCCAACGGTGCCACCCCTTTTCAGCGCTGGCAACAATAAATGTGTCAAGTAGAAATGTCCAAGGTGATTGACAGCTAGTTGCGTTTCAAACCCGTCCTCCGTCAGTTTGTAATCTCCAAACATAATTCCAGCATTGTTTACCAATAAGTGAATCTCTGGGTATTTCTTCAGAACGTTCTCAGCGAATTCCTTCACTGATTTTAAGGACAGTAAGTCTAATTGTAGTGCGTGTAAGTTGTTTCCGTTTTCAAATTGCTCCGCTAGTTTCTTAGCAGCTTCAGGCCTTCTAATACCCATAACCACGGTCGTATTCGCTTTTAACAATCCTCTGATAATTTCGGTGCCGATACCGCGCGCTCCGCCTGTGATAACGGCGATTTTGCGGTTCGCGTCTGGCAACACTACTTTGTTTCTTGTTATATTCACCCAGTCGTCGATTAGGCCTCCTACTCCCGCTCCTTGCATGTCGATTGTGTACCGAAGCTCCCATAAGATGTGCTTTATCGGTTTATGCCTGTTCATGTACCAATAAACGAGGCTAGAGGTAACAACAACGGCTGAGATTATTGCGAGCGACATTTTGAGGTTATGTTTTCGTCCGTACGACGCGACGCGGCGTTTGTACTGGCGGCGATTTGCTTTCACCGAGCTGGAAATCCTCAACGCTTTCTCTCTGTCCGTGTTTGTATTCTTATTGTGTACCGTTACACAGGTTTTCGATGTGGTATTACGGTTTTTCTAGGAATTTTACTACGATAATATTAATATTTGGTCCGAGAGCCTCATTTTATCGCTCTATTCACGAATTCTCAGTAGGTCTGTAGTGTGATATTATCTATCGTTTATCGCGTAGTCCGCTTTAGACGACAACGTAAATTCGAATACTAATATTTATAACTTGATGTCATTCAAATTACAATACACTGACGTTTAAATTCAAGTGCGTTTTGCGGTTTTATAGGCTCTAAGTAAAAAAACATTAGCATTCGTATTTCGTAATCGTTGTCGTAACTCTATACTCCTCACACTTCAAGTTCTGCGTTTAGATAGGTAAAACAATTAAATTCCCATAAATACCACAAGAAAAGATTACAATCGCTGCAAAATCGGTTCCGCCGTTTGAGCGAGCCGCGACGAACTGACAATGACAACAAACTTTAAAAGCCGTGGAGCTCTAATGGACTTTACCAACATTGAAACTTGAAAGACGGTATGTCCAGACCAAACACTCATGTTTACGTTAATGTGTTAACATTAGCTCATATCATGGGCCCAGGAAATCGCTTTGTATTAACAGATTCAATTCAATTGGCAAACGTGTTATGCCTAATTATCCCCCTAGGGCCATTATGACGTGTTCGTTTATTGCTTTACAATTCTAATTATGGATTCCTCGGGTCAAACCGGACTGGTTTTTATTTTGGCTAATATTGTGACATTTCCCGTTTAGGTAACGGTTCTGTTTCAACAATTTTGCTACATAGGCCAGGGTCGATACCTTTGAAAATGATAAAAAGTAAAATAAAATTATAGTAGGATGAAACCCATTAGAAATGGTAGAGAATATTACAAAAATTAAAGGAAAAATAAATTACGGTCGATCTGAGGTCGGGAAGGGGGGAGGGGTGAGTTTTTAAGGGTGAAAAACGGTTTATCTCGATTTCCGGCGAAACTACAAGTCTTATGAAAAAAAGTTAAATGGCAAAGTTGTAGGTAATAAAAAGATCTACAACTTTTGCTTTTACACTTTTTTCACATAACCTCAAAATTTATGTGAAAAATTCAAATAACCATGTTTTTGGTTTTTTATTTTTATCTTTTGCAAAAATAATAATTTTTTCACGAAACTTGGTGAAAACTTACCTTTTTATGTCCCAAACTTACAGTATTTTTTTTGATTTAAAAGATTCATTTTTTCACCTTATTTTGACTTAATATCGAAAAAGCACCCTAACTTTCAATCGAAAATTCTCACGTCAAAATATCTGTTTTTTTTTTAAAGTCGGTGGCCTTTTTGTTCGTTGAAATCTCTAATTTCCGATGGTATAAAAAAAAATATATACATTACAATGGTAATTTTTGTCAGAAAATGCAAATAAAGGAATAAATCATTATGTTCAATTTTGAGCTATTTATTAAAAATTTACACCTTAATTACTTGTTAAACGTAAGATTACATGTTACATTGATAAACAAAAAAATTACGAATCCATAAAACATAAAGATTAGAAAAAACATGCGAAAATAATTATTCTAAATATTAAAAAAATAGGATTTAAAGGAGATTTCATCTAAAAAATGTGACTTTTGCAATATTTTTCAGTAATGAAGTTGATTTATTAAATTCTAATTACATTTATGTCATAGAAAATCTCATCTTACTAATATTATAAATGTGAAAGTTTGTTACTCTTTCACGCCAGAACGGCTGGACAGATCGGGATGAAATTTGGAACATATATAGATTATAGTCTGGAATAACACATAGGCCACTTTTTATCCCGGAAAATTGCGCAATTCCCGTGGGATAGCGATAAACGAATTCTATGCAGACGAAGTTGCGCGCAACAGCTAGTAATATATAAATAAACATGTAAATCGTACTATTGAATTTCGATACTTTATACTGATTACGTTATTCATAATAATTTTCTTAAATACAATAAAAATAGGATTTGAATCCTATTTTTAAATATTTAGAACAACTATTTTCGCATGTTTTTTGCAATCTTTATGTTTTATGGATTCCTATTTTTTTTTGTTTATCAATGTAACATGTAATCTTACGTTTAACAAGTAATTAAGGTGTAAATTTTTAATAAATAGCTCAAAATTGAACATAATGATTTATTCCTTTATTTGCATTTTCTGACAAAAATTACCATTGTAATGTATATATTTTTTTATACCATCGGAAATTAGAGATTTCAACGAACAAAAAGGCCACCGACTTTAAAAAAAAAACAGATATTTTGACGTGAGAATTTTCGATTGAAAGTTAGGGTGCTTTTTCGATATTAAGTCAAAATAAGGTGAAAAAATGAATCTTTTAAATCAAAAAAAATACTGTAAGTTCGGGACATAAAAAGGTAAGTTTTCACCAAGTTTCGTGAAAAAATTATTATTTTTGCAAAAGAAAAAATTAAAAACCAAAAACTTGGTTATTTGAATTTTTCACATAAATTTTGAGGTTATGTGAAAAAAGTGTAAAAGCAAAAGTTGTAGATCTTTTTATTACCTACAACTTTGCCATTTAACTTTTTTTCATAAGCCTTGTAGTTTCGCCGGAAATCGAGATAAACCGTTTTTCACCCTTAAAAACTCACCCCTCCCCCCTTCCCGACCTCAGATCGACCGTAATTTATTTTTCCTTTAATTTTTGTAATATTCTCTACCATTTCTAATGGGTTTCATCCTACTATAATTTTATTTTGTCTCAAAAATTATCGACCCTGGCCTAACAGAGAGTCGATGCCCTTCGCTAGCCGAGTCTACGGTGGGATATATAGATATGGACCTGCGTATAAATGAGAGGGCGTATGAGAGGCGAAGCTTTCTTGGTACCTAGGAACTTTGTACCGTAACTCCAGAGATGTTTTTATGTCGGTTCTTTGAACTGTTATCAAGCGGAACTGCAGTAATTAATTAGCGTGACGCGAAACGCAGCGTTCGAGTTCACTCAATGCATGTAGGTACTTTAAAACGTACTGAGAATGGAATGCGAAGTGTGGTCATGCCATTTGCATCCTGTTGACCGCTGACCGAGCGCTTAAAAATGGAACTGAAGTCAGATATGACTGGAGCTAAAATGATATCACCGCAGACGCTCAAATTAACAATACCTAATGTGCATCAATAAACTGAGTTGGCGATGAAAATAATGCGCAAAAAAACCATGCTAAACTATGTTGAGAATGAAATTGAAACACTAAATTGAATTTTATAAAATGGCTTTATGTATGAAGACATTTAGCCTATAACAACAGTGGGCTGCGGGCTTCCGTGTTACTAAGTACTGGCATGGCGCAGAACGGTCTCATGATAGGTACCTAAAACTTGATATTATCTATTGACTTGTATGATTTAATACACGTAGTTTTTATCAGAACATATCAACAGCTTATTGTATTCAAGAATCTTAATGATCTTTATGTTGATTTATCAATAGATTTAAAGGTCGGCTCGTTGACATGTCCAGAAGATGTGATATTTTTAGGGAAAATCAACGAAGACAAAGTTCCTGTAAATACCCAAATTACAATACCAACACAGCGAGCAGTTAGGTAATTACAAGAAACGTTGATATTCGACTTCATCCTAAACAGGTAAGATGTTTAAGCTAGTAAAATATGTATTCTTCAAAAGCTGTATTTCTATTCATTAAAAAGTAAACGAATCAAACTGAGAGCGGTTGTAGAAGCTTTTAAAGAAACCCTATTATAACGTCAGTAAGCTCACCACATAATTCTACGTAACTTTTACATAAGCACAATGGCCCATTCCCTATACCTACCCGGTAGGTACTTGACCGGGGGAACCTGTTTCTGAACATACCTCCACCAGCCAAGCCCTTTCACCAACGCATCTGACCTTGGTACCCGTATCATGAACTTCAGAATACATTGCCGCTTTCTTCAAACTGCAACTAGGAAATACTTTCGTATAACCGCAATGGATGTTTTCTGTAAAGATAGAGTCGTTTCGAGAAATACGTGAGGTTTATATTAGCATTTTATCAAACAAAAGCACCGTCTTATAGGAAAACATGAAGTCATTGTCCAAATAAACGCTCGTATAGCTACTTTGGAAATATTTATAACCACTTGGTTGAGCAGGTGTTGATAAAGCGACCTGTTTCTTTGTAAATTATATTCAATGCACACTTTTAACATGAATATGTTGTATACATGCCACCTGACGCTTTTAAAGCAGCATCTGCGAGGCCTTTTGCCACAAAAGTGAAAAAGTTTGCACAGAGCATCCGTTGACGCTGAGGACAAAGGAATGCGCTCGACTTGCATTATGATTATGAAGGTCTTGGATTATTAGATTGACCAAAGAGGTTCAATTTTGAGGCTTCTGCAATTTTCCGGCGTCTGTCTGCAAAATGCAATGTCATTCATAAGCATTCAATAAAATATGCATTAGTGGCTTTCTTGCGGTTTCTTTCATTCATCAGTGCTTTTTATCCAAGCAAAGGCATTGTGTAACCAGTGTAACCAACAACATTTTATTGTAAACGTGACTATGGAATTCACTAAAGCTTGTTTATTTCTTTCCGATGTTGGTGTCTTTTCTTTTTGAACTCTTGATGAATCACTGGCATTCGTTGTTTTTTTGGTTACATTTAGAACTGTTTCTATTGCTAGTCACTCATTGTATATGACTAATTCACAGTATGCTGACTCGTTTGGCTTCCTTTGTATTGCGGAATTTAGCCATCTATGTGGTTTGCAGCTGCCGACTCTGAATAGGTCCTTTAGGTTACGTCAGTCGTCGCGTATTTCAAATAGTTTCATTTGATATTTAGCAGGCATTCGTTGGATTTATGAGAATTATAACTATTATAAGCGTACCGCTAGAAATTAATGGATCATTGTTTTCGGTAACAATGTGTAGAACTTGTTATGCGTATAATGTGTATTACATTATTATTATGCTATTCGTGTTCGTAGCCCTGACACTAAAAATTGAATTTGTCTTAGTTATAATGTTTGTGTGATATATTGTTGGAGCAGAATGACAGTTGGTATTGGCGCCAGACTAATTCACGATTTGTTATTTGCCTTACTTCAATACATAGTATAAAACAAAGTCGCTTGCCGATGTCTGTCTGTCTTTCCCTATGCATGCTTCGATCTTTAAAACTACACAACAGATGTTGATACGGTTTCTTTTAATAGATACAGTGATTCAAAGGGAAGGTTTATATGTATATTTCTACGCAGACGAATTCGCGGGCAGAAGCTAGTACTTGAATATAATAGAATAGACGCGATATTTGACTATTTAGGTTCTTATTTGTTAGCAATCATTGTAATACAAATCTGAACATATCTATCACCTTGTCCCAATTCTACTTAAACACCCTAATGTAGATGAGTAACCAAGTATGCCTCATTAATCCATAGTCTAAATGATATGTACACATTGTCACTTCATTTGCACTTCATATACTGACTCATTCAAAGTTATAAAGGAACAACACGGTGTTATGTAGAGCTGTACTTTAAGCACAAAATATTTGTAAAATAATGTATGATTCACTGATACATGTTTAGGTAAGTAGGTACATTAAGTTTTGAATACACTATACGAGAGTCATCGATGTGCCTACTATTTGGTACAATTGACTATTCTTTTATGATCAAAGCTAAGGTGATAAATACATCAAAAGTTAAGGAAACCAAGGATAATAAAAGAATATGCTGACTACTATTGTGGAATGTTTTCGTACTTTTACGTAGATGATTGTGTGTAAGTATGAAAGTATAAACACACAATAATTTACACTTTCCATAAAAAGGGTTTTTGTCTGAATGGGTTGATGGTAATTGAATTTTTAACCTTTCCTCGAGCCACCTGTTTGAACTTCGGGTATAGAGAGCAGCCAATTTCGCTGCCGAGGGTTGTAAAGTGTACCTGAGCTGTCTTAAAATGAAATTGCCTCGATAGCCTCGAAGCAGCTAACGTAATAATCATCCCCAAGGTTAGGAATCCAGAGGGGTTTAGTTAAAACTTCAAGATTTGTAATTTTATTTAAATAGATATGTCGGATTTTTAAAGCATACCGATAATTTTTGGTAACATTCCACAATACGTTTATCATTTGACGCAATATCTTATCTTAACGTATTGCATGATAATGCTACGATTACGAAATGAACAAAAGTCGCGTGAGAAACCGAGAAATGTATCAGATCATTAGTAACAATGCCCAAAGTCGACGTGAGATTTATAAATCTCCCAGTGAAAGTATAGCAGTGTATGGGGCTGGGTAGTACGTCGTGATTCGGCGCAGTTAAATAATTCGCTATACGGAAGTTATGAAACCCATTCATAATTTTTACAACACTGGTTATGGAATGTAATGGTACACTCCTAGCAAAGCTTGGCTTGCTTTAATGGTGCTACATTGAAATTAAAAAGGTTGTTGAAATGTTTAATGTTCCTGCACAAAACGCTATAAAAGCAGCTTATATTTAATTGAATGTTTGAGTCTGCTTTCATTTTACATTAAATACGGATGAAAAACATAAAAACAAACAGTAAACTTTTCGTAGCTAGTAATTTCTAGCTTATTTTTTTTATTAATGGCAATAATATCGTTAATGCCTTGAGATAGTTCAGTCATAACATCGTACATACTATGATCTACAAGTAGCCGTTCTCAGTCACAGGTACTCATAATTGACGTAGCTCTTTGGCTGCCTCTTAATCTCTCATCTCAAGAACCTTTCTTGTTGTTGTTTTCCATCTCCAAAATATAAGAAAATAAGGCCACAGCGGCTTTAGAACTGTCGTGTCTATAATAGGTTCGAACAGCGGTCTTTGTCGTGTGCCATTAAGGACTATTCAACTGAGAAGGTCGTTCGAATGTTGAATGAATTAACGGAATGTCTATTTATAAGTTCAATAGTGGCAATTTAAAACTATTGTGGCAAGTAACACTGAACTGGACACGTGGACTGTCAAAGTTGCTGAATGGCGGACAGAGTCATTGGCTTAGTTAAGCAAGGCTTTTCTTTATAAGACTATAATATTTGGACAGCATTGATGTTCACGTATTCATTGTGTTGTAAAAATATTGTATTTTTCAGCTGTGTGTGACTCATCACTTTCTTACTGATGACTGATTGAATATCGAACGTGGTTATTCAAACTTGTTAATAATATTATTCTTGATATAGGAACAATTTTTCTTTTATTTTTTTTGTATTTTGATGATATGAATAAAAAGTAAAGAGGTTTATTCCATGGAGCCAAATAAATGAAGGAATATAATCATGGAAGTCTTTTTTTAGCCCGGGAAATAAGATCGTCTTAAAAGATGAACGGAATTGGAATTTAACGAGTGCTCGTTTGTTGATCCTGCGTCTCAAATCAGGTGTGCGTTGGAATCCATCCGCATTATTCCGTCGAGCGGAGTAAATTTTAATCGAACGTGCTTGGCTTCTCAATAAACGACTTCACATCCTATTAAACTCTGTTACAGTCAGTGTCACGTATATCGTTACAGTCTTGAGTAGTCAAATATATCAGAACACGCTCTTACTTTCTTGACATACAGGCGTGTGTTTAAAAAATGTCTTTCTGCCAAGTTTCTTGTGGCTTGCTTACTTGTTTCTTGGCAAGCGCTGGCAGTTACAAAACCATATGTAAAAGAGCCCTTGGTGCCCTATTACTAAAATAAACCTTTCGATTTTGATTTTGACTTCTCAATTGAAACAGCATGTGGAAACGGATGAATGTGTTGCTACTGAAACTGAAAGTTCTAGAAACTATTAAAAGTATTGGATCGATCCCTAGAATGCTTGTGACATACCTATCGCCTTCAGAGGTCAAAGAGCCGTCTTATCTAGGTTAATGTATGTAATATCCGTCTATATCCGTCTAAGAATTATTTAGCGGCAAGTCTCACGTTAGGTCGATCGCAGTTGACGTTTAAATAAACAGGTGCACGAGGAAAGTCCAATGAGTCATTGGTTTCTGATGTACCTCGTAGTATGATTGGAAGGAAAATAACCTTATAATCCGCCCATCCTTTCCTTTCTTATCTTTAGGTAGGTACTGCTTCTAATACGCTGTATTTAAATGGCTTTTATGTGTACACGATAATATGATTTACTTGTACAGATAGCGCTGTTCTATTGTGTCTAGTTTGTACTTTGATATCGTTAGACATTAGAAATAACAGGAAGTTTTGAATTATTTGTGCATAATGGTTATGTAGATTGCCTGACAGCAAATTATTGCAGTTGATCAGAAGTGGGATTACAGAGATGAAACCAACAAAATGGTACGCCGTGTTTATTCGAACATTCCTTTAGTACTTGATGTATCTGGAACAAGATCCACATTAAGCAGTAACACTGCTATAAACCCATTAAAGAAACATGTTGGGGAGCAGTCCGTATGTTTATGCGTTTTACGCGATAACGTGGTGATGTCATCGGAATGACTTAATCTTACTGTAAACCGTGTGAACATTTCTTTAAACTAACAATTCTAATTTGCATTGTTGGAAATAGTGGCTATAAAATTAAATTGCTTTCTCTACTTCAATTTAACTTTGAATAAACCGGCGACTTTAGGCGCTTTCCGTTTTAACACCGGGTATTCGTTAATTAATTGTAATTGTTTTTATGGCAATGCAATTATTGCATACAAATGTTAATAATTAACGTCGTACCGTAACCGGCTTTGCGTAAAAATCTAAATTAACTATTGCACAAGTTCGTTCATAAACGAAATTAAAATGTCGGCCAAAATCATGTATGTTACGCAAACGGTGGCACCGTGCGGATTCTCTCCTTACTTTCGTTTCATTACGACACATTAGGTAAATTTTCTATTGTGTGAGATCATAAAATGGTCGTATGAATATTCTGCGTAATCATAGCGCTTAGGTGTGAATGGGAATTAGTGTATTGGAACTAAACGGTTAAAAACCGCACCACACAAGTTAGGTTTGAGTTTTCTCTTTATAATAATGAATATCGGAAGATGTCATCCTATCAAAGTATATCAAACTGATCTTTAAATCTCTGTCTTCGAAGATTACTGAGATTAAACAAGTTGAGACGAATCGCATATGAGTCGATTAAATTGCTTGTCGTAAGCTATCGGAGAGGAAGCTATTACGAGTATCTTGAAATTGATATAAATCTCTCAGCTAATTTAAATTGTACTGATAGAAAGTTAAATTTAACTACTTCAGGATATCACGAGGTAAAGCCTTCTTTCTCCGTGACCGCATATCATCATAGATATGGACCACACCGCAAAGTAAAGCATGATTGAATAAATGTTGAAGGTGTCGTTCTGGTGCTTAATTTTCTTTAATACCAGCTCCTATTTTGATGTGGTTGGGAAACGTGGTATTGTTGACAAAAGTAATGTTATACGCTATTTAATATCGACACACCGACATCTGTTTTTCAGTTACAATGTTGGATTGTACATAACGAGTGTTGTGGTCTGTTCGTGCCGTATGTCGAGTTATTTGTGTTTTACATTTATCAAGTGCGTTTCGTGCTGTAGAATGTGTTCGAATACGGTGTAAGTAAGATAAAATAACATAGTACCTAGTGTAGCTATCAGTATTGAGACCCGTAAATTCAGTATGGCATTGTCTCGTGGTCATAAACTTTAACGCTTCAAGCTGTAACTTTAAAAGGTTTCTCGGGAAATTGACAGAACTAGTTTTAGTGTCATGTATTTCTGATTTGTGATTTCTAGACGTATAAAGGTACTATAAAAACAGATAACTCCCGGTGTTTCTCTACGAAAATGAGGGGTACACTTTCGTTTATAGTTTCGTGCAAATATTTACGTTTGGCATCCATTCGACGACAACGCGTGGGCCTACGCAAATAGGTCTCGGCCGCACGCTTCCTGAGTGTCCCGGTTTTCGACAAGGTTATATAAATACGATGATGATGGATAGCCAATTTCCTCTGTGAAATTGAGTGGATATTAAAATAATCGCATGATTTCGAGGAAAATATAGGTTAAACAAGTAGACACTTAACTGGTTTGAACCTACATCATGTTATTATACTTATTCCAAATTCATGGCTATGAAATTTTTACTTGCCAACTAGCTAACCATTTACCTAATTAGGGATTTACTAATCTAATAATGTGTTTACTTACTTCACCTTGGCATTTTTGCGGTTATCAAGTTCATCAAGAATTGTTTGAGTACCTTTAATGTCTCGCGAACCTTGACTTCATGAAGTTACGGTATGACGTCACGGCAGCAATTTATTTGATGTGGAACAGCTGGCAGTATATTAGTAGACCAATAAAATGTTTTTTATCATCTCAGAAATAAAATGTTTATGCTGCAATTTGGCGATCATTACCGATCTAAAGATAGTCGTGAAACAGCCCTTGAGAATATTTTATGCACGAGCTCTATCTTGTTATATATTTTCTTAATGTTCATTTTCTTTTCAATTGAATTATTCTCGATTACTCAAAACAACTTAGTGTGATACTTTCAGAATTATATTGTGATTACATTTATAATGTGATTCTGTGAAGTCGGTAGATTAATTATTTTTGTGATTACCCCGATACTTATCAGTATGATCATCCACCGTCATGATCTTTTATACTGTACAATTAAACCCGCGCTGCATCTATCTCAAGATCAATCTCAGCATGACGTTTTAAATTGTTTTTTCCATACTTTTTACGAGCAGCATTTTTTCCATCTCAGATCTCAACGATCTAAGCTGATAAAAACTTGAGCACCCGATAAACATTGAATTTAACTGACAATTAGCAACGGGATCTGCAACATTAGCTTTGCATTTCCAACTGTGCAATTCAAACTGAATGTTCTTGCAATGAATGCTTTAGCGATTACTGCTTGTAAGTTGGTAGTCATCACTCACGTTTCCTTGCGTCAGACCTTGCAGGTTCTCACGGCAGTTGGCACGCCTGTGTCGTCTTAGGACCAGGACCGGAGGTTGCAAATTCTTGCCAAACTTTATGTTGACATTTGTGTGTCGAAACATCTATTCCAAACACGATTATGCGTATACAATGCTACGTACGACACGCTATTTTATAAATTATTAATTGTAAGCAATTATTTTAAGGTATATACCAGCCAAATTGATGATGTTGCCATGTATGTATTAAAATTGACTAAAGTCTACGTTAAGCAAACCGGTACTGTACTGACTGTGTATGTCATTGTCATTCAATGCCAATTTCATGGATGATTTCGTTGTAGGTGGACTTTTCAAAGTAGATGGCATTGTGCTGCAGTCATCTAGTTTGATATAGCTTTAAAACACGTAACACAAACTGTTAAAAGATCGAAATGCAATGAAATATCCTTCCGTTATTCAAGCCGTTGTCAGAGACCAATTTGGTTTTGATTCCGTTATATCACTTACATGTTTTGATATAAGATCATTATTCTTAAAGAAGTCGTCGCCTGAATTCCAATTAGAGTATATTTGTTATTGGTTATTCAGAAATCTGTCGCAAGTACCAACAAACGAGAAAGAATGGCAATGTATTATTTATGATGCGCATCGGTTCGGTTGGCGAACCGAGCATAAAAATTCCATTGTTGCGGCTGTATAATTCATGACTATAGCCCGAAATTGGCTTTGTGAATGTCGATTGCATGAGTTGAGGACAAAATAAAGTATTTGATCGCACTGATGCTAATAAGACCGTATATAATTGGAATCGGAAGGCTAAATTGATCTACAAGTATTTTATCAATAAGATATGGTATGGTAATTGTGACGTTTTCAGCGTAATGAGAGGTTTTTCGCGGTTGTCGCTATGCCAATGAAACAGGGGATTTCTTTCAAGCTTTCACAGCAATACTAAATCTTTTGAAGACGTAACACAAACAATACGAAGTAGACTAGAGACTCAAGACTCGACGCTTCACTTGTTTTTTAAATGAACCGGCAGCAAACAGGTCGAATGTGTTTAACCTCACTGAGTGTTTTACAAATCCTTTCTCGCCTACAAATGGGTTGGATGTATACAGAAATTCAAATCCCATGCCATAAATTTAAATGTGCTTTAACATTGCGAGCTGCGCTTGTTACAGTTCAAATAATTTCTATATTTTCACGTAATGCTTCATGTTAATAATGTGTCGTTTTGATAAGTACTTGATATAAAGTAATGCGTTCATCAGAACTCAACGACATCGAAGGTCACCTGTCCTGTGTCGACGCATTGATAAAACTATAAACGTAGAGCAAAACAGTTTTTGTTTACTGCATCAAAACGATAATTAACCGTTTTTGTCGCACAGCAAAAACGTTCGAAATTTTAAGACCTAATATGGTGGATGAAGTTGAAAGACCTTGTTATGAATCCGCGTTCGCGTGGGAATTAGTGGAAGGTAGTTAATTTAAACCAGCAAACAAAATCAAAACTACTTTGTAGTAGTTATCTCTACCTAATTTGTCAGCCAAGTCGTCGAAATGACACATGTCTCAATGTCGACTATTAACTAGTCCGACCTCCTTACAAAGTGATTTTTTTTAAGATGTTCAAACGGTACGCAAATAAAGCAACAAGTAACTTCCCACATAGACCTAATATCAGGTACAATCAATAACGCACAGAAGGTCACGAACACAATGGAATGTTATTAGTCGCAACAATAGATGGGTAGACGCAGTTGGAATACGTCGACGGACTATAAGCCACGCTATTTATGAATAATCAAATAGCTTTGTAATCGGTCAGCCCAATATTGCTCGCATTCCTTGCGCAATGACAGTTGTAACACCTACATTATGCAGATTTTTCTCAAAATAATCTTAAGTAGGATGTTAAATAGAGAGGTTAAGTTTTACCTGTCTTACCTAGTGCCGTGATTATAAGCGGAAACCAGAACGCTTAAGATTAAATCGTCGATGTAAAAAGATGAATAGGAAAATTCTTCATTCTTATCATATCCAGTATTCACATCTCATTTGAATATTAAGTGATGAATCTAGTACGCCTCTGAGAGTATGGCCCTAAGGCTGAGCAAGATATTAAACACACACCTAGATATTACGTTCTCAATATCCGTTTCAAGTGATGAAATAGTGATAAGTGAACATTCAAAAACCGCGAACCAATAAGACTTGCAGGGTTTTTTCTATATCTTCTTTACATTGTGTTTCATTCGGAGAGAACGAGCTAGTGTTGTCTTTAGAACTGTCAGGATTTCGATGTCGAGGTCGTGACATCCAACATTACTAAGTTTCTCCCCGATCCTATATAATTGTGTGACTACACAGACGACTCTGTAAGCACTGTTTACTGCTCAGTGTAATTCTGATTCAGTACAGTTGCAACTGCAACGCTGCAAAGCCGAGTAGCTAAAGACATCTAGAGTGCCTCCTCTAGATACGTATGAATGTATAGTGTATAACATTTAGACAAATTAAGCTTCTCCTGGGACTCCGTATGCGGTTGGCGTGACATCCCACATTACTGAGGTGCTCGCTCTCCGACCCCACACAATTGTGTAGTCGTGAGAGCGCTGCATACCACGTGTCATGGGGATTTTACGCTTAGCGGTATAAAATGTTTGCTTTGTCTCGACGTAAGGAAACTTCTACAGTGTTTTAGGGATGTTGATGTTGATGTAAATATTTGAGAGCCGTATTGGGCCTAGTATCTGGGTTTTTAGAATCATTGTGTAGTTCCTTTAGCGGTTTAGCTTCATTTGTTTGGTTATTAAATGTGTTACATTTAGCTAGAAGCAAGGTTGTTGTTGATTCCTCGTTCAATGTTTCAAACGAACTGGTGGTGTTGGTATCTGTAAAGAATTTAATTTATTCGGCTTTTCGTAACTTCACACACTTTTTCAGGTCGCTACGTTCTTCGTACGCACTTTCCAAATTGTGACATGTTTGCACTCCAATACTGTCGAGAGTAGAACAATATGATGTGTGAAACAGCTGGTTTCGAGTGTAGAAATCGGACATCTGACTTTGTTTTGCTTTGCTGATAATCATACAGTTTGCAGAGACTTTACGTCACCATCTACGTAATGGGTAAACCTGTTTCAATATCTGTTGCAGACAACTTGCCTAGGTAGTTTAAACGACGAAAATGTACGTCTCAAGGTGATTTATATTTTCCCAAATAAATTAATATTAAGTGTCACGCAAACCTTACTTTTCACAACTATTAACTAGGGATGGATAAGATTAAGTTAGATAAAAAAATACCTTTACGAGTTCCTGCTTTTTGTGCTATATAGTATTTATTGTTATCATTTATCAAGCTTTTGAAGCCAATGTGTGTGATGCTTAAGCTTTTAGTGAATTTCGACATTGAGATAATACCGTATAGATACAAAACGAATATGCTTTAATTCACATACAGGAATAGGACTATACTCCTCATTGTCTATTGTTGTAAAATGTGGTAATATGTATGGGTTAAGTAGGTTCTTATTTTATTTCGTATTTTTATAAATTATAGTTCCATGTCACGACAAGGACTCCGTTCTACTTGTAAAACACTTCCTCAGCTCCAGTCTAGAATAGCTAAAGCACGATCAACACGAACAAGTCTATTTACAAGCGGTTTGCGCGCGCGCAGCGCGTACCAAGCGCGGCCAGGCACCGCGCTCTCCCCACCATGTTTTTATTCCACTCCAGCGCAAACAATTGAATGAAACGCCGACTTTGAGGTTATGCAATGTTATATACTTGTACGCGTGTGTAGCGTTTAGTTTAAGTAATGTCCAAGGGTATGAACCACTGAACCGAGAGAATCGAACAACTTAGGTTATGGGCCTTCTACCATTATGCTTCATAATGTAACAAATGCAAAACATTTGCTTTAATTTTATGTTTACAGTTGTGTATCGTAAGTGCTTTGTTATCAGCATCAGATTATTATTATTTACATACATAAGTGCCAAGCACTCGTAAACTACAAGTAAACAAGTACACAATCTAAATAAAATAAGTATAAGAACATATTACGCGCATCAACGAACAACACTGAACAATGTTAAAAAGCAATAAAAAGTTAGTTTTTGTTGCCATGCAGTTAATGCTTTTTGTCTTCGACCAAGTGAAAGCATTCAACTAATCGGTTTGGTAATTTCCTAGGTTATGACTGTTTAACTAAGCTTTTTGCCTCAACGCTTTCCTTTTGAACGTTAATTCCTTCCAGAGTTATAAATACATGCATAAGTTTTCTATACCTATCCTAATCCAATGGACATAAAATGCAGAGATATGTGGAGGTAGATGTAGGTACTTGATGATACTCACGGCTATTAAAGACACATTGTATCAGCCCAAACACTTTACTTGTTCTGAACTTCTGTTCTTGTTTGTGCCTTTTTGCACTGTAGTCTTAAATCGTTGTAAAATCATATAAATCCGCTATTTCAAATTTTGCAACGAGTATTTTCCTCGCCCATTTTTTATTTTAATTAACTACGCAAATTCACGAAGGTTATTTGTCTATTTGACTGTAATAGATTCTTCATGCGCCGAGTTAATAGCTCTAATGGTATATGGTCCATCGGATCTTGCATATTAAATATCAGCCAGTCACGTTGTATTGCGTGTTAAATTTGATATTCTATGTTTAAAATAGGGCTAAATATACATTGCAACAAAAAAAGGCGTATTACGTTTTTTTAGCTTTGTTATGCTGAGGCTGACTTGAGAGGTTTTCCATGTATCTCCAGCTTATACATGTAACGTCCTACTGCACGACACTGCCTTGCTCTCTGAATGAAATGGCTTAAGCTGTAGTTTATTGTGTTTTATTGTTATTTTTGTCATGGAATGTATGGAATAGGAATCTATGTTCGCAATCACTCAACTGGCTGTATGTTTTAGCCCTCTTTCGCCGCCTATTTAATTTACGTAAGAGTGTGCGAAACGGTAGGCAAAGCTATTAACTGATAGCATTTAGTACTAGTTGAATGGGTATTGTTTGTTTATCCCGAACTGAATATTCTGTAATCTCATCGTTTGTTAACATGGGCAAAATTTCGCAGATTATAAACTCGCTCGTCCTATCAGATGCCTAAGCGGTTTCAATTGCATAAGTATACATAGATGATGTGTCGTTTTGTTAAAAGCCGTACTAGCCTCAACGACTATTAATTTCCGTCATTCCCAAAACTCTTTTAGGTATACAGTTATAATACGAATTTAAGTACGGCCCAATGGCGAATTATCGGACGTTTACTCCCACACGTTTTGTATGGCCGCTAATGTGCGTCGTCGACATTCTGAGTATTTCGACTGACAACGCGTCTCGGACATGATAAATAACGGGTAATGTTAAAAGCATTACCAATTTTCTTGATTTTATTAACAGCGTGCATTGAAGTGAGAATCTAACCGTAGACGTGAAGTATCTAGTGCTAAAAGTGTTTTGGAGAAGATACACAATTACTATTCAGTTGTGTCTTTGGTGTGAATAAGAACGTGTAAGAGTAGAATGTTAGTAAAGGAGAATCGTCCCATGATAAGATTACTGAAATTGTAGAATTTAGTACTTTTAAATGTAATTGTGGATAATAATAATGTAAACTAAATTGTCGTGCCAAGTTCGCATTTCGCAAGCAGTTTGAAAGTGTGATGTAAGGAGTGTGAAGTCTGAAATAGATATGATTTGGCAAGTATATCGGCAATAATATGGATAGTAACATTTATCCACGTTGGGTCAGATGCTTCCCGTCTAATAACTTTCTTTTCTATTTCTTTTTGACATTGAAATACACCAGTAATCCATCATCTTTTCAAATTATTGAATGCAAAGGCCGAGAAAGTTGTTTAACCAGTGCTCACACACCATCGCATTGTGTAATCAAAATTGAATAGACAAGTAACAAATCGCCAAAGTTTTCAACTGACTTACACTAAAGTTAAATCATTTATATGTCAACAATCACATTTCGGAACAGGAAATACCTCCACACGCTTACGCAGAAATAGCTTTGTAAAAACACTATCAACAGACAATAGTCTCTATAAAAACGGCTTTCCTTATCCGCCTTAGAGTTATTAATGTGTTTGGACGGTTAAGTATGTCAGTAGGCTTCCTATTCTCTATTTGCCGCATCAGCTATTGCTGTTGACACTTCTCATATCCGAGCTGTCGTCAATATAGTTTAAACGCTGTCAATTACGCCATTACAAACGTTTTGTGACGCTTGTCTGAACGACACGGTCAATTACATTCGGTAATTTTATAATCGTAATGTTTTTAAACTTTCTCAGCGTACAATAGGATTCTTGGTGTGTTTGTTGATGTTATCTTAGAATCATTATTGTCGGTTCTCGGATTACAAACAGAGTTGAAAGTATCGTCTGAAGCTTTGTTAGATTTGTCTTCTACTCTTTTAACCTTAGCTTTTGAAAGTGCTATATATTGATGTATACCACGAAAGCATAAAGAACATATACCCGACAACAATGATTTAAATTTATTTTTATGCCATCGTTTTATATGGTAGAAGATTCTGGCTCTGGCGATTCCGACTCAACGTCATCATCAGCAAAATAAATATTTGATGCAGTATGACAGCTAAACGCGATCTCTTTTAATTATTTAAGGACTATTAAGTTTGAATCTAATGTTTATTTATATTTAAAGTCAATTTATACTATGATTTAAGATTTAAAGTTACTGGGCAATTACTGTGCTGAGATGTTGGCAATTACTGTAGCTTCTGGGCAATTATTACACTTTTTACAAGATTTTAATGTCGTTAACTTACTTTCTAAGTTATTTAAGATAATTTAAAACAGTTAAAATTCTGTGTCAATTTATTAGGTTATAAGAAAATAATAATACACAGTCTGTAACTATAATTTATTTATTTATTTTGGAAGTCAAATGTGTTTAAAGTAAAAAAAAAGTGGGCAATAGCTATATATATGGTTATCCTACGAATTTTTTTAGTGCGTTACGATCAAAAGCTGGATATAGTTAAGTGTTTGAATTCGATCAATATGATGAATTGCATGCATTTTAAAGCACAATCTCTAAAAACAAATGATTGATTGACGAGTTGGAAGTGAAGAACTCGCATTAGAATATTTTTCATTTGCGTCCTTAGATTTACGTCTGAAATTTCTTGTAGATTGTGATTTCTTATATGCTCTTTCAATTGTTACAGAGGCGTGTTCCCTTGGAAAAGCAGTTCATCTACCAAATCGCCAGAGAGCCATTCCCCTACCGTTTCGTGGCGGCTCTTTGGTAGCAAATCCAGCGTCAACCTAGCTTCAAAGACCTGCTGCGAAGTGCAGAAGACGTTGACCCCGGTGTCTTCAGGAGCGAACACCCCTCATCATCACAAGAGGCAGGGGAGCTCCGCTAGTGAGAAGCAGTTTGAAGATCTTGTGGCCAGCTCTATTGCCCTGATACAGCATGACAGGTGAGTTCATTTCGTTGGTGTTATGCGCCAATATTTCAGTGCAAAAAATAATTTTACACTTGTTAATTTGGTTGAGTTATTATCGAACTAGAAATACCTACTAGAAATACTACATTACCTACCTACATTAGACGGCCGAAACTTAGTATTTGCATACCTAATTCTGTAATGTTCTGCGGCGCGAACAATTTCATTAATACCGTGAAGCCTACTTAGTGGATTTCACAAAGCCAGATATCAAAGGCTGTTTCATTTCACCAATCCATAACGCAAATAAAGCTTAAAGTATAAACTCCACCCCTAATCCTGACTTACGTACGTGGTATTTCCAATGTTAGAATCCTTTGATATTTTCCTTTTGAAAGGTCGCCGGGAGTCACGCTTGAATAAAGATGTGTCGGATTTGTATTAAAATGTTTCTTATTACGAGTAAGAATTAGGTTGTGTTGTGAAGTCAAAGGCTGATTCAATTAGAGCCCTAGAATCAACGTTCAGGGCTATATAATTGGGCGACGATGACGGATTGATTCTTTAATGCATTGAAAGCAGACCGACAAAACTTTTAGTTCGTTGGCCTTTTGGACCGATTAATGGATGAGGTAGGTCAATGGACTGTTTGACCGGCTCTATCGTCAGATGTTATGTGAGCCCTTTTAATGTATCTATGTCTTTAGCGGGTCATGAGGCAACTGAAGTAGGTGAGTGTAAATGACATCATGTGTGCCAGTTCCAAGTCTAGGGCTTTCGTCCTGTATCAGGCCGTTGACCTTAAGCGGGGTCACAATGTATTAGATAGTATGATAGTAATAGTGGCCGACATCGCGCGTACCAATAAACAGTTTTCATATCGGTTCCGCTCTGTTACAGGTCAATTTACATTTACGTTGCCGTGGTTTTGTCTTTGCATAAATTCCTTAGTTTTGTAACCGTTGCAGTTGTTTTCATCATTGCTTTCAACTTTATCGTTCGTTACCATTTTTTGTCCGAATTTGTCAAAACGAGCAATGAATATGGTGTTTGTATTGATCACAAAACATATACTACCAATTCTACTACATTGATCACGTTTATATTTATTTAGGATGTTGAAAATTATTAATACAATGAAAGAATTATCTATACATTGAATGTGTGTTTTAAAGCAATTTCAGCGCATGAAAATGATAAAAAAACGTGATGTGATTTCAACCTCTCATTGTATCACTTTATTGTTAGCCTTGTAAAGGAAGACGAGATTACGTCTGTACCTAATCCCACTCAGGCTTCATAACAGAAAAGTCTGTAGATCTGAATCTACTGAACGCGGATAAGTTCTGGGAAGTCACTAGTGGTTTGAAAAACCAAATTGAAAAGGATAAAGAAACCTATTTATAGTCGAATTGCAAACCTCCTTTTTTGTTCAGTTAACAATGAAATCAGACAATCAGACCTTCTTAACGTAAATCTTAACCTAGACATGAATTATGATCTTCTTGATGATTAGTTGTACTTTACTTTGAACTCCCACATAAAACAGTAAAACGTGAATATAATTATTGAGTTCTCTTTTATCCATTTTCATCTCTTACCCAGCTCAGCTGTTTAACTAAATTGATGGCAGTTAGCATTCACTTTTCAAAACACTGTCACGTTGTCAAAAATGTTACAAACATCAAGCACCGCGAAAGCACGTCCAAAAATTTCCTTTTTTAAACCGCTACTGTGTGATCTCCTGTGATTTTCATTTAACATTCTCTCTTGCCGTTTACAAACCTTTTAACTTTCTTATAGGTACCTACGTTATTTCCGACGACCAACGGGATTCAGTAATAGCTGATCGTAAATCAGGAAAATTGCTCTCACCATTTATAAGCAGTGTATTTATTTCATAATTACATAACCACAGACGTGTGCAGATAATTGCAACAGGAAACTCCAGTAAACATCGGCCCGGTACGATGTAGACCGGACCAGTATTTAATTATGCTGGTTCGTGATCGCCCTGCTTGTGTTGTGCTTGCCTGATCTTATCTGTACTAGTGGAGCTGTGAGGTCTTCATTTATACTTTGTGCAGGGTCCTTACTCGTACCATGACGTCTTAATGACACTGCTAGTACGGTTCTGACTGCGAGCGCACTGACTTTGTTTCGGAATTGAATCGTTGCTTCTTTGCTTTGCTTAAAACTTTTATGAATGGAGAATGGAGAAATATCTTGAGACGTATTGTCAAAAGCTGAGGGATTAATTTCGAAACGTTGATGCAATTGACTTTTGACATGTGCGTCTAATGTTGGGTAGAAGCTTCCTGTTTTTTTTGCCAGTGTCATCTACTTCATCATCATTGGGAGATCGCGGCGGGAGCATATATACTTCCCACTGCTAGCCATAGGCCACCTCTCATGGGAGGGCTTAGGCTATAGTTCCCACGCGGGCCCAGTGCGTATTGGGTACTTCACACACGCCATTAAATTGCTGTTCGTAACGATGCTTTCCTTCACCGAAAGCGTTTCGCACATAAATCCCAAAAACTCAGAGGTGAGGCCGAGCTCGAACCCACGACCTGCAGCTTGATAAGTCACACCTAGGTCTAACCACTAGGCTACCACGGCATTTTTTAGATCATCCACAGCTTTCCAGTTATTATTCTACTTATTAGCATAGAATTTAGGTTTCGATCGGTTCTTTTACTTTTTCTGTGTGTCTACTCTTGCTTAATACTTATGTCCTGTCAATCGTTCAAATGTTAACTGGAAGAGATCCCTTTTAGGGATAAGTTCGCCTTTGTGCATGTGTGTTGTCCTGTAATCATCTTTTTCCTAATAAAGAGTTATACATACATACATACTTACGCATCATCTGCATCGCGTTTAGTTTACTGAATTTCTAATCCATTAGTCAAAATAATTCCTTAATCAAATTAGATGAGTTTGTGGGGGCGGGGAAAACCGACAGCAATCAATAGTCGCACCTTGACTAAGCCTAGTGGATTGACTTTGGCCACAGCTTGGCAACCACGCCAGGCCTTAATTATCAGGCAACATCAAATGAATCAAGAAATTTTTTTTTTTTATTTCTTGATTTTTATGTTTTACTTTTACGGTTTTACCGTTAGAAATTTAATTTCTAAATGTCTGTGAAAATCATAGCCATGACCATAGCTTTACTTTTCGGATTTTTCTATGTGTTCTGATTTTCACAGACATTTAGAAATTTTATTATTTTTTTATCAGGCAACAGTTTAGCCTAGACATGCGACGGTTTAGCCCGGTCTGAAATAACCCTAGAAGGGCTAATGTACGAATTTTTATGACCTTGTTGTTCTGCTACGTTACTTTGGCTTTCGAGCGACATTTCCATCTAGATGTTAGTGTTGAAAATTAATTAAAGTTTTTGTTAAAGAAATCATTTTTAATACAGCCTTTTTTTGCTGACTGTACTTGCATTGTCATTCATCCTAAATAGGTGTACCAAATTTCAAGGCAATGCGACGAGACAGAAGTGCGTCCATTTTGACTTGCAAGATTTGACCCAAACACAAAACAAACAGGTCAAGTTAAATAAAAGTTTTTCAAAATGGAGTATTGGGCATGGTAAATCGCGAGATGAGGACTCAAATTCGCTTTTACTATCTTAAATAGGATATTATTATTAAAAATGTAATAGGGTTTATTCCTACTGAACTGGCAACGTCGCATTTTTGGTGTTTTTTTACGATTATTTCACAGAAATTGAATGAAATTTTGAAATGTGCGTCTGTGCTATAATTGATCGTGATGGACTTTTATTTTCTTATTAAACGAGATATATTCTTTTATTCCTTTAATACGAACATAAAAGTCCATCACGATTAATCATTGCATTGGACACATTGATACACTAAAAACGGTGAACTTGTATAGACCACATTTTAAACTTTCATTCAATTTCTGTGAAATAATCGTAAGAAAACACCAAAAGTGCGACGTTGCCAGCTCAGTAGGGATAAACGCTCTTAAACATCTAGGTTTCTACACTAACGTTACTATAAGTAATCACATTTAAAGGAACTAAAAAAAAACAAATCTGCCGGCACGAAACTGTTTAAAATTCAATTACAGCAATTTTCAAAGGCAGAATGCAATTTTAAAATAACAGAAGCGGAAATGCCTGTATAATGGTCGTGTTGGCAGCCCTGCAATTTGCCGGTCGTGACCGCTTGAGGGCCCCGCTCCACGGACCGTCTGCCAAGTACTTTGGTCTACTTCAGGACCAATTTGTTATGTTGCCTGTACCGTTTTGATAGGGCTGTCAGTTTTGTATACTTTGGATGAAGTGAGCGTGGTTTTGGAATTATCGGCGTTGGGTATTGTTTCTTTTCATTTTTAATCAGCTTTAAAAAAAAATGCACGAGCTCTTTATTGACTGTACTTGTATTGTCATCCATGCTACTTATGTATACCAAATGTCAAATCAATCCGACCAATTCCGTGTGATCAAGTGCTGCGGTTCGTTTTTTAATCCGTCCGGGGGGAGAGGAGTGCTTGCTCCGGTGCACCCTGGGCATCGGCTAATGATTTCCTAGTGATGTTCAAAGGGATATCATTGACCGTTGGCTAAGAGCCCGACATTTGGGGGGTCTTTTGACCTTGTTCTACCGTACAACGTTGCCGACATTTTTGTCACAAGATTTTTGAATATTGTATAAATACAATGTCTAAGTAATAAATTTATTACTTAGACATTGGCGAAATCATCGCATCGATCGATGGGGCCATATTAAAAAAAGAAGAAGTGGTTCAAATTGGGAACAACAACAAAAGCTAGTTGGCATTTTTTTAACAGTAACTTATAACATGTTTTATGCTTGTTTATTATTAATTATTATAATACCGGTAGGCGCGACACAGCGTGTCACATAAATTAGATTAACTCAACGGCTTCTAACACGCCATGTTTTGTCTGTTTCACATTTTGGTCAAGCTCACTCAATGTCCACTGATATCGTCTTTTTCGTAAAGACGAGTAAAAGAAAATAATAGGTGTTAGGTTCTTGTGCAAGCTCCGTACCTTGCTTGCTAATCCTGCTTCCAAGCAGTGCTTAGTCAGTGTGTAACCCTCTTATTCATCAACGCTCTATTCTTCCTTTCCTCCCTTCCTTCCTTCCTTTTGTAAACCATTTATTTATACTGTGGTGTGACAATACAGAGATCTGCTAACTTAGCAATCGTTTGTCCTTACCTGTCACTTTGACATTTACCTTTCACAGATAAGGACAAACGATTGCTAAGTTAGCAGAGGCCTATAGTAGCTTTTATGAATAAGGGAGTTGGTGTGGAGAAATTAGCAACATGTTGTTTGCCATCTTGTAGCCCTCTAGGCTGACGACGCGTTTGCGATCGGGTCTGGTGCTTCATGAATCATGTCTGTTTGGGTTGGATTGGATTGTGTTGCTTTGTGTACCTTTCGCCTGCTTAGTAGGTCTCAGTTAGTAATCTTATCACATCGTAAGACCCAAATAGATGTTTGTAATTGTACACTTGTAGAACAAAAATATTTACTTTACAATAAAAACGTTAAGCACTTACAAAATAAAAGATTGGCTTTTTTATACTTCTCCTTATTTTGATAGCCCATTTGTATGATGAAACAATTCGGCTTTAGCTATTTCAAATTAACAATAGAACAAGCTTTAAAGTTTCTTTGATCTCCCGACGTTTAATCGTATAAAACTGGCAGCGAATTACAAATGAAATATCAGAATGGAACCGGTGTCCTTCACGAAGCACTTAGAGGAACAATTGTGAAGCATTTTGGTAATCCCGTGGTCACAATGTCGAAACGGTGACACCGCAAAACTGGTGTGTCGTAAGTTTCATGGCGTGTACTTTCGCGCGTTGTGAAGCGAGAATGCCGTAAGTGCCATGGGATACACTGGCGGCCGTAATAAAGTGCCTACACAGTTTTTTTAGGGTTCCATACCTTGAAAGGATTGAACGAAATCCTTATAGGATCAATTTGTTATCCGTTAATTACACATAAACGGAGAACTCACGTATAAAAAGTCGAGTGATGCCGTTTGTCTATGCCCTTTGAGGTATCAAGCTAAAATTAATATCGAATACTCGAACCTGGGAATCCCTTGACGCTGTGAAAAATCGTCAAGTCGAAGGAATTAAAAATTACATTCATTAAAAATCGTAACAATACAAATTGAAACTTCTAGAAACTTGAATGTAGGTAGGTAGCTCTCATACATAACAACTCAGTCACCAATATGAAATGATTTGAAATGATGAAGGTACTGCGTACATTTTGCTCAGGAGCCTACTAACACTGGGTGTTACATATTCGGCCTAGTGTACCAATTATTTTGACACTTATCTTCACACATTACATCTACAACTTTAAATTCGTACGGAAATCTCGGTGCTTCAGTCCGACTCGCACTTGTCGTTTTTTCTAAACGTGGCACCGTTGTCCTAGTCACTAATTTCAGCTTCGTACCATAGTGACATAAGTACTGGTCGTCTAACTACTTAATCGATTGATTGATGGTCAGTGGCCTCAGAACTGTCGTTGCTTGTGTAGAAGCACTAAATAAGGTCAATGACCTAACAGCTGATGTAAAAGTTGCAATGGATGGATGGATTTGCTGTTTGCACAGTCTAGCATCTAGAAAAAGTAGGTACTTTCTCGTTCATTACAGCGTTCAGGGTCGGAATAAAATGTGATTTATTAGGGCTTTGTAGCATTAGTCGTAAGTATGAGGACTTCGTAGATCAAAAAAAAAAAGAATTGATAAAACCAAAAACTACAAATTTTCAGAAAGTTTTTTTTAAATGCGTTCACGATCTTGGTACTTATACTAATTCGTGAATTTAACTATTTTGTAGTTTTTTAAAATTCATGTCTGCAACTTTAAATCATTTTTAAAATAGTGTAACTTAGCTCAAATCATTCATATTTTAGTATTAAGCTCAAATATAAAGTACTAGCAGTTGCCCGCAACTTCGTCTGCGTAGAATTCGTTTATCGCTATCCCGCGGGAATCACGCAATTTTCCGGCATAAAAAGTAGCCTATGTGTTATTCCAGACTATAATCTATCTATGTTCCAAATTTCATCCAGATCGGCCCAGTACTTTTTGAGCCTATTCATTACAAACATACAAACATACAAAAATAGGTACAAATCTTTCCTCTTTATAATATTAGTATAGATTAAGTAGGTACGTGTGTAATATTTGATAATTAAATTCTACAACATACTTGAGCCCACATTCCCGGACAACAATGGATATCAAACCCACCCTTCGAAGGGAAAAAATGTATTGTCCATTGACGAAGTATGAGTGACGTCTTTTCAATGGTCGCCCGCATACACTACTTCGGTTTTATTGCTTAGCCTTTTGTCGAATAAGATGCGTAAAGTAATAATGTACAACCGATTTTATCCCCATAACTAAGGATCATTAAAACTCATAATTTCATGTTGTTCACCAAAAGTTTTCGCTGAAGCCTCGTGGGCACTCGTGTACTTTATAAAGAACAAATAAAATAGTAACAATAACTGCCGAATGTTCTATGTATAGAACAAATTGTTCTAAGAATAGCGATTTGTACAAATATGCTGAAATAATCTCAAAATGTACAAAACTGGTGAATCTTGTCTAGGTTTTAAGCACTATATCTGTTAATATTAAGAATTTCGGGATTCCTGAGTCTAGGACGTGCAGTAGCAACTCTAACTCTGATATATTTGTATATAGTCAAGAGTTGCTACTCCACGTTTTAAGCTAGACTTCCGAGCAAAGCGGCTCTAGCTTCACCGACAGTTCGATAGTAGGTATTATTCAGTAAGAAAATGTATGAAGGAACTTCGAGCGCAGCGTCATTGTCGCAGCGGCAAGTGACGCTGCGCTCGGAAGTTCCTTCATATGTTTTCATACTGTATAACACTATCGCACCGTCGTTGACGCCAGAGCCGCTTTGCTCGGAAGTCTAGCTTTATGTAAAGGGTTGTTTTGACACATTTTAGATATAAAAAAGGATGTTCCAGTCATATTTACGAGTACTATTGGTGATTGATTCGCTGTCGAGACAGGTCAACGTCCAAGTTATGAATGAAATAGTGACAGATACTTAAACTCATACAGATATCGAGTTATGCCGATTATCGACGGATGTGTTAGTAATCAGCTGTGTGAGTCACAAACATTTTTATCTTATAGCTAACTGCGTTGATATTCAAGATTGCGGATTAGAGATAATACTCGTATGCAGATCTAAATAAGAACAAGTACCAAAATATACAAAACTTAAAAAAAAAAATTTCCTTGAATAATCAGAGTATGATATAAATTACTATAATTCTTAATATTTAGCGTTATTCCAACCTTAACACATTTCTGTATTGTAATCATTAATAAATTCTTGATAATAGTGTAGTGTCCCTTTATTAGTGGCCCGAAGTTTACTTCCGAACAATGCAAGGAAACGTCGCTATTTTTAGCCGAATTCCGACAGAAATAGCAAACTAACGTAACACGGCTGACAGGAATGCGGAGGGCTCTTCTAGGTCGAAGTATTAAGATTAGGAATACCTATGAATTGCTGTAAAATAAAAACCGCGTGGGAGTGACTCGCGCACAAGTGGTTCCGCACATAAAAATATGACATTACTCCAGTTCTTAGACTACGACAGTGTCAAACATTGATCTAAAGAGAACATGCGGACTGAAATCCAAACTTAATTTTGCTGTCTTATAAAGCTAAACCCCTATATGTCTACATACGTCTGGTGTTATTCAAACTGTAAATTTTTAGTGGCAAAAAAAGATTGACGGACGATTGACAGACAGACAGATTAACAGTATACGAGTTGATCTAGGATGAGATGTTTTTCCTTTTGATAAGTGACATTAATCTGTTCTTAAGTGTCTATTGAATTCATTAACTATTTTGTTATTTTCTAATGCCAGTATTTAAAGTGCAATACTGAAGTAAATGATTTACTTACACCGTTATCAATAAAAAATACATTTACATTGATTAAACATTTTTAAAAAAATGTTCATCACGCCATCTCTGTGCAGAGAGGTGAACGAATTTGATTACCCAATGAAGCGTGACCGTTATGCACGCTACATTACAATATTGTTTCTGTAATGACATCCAAATTACTGTGGTAAATCGTTTCAGCATCTGGTTGGTATATTGGACTGGCCGTCACGTCAATGGCCTGGGAACACGGTCTAGTCAATTTAGTGTCAGTCATTCGTCAAGATTGGTTTTTAATCCGTAACCCGTATCTACTGTAGGCTGGTCCATAGACTATCGCAGTTTATTTAAATATACTTAAAAGCTTCCTACATACATACATACCGTCACGCCTCTTTCCCACAGGGGTAGGCAGAGACTACTTTGTTCCACTTGCTCTGCCCTTGCTATGAGCTCGTGATACAACACTACATTAACCTTCTCCTTTGCTTGATCCATAACCAACTATCAGCTCAGATAAATAAAGTCTAAATACTCTAAGCTAACTTGGCATGCTCGTAAAATATACTAACCCGTAAAATTTACAAACCCGTTGCAACACAGATAATGTAGTTCTTTGTCTAGCAGAGCCAAACGTCAAAGTAACATAAACAGAACCGATTGTTATGTTATATCGGAAGTCGGAACCTTTGTAAGGGAGGGAGTATTCGGGGGTTTGATTGTTAATAGTCTTTTGTTATTTGTAATAAAATACAGCAGTTAATTTCCTATGTTCATTAATTTGACTAATAAAAGAATTAATGGAAAAACATTTTTATAATAAAAGCATAATGAAAGCTTTTAACTTTTGAAACTGAAGCTGCGCGGCGTTAATAAAATCGTGATTTTAAATGATCTTTTGCCTATTTGCGTTCTCTTTTGTGATTTTGAAATGGTTCATAATAATAAAGATTTATTTGCTATAAACTAAGCGAGTATGCTGCTTTAGTTGATTTGGTGTTGTTTATGTAGGTACCTACATATTTTATTTGAACACTAGCCTTCCCTCCGCAGCTTCGCCCGCGTTAAATTATTTTTCCCGTAGGAATAGGTATATTCCCGCGGTAAAAAGTAGCCTATGTCACTCAGTGATAATGTAGTTTTCTAACGGCAAAAGAATTTTTAAAATCGGTCCAGTAGTTTCGGAGCCTATTCAATGCAAACAAACAAACAAACAATCAAATTTTTCCTCTTTATAATATACTAGGTGTTGCCTGCAACTTCGTCTGCATAGAATTTGTTTATCGCTATCCCGCAGGAATTACGCAATTTTCCGGGATAAAAAGTAGCCTATGTGCTATTCCAGACCATAATCTATCTATGTTCCAAATTTCATCCAGATCTATCCAGCCGTTTTGGCGTGAAAGAGTAACAAACATCCAAACATACTCACAAACTTTCACATTTATAATATTATATAGTAGGATAGTAGGATATATTTGAACATGATGTTTTTGTAATTTATGTATTTTTTTTCAATCAAACCTTTTTAATAATAACCGAGCCTGCTATGTTAATAAAAACAACAATCTTAATCAGCTTCACTAGTGTCTCTGTACATTAGCTTCTCCAGAACGAATCGTGCGCACATAGTTAACCAGTTTAAAGCGGTTATCTCTTAACTAGTTAACGTTAACATCAGCATCGGGGCCGAAGTATTAGAACTATTAGAAGCACGCAAATTGCGGGTAGGTGTGCGCTCTTTAATAGAAGCTGCGCCGGCGTTTGCATTCTGGCACAGCTGTGGTTATTTAACTCGTCCGATGAGGTAATCGATTTCTTGACGAGGTTATGGTAATGTTTGAACTGACTTAACTTAACCGCAAAGTAGGTACGCCATATTTATAATGTATACTTAATTTGTTAGTAAACTTAACTGACTGCAATGGGTAATTTGTTGTTGACTTATTGCTCAGGTAAAGTAATTATGACTGTCCATTAAGTAGGATTTATTGTGGATCTATTATCAAACCTGATGAGAATCTTTTTAATCTACGTTTGCAGAAGTTAGAACGTTAGAATATTAATTGGAGGGAACGTTATGTGAAATAGCTTTTGGAATTTGTTCAGTAGCTCCAGAGGGTACCAGGGGTGTATATGTAGGGACAGCGTTGACAGGCCTGCTACTCAACGGACCCACGGCATCGCGAGAGTTGGGGACAACCGATGGATAAAGGTGGCAGTGGACATCTTCATTCATGAATTCTCATCGCCACATTCCCCCATCTGCCTTTCGTAACTCACGTGCAACTTTCTTCATTCCAGACCCTCAAACCTTCCAGCGAAGACCACTGAGGAAGCGCTCCGACACAAAGCCGAGCATGCCCGCATCATGGAGGCGGCTCGGAGGCGGGTTGAGCGCGAGACGGCGGCGCGACACGCGCGCATGCAGGAGTCGCTGCGCATGGAGGAGCGCCTCGCGAGGCATGCGCGGGAGTGGACGCAGCAAATACTGCCGGAGTGGGGGACCCAGTAAGTATACTTTATTTAACAGGCTTGAATTCGATACAGTGTAGGGTAGTGTTAGCAGCAAACGTGGTCAGCGATGTGGTAGGAAGAATACAATACATTAGGCCACTACTTAGCTAACTTTAGAATGAGACTGATTGGCCAGTCATGCGTGCGAGTGGACGCAGCACATGCTCAGAGTGAGCGAGACAGTGAGTATACTTATATTTCTTACTTGTTCTAACAGGTTTTGTCCGATATTGTGTAGGGTGGTCCTAGCAGCAGCAAACGTGGTCAGCTATGTCGTAGGTAGAATATCTTAAAGGCACCTTGGCTAACTTAGAATTAATAGGGCAGTGTGTGGGGTCTAGGGAGTATTCGTGCTTTGTTCTAAAGATTCGAGGCAGAGGAAGGACAAGACAGCATCTAATGCATTTAGTAATGAAATAGGAAGGATAGCCCCGGACTACTACCTACTCCCTTACATAGAACACAACGTCCGTTTTGACGATCCCGTGTTAATGGTATTAGAGGTCGTCGGAATAAGATCCTAGTCGCATGGACTTGAGCTACGAAAGTTTTACGTTTCATTTAGAAGTAACAGGAGTATCTAATGTTAAAGAGAAAATAATTAATGGTTAATAGAACTTACCTAAGTGACTATCAACCACAATTATACGAGATGTTACATCCGAAGAGATTTAATTTACCATGTAGTCCGTTTTTTGACGTATCGCATCATCACACTGTTCAGATCCGTATCCGGAATTCAAAAAAAAAAAAAAAAAAAAAACTATCACTCACCAGTCTTCGGCCTACCGTCGCCGTTCACCTCATTCGTTTTAGAGTAGCGGGATCTCTCCTGCCACTGCCAGTATTCTGCAACTCTCGGGAAGTTTATGCAACAGGGGAAGGGCGGGATATTAAATCTCTTCGGATGTAACATCTCGTATAATTGTGGTTGATAGTCACTTAGGTAAGTTCTATTAACCATTAATTATACTTCAATGTTACATCCTCGAGATTTAATTTACCATGTAGATGTTCAGCGTCTGTTGCAGAATAATGTACACAATAGGTATATAGTAATTTTGATTTATTCTTAAATCTAATTAAGTTTTATTATCCTAATAAGAATATTTATTGTCTTAATCATTATTTTGATTACAAACAGCGTCTGCAAAACTTATGTCCTCTTCTACATTTAGCAACGGTTGATTATAGAATTTAGCGAAACACAAAGAGTGGCCTGTCCAACCGGCTGTTCTTTTAATCACATCTATAGACACGCCACATCTATTTGCTGCGGAAGTAGACGCGTGGCGTGTGCTATGTGCAGTAAACAAATTTACATTAATACCGCTTTCGCTCAGGGTGTTTTTGACCCAGCGGCTTATAGACTGGGAGCTAGCGTTGTGTTGCGGTTTTTTAATTGTTAATATTAACCTATCTGTATTTGGTAAAGAACGAAATTGTTCAGTAATTTTTAAGTAAGAGGACAAAGTTTTTGCAGGACATATGCGTTCTCTGTCCCTAAAGAACGGTATGATCATTCGTGGATTATGCCTACTTGGGGCAGAGGTCTTAATTAGCTCATCAATAGTTATGATTATGCATGTATTTTTTATACAAATATTATTTATGTTAATCAAAGATAGCGTTTGCACACGCTGTGCAGTGGACAACGCTAGTAAGGTGACAAGTTTCTTAGTGATTTTTTCAATTGACAGATTTTCATTAGGAAACAAGTTTGAAAGGTATTCTAACACTAGATTAGGATTCCATATATCTTTGTACTTGGGATAATTCGGCTTAATTCTAAAAACTCCTTTAAAAAATCGAGTAATACAATCATCATTGCACAGTTGTTTTCCTAGGATCAAGGAAAGCGCAGAACGGTACGAATTTAATGTTCCATAGTTTGCACCATTCTCGAACATTTGTGTAAGAAACTTTAAGATTAACGTTACAGAATTAACATAAATATGTACATCATTATTTTTACAAAATTGAAACCAAGCTTTAAGTGCTGTGTTGTACTGTTTTAAAGTATTTTGAGACAGCGATTTAATCATAATATCGATTGTATTTTCTTCTAATCCATGATTTATATATGCTTGCCGGATAACACTGTACACGCCAGGGTAAGGTTGGGCCATAATGGATGATACTCTCTGCAAGGAGATAACAGAAGCTTTTTATCTGGATTAAAATAAATGGTTTCAGACACAATCATACTTGTGAACAGGGGGTACCAGGGTTGACCTGGCCAATATGGAGCTATAAATATACCTGTGGCTTTGTCATTAATAATTTTTCTAAGGCATTTTAGAATAATTGCGAAAGGCGGGAACGCGTAAAAGTAAAATTGGCCCCATCGCAGTGTAAATGCATCAATATCGAATGCTTCGGGATCACGTTTCCAGGAAATGTACTTACTGCATTTATTATTTAGACGGGATGCAAATAAGTCTATTTGAGGGTGTCCAAACTTACTAACTATTTCCTGGAAACATTTTCCATTCAAATTCCATTCGGTATCGATGTTAGAATGTCGTGAGGCTTTATCGGCTTCGACATTTTCTTTGGACTTAATATATGAAGCGAATATATACAGGTTTCTAGCTTCGCACCACTGCCATATCTCCCGAGCAATTTGATTTAAATGAGGGAATTGTACACCTCCCATTCTATTAATATAGGCTATGGCAGTGGTGTTATCGATTCGCAGCAATATTTCTGTATTAGAAAGGTTTTTGCAGAACGATTTTAAACCCAAATAAGCAGCTAACAATTCGAGGTAGTTGATGTGATTTTTAGACTCCGAGACAGACCAGTGGCCCTTGGCCACTTCCTCGTTACAAACTGATCCCCAGCCGGTTAACGACGCGTCGGTAAAAATTTCTAATTCAAAATTACCTGCTCTGATAGGATTAATGGTATTTTGAATATTTCTAGTCCACCATTGGAAATCAGCTTGTAAATGACGACCTATATTCATTGTTGTATCATAGTCCTCGTATTTTAAAAGAGCTAGATATTTTTCACGTTCAAATATCTTGGTATACATCCAACCATATGCTACTGCGGGGCAAGCGGCTGTGAGCGTGCCTAAGAATTTTGCAAAGTCGCGAATGCGTATTTGATTTTTCTTCGACACAATAGTTACCATATCCGAAATTTTGTCTCTTTTTTCCCTCGGAAGTTCTAAGACCATTTCCGAAGTGTTAATAACCATGCCCAGGTATCTACAATGTTCAGATGGAGTTAGAATGCTTTTGTCATAATTGATTACAAAACCGAGTTTTTCTAAGACATTAATTACCGAATGGACTGTATTGAGACACGACAAGTAGTTATTATTTATGCATAACAAATCATCTAAATAGGCAATGATATTATGGCCTTGCTTTCTAAGTTCAGTTAGTACGGGCTTTAATAATTTGGTAAACACAAACGGGGCAGAACTCAGGCCGAAAGGTAAACAGTTAAATTCAAATAATTTGTCGTCAAAACGAAATCGAAGGTATTTTTTATAGTCTGAATGTATTGGAACTAGAAAATATGCTTCCTTCAAATCTATGGAGGCCATGAACGCATTTTTAAATACTAATTTTGTAGCTGTTCTAATGTCCTCCATTTTAAAGTGTTGTTTGACGATGAATTTGTTAAGTTTCTTTAAGTTAAGAATAAATCTTTGACTACCGTCACTTTTTGGGATAAGAAATATAGGAGAGATAAACTGATCTGCGCAATCTACACATTGAGATATCGCTCCTATATTTTGAAGTTTAGAAATAACAGTCGACATTTCTTTTTTAGAAAATGGCGGGTTAGACGGCTCCACAAGTTGATAAACCGGCATGTCAAAAGGTATCTTATAACCCGTTACATAGGATAGTATCAAAGGATCAATCGAAATGTTTTCCCATTCCGATAAGTAGTATTTAATTCTGCCAGCATGTGGTGGTACCTCTAACGACGGGTCCTCCTGTCGGTGCTCCTCGCCGCCGGTCGGGGCCGCGCTGCCGCCGTGCCCCTCCTCGGCGCCCCCGGCGCAGGCGGCGCGTAGGGTGCGCGGGCCGGCGGTGGCGGCGCGCGGTTCGCTGGCTGCTGTCGAGGAGGCGCTCGCGGGTTTCCCTGCTGAGGCTGCTGCGAAGTCTGTATTTTCTTGAAAGCTGGTATAGGTTTCTTAATTTGTTGGCTTGATTTTTCTATCGATTTAGAAGTCTTGATGTTCTCACCTAATTCTTCACCGAACAAGTATTTATCTCTTTTGACTCCTTTTATGATGTTAAAAAAGCTTTTATCTAGTATAGGCACGATGAGGCGCCTTCTGTTGAGGGTTTCCTCATAATGTAGGTCTAGCAATATTTGACTGACCTCGGATAACTTTTTTATAATGTCCAATTTGCTCATATCAGATTGTATGAGATCTTTTGTAAGATTCACCAAGCCGGCGATGCCGGTACCCAGTTGATTTTGCGCAGTTTCCAGCCGCTTGTCACGGCTTTTAACTGGATCATTTAAGATTGAGGCGACTTCCAGATTGAGTTTCGGTGCTTTAGCTAGTACGAAATTTTCTGGTATTAACATTTTTGCCATCAGCATCTCCTTCTGTTCTTTGGCAAGCCCGTCCAGTAATATTCTACCCCAGCGTTCAGAGATCTCTGCGGGGATTCTATCGCCTAAGGGCACGTCGACCTTCTTAGCTTCTCCTAACACATTGAGAATCTCCTCCGAAATCCCAGGAGCGGGAAGATCATTAGATGTAGTGGACGTACTAGGTCCTGGGTCATTTGAAATGGCGGATGTACTCGGCACTGGTTCGGGAACTTTAGTGACAACCGATCGTACAGCGGCGTCGTTGTCGTCCCCTGCGACGCTCGACGTGGCCGGCTGCTCCATGTCCCACAAGGCCTCTTCGACCGTCAGGTCGTGTAACGACGGGGACGGCGTCACGGACCTTGCGCCACGGTCTGCGGGTTCGACCGGAAATGTTAAAATAACATTTAAACATTCACTATCAGAATGACATCGCGTGCCACTACATTAAGATAGCGAGAATTAATGCAATCAGTTGTTGCAATTTGATTACTTTCAGGATGACATCGCGTGCCACCACGTTAAGAAAGTTAAGCGCTGGTCCCGTTTTATTAAAGGAGAACTTGAATTGAAAAAACAGAATAGTCAACTCGTCTGAGGGTAGGTACTTACCGTTTTCACTGTCGTAGTACTCGTCTGCACTCGAACGCTCCTTTTGTGACAAATATCGTTTTTCTAAACGACGTAGTTTACGAATAAACTCTTCCTTAGTTTTTTCACGCTTTCTTTTACCCATTTTGGAGAATAATAACGCGTATAAAACTGATACAAATTAATTTTTGCACGAGCAGTCTGGATGATGCGACACACGAAAAACGAATGAGGTGAACGGCGACGGTAGGCCGAAGACTGGTGAGTGATAGTTTTTTTTTTTTTTTTTTTTTTGAATTCCGGATACGGATCTGAACAGTGTGATGATGCGATACGTCAAAAAACGGACTACATGGTAAATTAAATCTCGAGGATGTAACATTGAAGTATAATTGCTTATAGTGTTACAGTGTTAAATTATTTTTATACAAATTAAAAGTTTTTTTTTTTTTTTTTATTCTGATTTTTGACAAGGCTTTGGTCACTCCAGGTGATCATGTCAGCCTCACGGGTACCCACACAGTTCCCTATTTGAGGGACAAATCAATGAAATGGTACATACTAATTGCCTTATCTGATAATGGCTCCGCTAGCCAGCAATTCACCTGGCCGTTATGCATGGGGCCAAAACCCCCTAAAACTCTGCTTCTTAAGTCCGAATTCCGGGCACACTCTATCAGCAAATGGGACAAGTCATCGATTTTCAAGCAATCCTCACACAATGGTGAAGGTTTGATTCCCAGCATAGATAAAAACTTGTTAGTAGGGATGTGTCCGGAACGAACTCTAAAAGCAGAGATTAAAAGTATTTGAAGGACAATAGGAAATATTAATCAGCAATTTGTACGTACGGGTGATCAATAATACAAAGAATTAATACACTTCCTACACGTCACGTACGCACCATGCGTAGGCAGTTTGTTAATTATTCAATTCTACGTTCTTTGGTAACAATGGCTACAATCGAGTATACCTCTTGACAGGACATTATTTTATTCGTGCATCCACTAGTAAAACTATTGAAATGTCTCATCATATTTACTTTAGATAGTGAAGCATAATTAAAACAAAAAATATTTTTGCAAATTGGTCGCCAAGGTCTCTTTTACATGTCTTTTTTGAAACTACCAGCGCATTCGGAAATACCATCATTGCCAAGAAGAATGCGCCGCAAGAATCTTGGCAGAAAGTCATTTTTCAATCATCAATCATCAATATCATCAATATCATTAATCAATACATAGTATAAAATAAAGTCGCTTTTTCTGTCCCCGTGTCCCGATGTATGCTTATATCTTCAAAACCACACAACGGATTTGGATGCGGTTTTTTTTAATAGATAGAGTGATTCAAGAGGAAGGTTTATATGTATAATACATGCATAATATACCGTGCGAAGCCGGGGCGGGTCGCTAGTTAAAAATAAATTACATTATACGACTACAATACTTAAATTCTACTTAAATTAAATACATTTCTAAAAGGGATGTATAAGGTCCCCGAGCCTTAAATTATATTAGTCTATAGTAGAGATGTATAAGCATAACAGTTGTAACGCGTACGCATAACAATTGCTTTGAAGAAAAACCAGACAGTCACGAATTTGTGATGTACCTACTAGTCTTCTAAAAAATGCCCACTACTTTCTCTCCAGACTGTGTCAAGGTCAATACGTGAGCAGAGTTCGTGGTCCGTTCACGCTTTGGAAAATTTCTTTTGGTAAATATCAAAGCAAGTGCTGTACATGACTATGCGGTCATATTTTATTTATACTGCACACACGACGTTTTTGTATTTCACATACATAGATAAATCACGTCTTTATACCTTACGGGGTAGACAAACATTGTATTAGTAAGTGAAGCGAAGGATACCGGTTGCAGTTAACTTTGAGGTCGACGTCAAAATTCAGAGGTTGGGAAGCGACCCGATTTTGGTCGTGTTGGCGTGTTTTGCCGACGTTTGCCAGATCCTGGAGGGGATGTTCAAGTCACTGCTACCCGAAGGGTAGATCATATAGGCATCTTATTGAGCTGGGCTGGGGCTTACAACAGAAACACTCTATGGTTAATTAACTCGCCCTAAAGAATAAGTAAAGTTAGCCCGAATTCGTAGCAAAGTAAAATGGACTCATTGAACTTGTGGGCATTGGGTCAACGTCGTGACATTGAAACTTCACTGACATCCATTAGTTTTATTGCGTCTACAATGTTGCACTCCACAAGAGGGTCAGTTGCACGCAGATGACTATAGCTTTTTAGAGCAAACATCATTATCATTATATTTTGTCGTAGCTGATATAGTATGTACTAACTACGTAAGATTAGATTGGCGCCAAAAATACTGAGACGAAACTCAAATATTTTGGTTGAAAAAGAAGCATTAAGGTACCTACTGCTTTCCAATTTGCGTCTACCTGGTCCTGACTCCTGACATATATACAAATACAATACAAATACTGAACAAACAACAACAAATCAGTACAAAACAATACAGAATCAAAGAACAAAGTAGACAATAGGTGCTATGCGTATTACGTTCTTTTGCGTTCTATCTATTACTATACTCTATATTTGTATTCGAACTCTTTACAGCAAAGAAAAAAATAACTTCAACCATTATTAGATTACCTATTCTATTGCAATTGGTTTTTTTTGTCATATTAAAGTTTTGGTTTATATTCGGTACAATGAGAACGCGAATACTTTTTGTGTTTATTAGCATTACAACAATGACGGATAGACAGACACTCTCTCTTTCCCGCTTTGTTCATTGTTTTGCCAATTGTGATTGTATGGAAACAATAAAGTGTACTCGTTTTGGTGAAATATGGGCTGTGATCAAAGTAGAACAGCTTTCGTCTGTCGGTTGTTTGTTTTGTTATTATATTTTGTTATTCTTTTGTGTTGTCAAGTATTAACACACTGAGTGTGCAAACTGGGCTACACGGAAAAAAAAACTTAGCTGTGGTAACTAGGAATTAGTTGGCGCAGCTAAATTCCTTCGAAACTATAGGGACATCGAAGTATTTAGCTATCGTTGCAAAGAGTTTTTCGCTACCGAAACTTGGCTGTGATAGCAAATATTCTTAGTTGTGATCACTTAGAAGTTTGGGAAACTTAGCAGTGACTGCTAATCATATTAGCTAAAATTAGTTGTGACTGCTAAGTATATTAGCTATATTTAGCAGTGACAGCTAATTTAATTAGCAATATTTAGCGGTAGCTGCAAACAAATTTGCCGTAGCTGCTAATTACTTTAGATGTGACAGTCAAAATAATTCGTTGCATCGGCGAAAGTGTTGGCTGTAGCAACTAAGTTAGTTTGATACTCTATCGCATTTCTTTAGCGGTATTCGACAACGAGTTTAGCTGCAGCTGCTAAAAGGGTTTGTTACTATAAGAAAGACTTAGTTGTGAGATGTAATCAAGTTAGTTGTAGCTGCTAATTAAGTTTGTTACAGTTACTAAGAGTCTTAGTTGTGGGATGTAATCAGTTTGGCTGTAAGTACTAATTGGGTTTGTTACTGTAACCAAGAGTCATAGTTGTGGGATGTAATCAATTTAGCTGTAGCCTCTAATTGGGTTTGTTACTTTAACTAAGAGTCTTAGTTGTGGGATGTAATCTGTTTAGCTATAAGTGCTAATTGGGTTTGTTACTGTAACTAAGAGTCTTAGTTGTGAGATGTAATCAGGTTAGCTGGAGCTGCTAATTAAGTTTGTTACAGTTACCAAGAGTCTTAGTTGTGGGATGTAATCAATTTGTGGCCCGAGGAAGCGACCGCCACTGCGATACGGCAACCCGTGCACACACCTGCAAAGTCTGATAGACCGGGCCCGTTAACGTCCTAACGAATTAGAAGCAGTAACGTGCACACTAGGCTACTCAGACTCGCTTCCTGTGTCTGTTACAAGATAATCATTCAAAATCATCTCGGGTATATATGGACGCTCGGTCAACCAAACGATAGCGCGATGTAACTTGCGCGCAGCGCCATCTGTTGGCGTATTTCGTAAGCTCAGTTGCTGTTGGCCTTAATACTTATCGTTTCTGTGTCGGCCATACGATACCGCGTTCTATTGCGCGCGGCGCCCTCTAGCGGGTTATCTTATAAATAATGACGTCATGCTACACATGTAATTTGTACGAAACTTTCATTCAATTAGTTATGGCAGTTACATTTGTAACATAAAGGTAACTTCTTGTGCAAAATATCTTTCAAATTTGAAAGCATTTTAGTCCATTGTGTTGTGGCAATAAAACGTTTTTTAGTACTCCTGGCTTTGTTTCATTTAGGAGAAGGTTTTGGCATTTTAACATACTTCATGAAAATGATGTTCTCAGTTCCATTTTTCAGTTTAGAAAATATACATTCTAAGATGTAATTTAATTCAATGATGCTATTGAATGTTTCAATAAGTTCAGTTTGCAAGGTACCTGCAGTGTCTATAGTGTTATTTCACAGCAACATTGAAACTGTGACGTTTATGATACCTCAAATTTTATATGTTGCAAAAAGAATATTGCTGCAATAATAACACCATAAGTTTCAGATAACTTTGACTGCAAATTGCCTGTAATGTTTTTTATGAAAGTTTCAACAACGTATAAAATACTTATATTTCAAAATGTAAATTGCTGCAATAATAACACCATAAGTTTCAGATAACTTTGACTGCAAATTGCCTGTAATGTTTTTTATGAAAGTTTCAACAACGTATAAAATACTTATATTTCAAAATGTAAATTGCTGCAATAATCATATTGAAAGTTACAATAAGTTCTGTTTACGAGGTAACTGCAATGTCTATAATGTTATTTCATAGCAACATTGAAACTGTGTCGTTTTTGGTACTTTTAATTTTATAGGTTGCAAAAAGTATATTGCTGCAATAATATTGTGAAACAATGTTCGAAGAAAACACTGTTCGGTATCATTTTCGGTTTCTGGAACGAATTTTCTTTTCATACTTGCCATTAATGTTCAAATGTCCACGCGACGCACGCCCACCACACGGAGAATATTGCAAAAGAATGTCCCTATCAACTAATATAATATTGCTGTTCATTGCAAAGTAAATTTGTTGGTGCGACTAAGATTCTTAGCAACATTAGCAAAAAAATATTTAGCAGTTGCAGCAAATAATATTAGCTACAGTTTGTGAATAAGTTAGTCAAAGCTGCAAAAAGTTCTTGGCTGCCACACATAAGTCTGATTTGCTACGACTGCTAATATAATATTGCTGTTCATTGCAAAGTAAATTTGTTGGTGCGACTAAGATTCTTAGCAACATTAGCGAAGGATATATTAGTAGATGAATCAGAAAAAAATTAGCAGCCGTTGCAAAAATGTTATTAGTGATTGCAAAATGTATTTATCAAACGTATCAAAGATATTATCTGCTGTCTAACACATGTAAAATTAGTAATAGTAACGAAATTTTTATCCACTATAACTAAGAATTATTAACGGTTACAACTAACAGCAATTACTAAATTATTTTGTTGATAAATTAGCTATAGTTGCTAATCAATTAGTACTGTTAGCAAATTATTTGAAATTCGTTTAGCTAAATATCGTTATCAGTGGTAGCTAACTGGTTTTAGTTGCTATAGACATGACCTTGTTACAGTTGCAAACAAATTGTATGCCACAGCAAAGAAAATTTCAGCAAAGGGAGCTTAGCTATCACGGCTAATTCATTTCTCTCCGTGTATGAGACGTAAAATAAACAATAAACAATACGAATAATTTGCTCGTTTTTTTTAGACAAGAGTGGTTAGATATTTCGGTTTCATGGTGCATCAGTATGAATACTGCAATGTCGTACATATTCAATTTGTTAATAAATAGGCAAGTAAATATGGTAACATACTCTGACAGGTCACTTTTCTTACAAATTTGTAATTGCTCGTCAGTGTATATTAAATCCGTACTTAACTTTGTGTAGGAAAGTCTATGCTGGCAAGGCATTTGCAATCTCGCCGTTTTAATATCTTAAGTGTTAGGAAGAAGAAAATACCGACAGGTTTTCCTTTTTTATTGCTTCGTTCTCCTTCTGCCGGGCATGAGTTCTTTTAACAAGGTTCTTTTGTTCTTTACAGAAAAAACGCGAAACGCACTCAAGAACTGTGGTGGAGCGGGCTTCCTCCCTCGATCCGCGGCCGAGTGTGGCAGCTGGCCATCGACAACAAGCTCAAGATAACCCACGACATGTACCAGGATTACGTATCCAAAGCCAAGCAGAAACTCCACGAGGCCCAGTTACGAAGGAAACGGTTAAAAATCAACAAGGGCAGCTGTGGCTGCGAGGCCGAGAAAGAACTCTCCAGAAGCGACGAGAAGATCGAAGAATCGGAACAAAAGACTGACGAACCACGATTGGGACTGCCTAGGAACTTCAGCGAGCAGAATTTGAAATCGCACGCCGCTGGCGCGGGACCAAAGAAGTGTTGTTCGAAATCGAATCCTAATCTGCTCGATTATAGCGACGAGTGTTCGATGGAGCTGATACAACTGGATATTGCGCGGACTTTCCCCCATTTGTGCATATTTCAACCTGGCGGGCCGTATTTCGATGTGCTGCATGAGTTGCTGGCTGCGTATGTGTGCTATAGACCGGATATTGGGTACATACAGGTTAGTCATCTTATTTTAGATCTCAATAATACATCGACAATGTTTAACTATTAACTTAAAATGCGTGCATTTTTGGTACTATACAGAAATATTTTTAGCAAAAAATTCCCCTTTAATAAAGAGTAGAAATTAAGTGAAAAAGCAAATTTTCACTAGGACCAAAATTTTCTCGTAACATGCATACATACATAAATCACATCTTTATCCCTTACGGGGTAGACAGTGCCTAAGGTAACAAGACCTAAATGCCACGTTTATCATGTTGTGGGCGTATAGGTGGAAAGAGGAATCAAAATAGTGATGGGTTGCTAGCCGCATCGCCTATAACGTGATTCCTATGCCCATCCCTTGATGGATTATTACCATCTGCGCGGGAGGAGAAGCAACTGGTACATACTATGATTTTTCTTTACTTCCAGACCAGCATGGAAGCAAATTTTTTTCTCGTAAAATGTTTGAATATGGCAACATTTTTTTATGAAAAGTTTAGTTCCGGTTTCCTCTAACTTTACTGTCGGACAGCTATCGCTGCTAATAGTTCATACAAAACTAGCAAATAACCGGCGATAACTTAATATAAAATTGAACATAGTGAAATATAAATTACATTTGTGGGCGTCTGAGTACAGCCATTCAAATTGTTTTTTTTTTTATTAGGGTATGTCATTCATCGCGGCAGTGCTGATTCTCAACATGGAGGCGCCGCAGGCGTTCGTCTGCTTCGCGAACCTGCTCGACGGGCCAGTACTTCGCGCTGCTTTCACCAGAGATGGCGCTACTATGCAGGTACCACAGAACCGAAAAACAGTGCCTACAAGGGAGGGGGCATGAGTCAGATCGGGAGTTTATGGAGCCTTGTGCTAATATTACTTAGGAAACTGCCTAATTAATCAAGTATATAATTAGGTACTGGGTCCTTTATGTACACTCCGTGAGCTCCTAGAGCGACAATCGGGTTTCGGGTACCATATCTTATGAGTGAGTGAAACAGCAAAACAGTCCCGAAGGTCTTTTTGAATGCTATCGTACAGTACGGACGCAGCCCAAAAAGCCCTTATGAGTCTGCCCTTCTATGCTTAGTTTGGCAATGTCACTTTTATTTATGACACAGATGGGCGAGTAAGTTGGCGTACTTACGGCTTGAAGACTTTACTCGCCTGTATTTTACTCTAAAAGTACGCGTATGACTGACACACAGGCGAGTAAAGTGGTCGAGCCGTAAGTACGCGAACTTACTCGCCCGTCTGTCACCCACTTTATTTATTGATTCTAGGAAAATATAAAATATTTTTTTTGAGTTTGCCTCGTTAAACGTTACTTATTATACGTTACTGGGGTGCAATAATATTGATAAAAATAGTACATTACTACATGGGCCGGGAAACAAGGAGTTGCCGGCCGATAACATTAGACCGCCGAGCTTGAGCGAGAGATATTTGAGGCTGGCAACCCCTTTTCCCGCCGAGGTACGTGCAGTGTTTTTCTCAAAAAAAATAATTAAAAAGTAAACTACGATGGCTATGCGATGCCCCACTGCACGGCACTGCGTCCCGTTGGCTACCTTTTGAACATGGAACACTACAGTAAAACTCAACCTCTTTTCCCATTCCAGCGACTATGGAAAGCCTACACGACTCTGCTGCGGCACAACCTGCCGGCGCTGGCGGATGCCGTGGCCCCGGAGCTGTACCTCCTGGAGTGGCTGTACACCGCCTTCGCCAAGGCCATGCCTCTGGACGCCGCCTGCCGCGTATGGGACGTCTTCCTACGGGACGGGGGCACGTTCCTCTTCAACACAGCGCTAGGTAAGCCTTTATAAATATACACTGCTCCAAAACTTATAGAATCCGTACGGGATTGATCCCTAGATATTATGCTTGGGGAAGAGGCACGATAGAGAGATCTCCAGGTAGATGCTATGGGTATGGGTACATCGCCTGGGAATCGGATGTCTGAAGGAAGAGAGTTGGAGGTTGTATATATGTACCCGCCTTAAGAAACTTCGATAGCGTGATATAGAATATGGGTCACTAGCGTTGGCTACTCGTGCGTCGTAGCAGTTTATTACCCATTCTTAAATAAGGTTAGGTATACAATCTTTTTTTCTGACTGTACTTTTTGTTGACTGTCGCACTGTCAGCTATCCTACACATGTGTACCAAATTTCTAGTAAATGCGATCATGAGGAGTGACTCCAATTTGACTTACATGATTTTACCTGATCAAACGTACATACATACATTGGAAGTTAAATTATAGCTTGTAAAAAAGACAGGGATACTCATCCGTGGTGTAGAATAAAAGCTCTTGCAATTTAAATAGATTTGCATCACATAGTTAAGATATCTGTCTCTTTCCTCCCAGGTATTCTCCACCTCTACCAAGAAGAGCTGAAAGCCATGGACTTCATATCAGCCGCGCAGTTCCTCACCAAACTGCCCGAAGACCTGGACCCAGAGGCTCTGTTCAAGAGCATATCATCGGTCACCATGACCCTCGACGGTATGTCTTTCGAGGAGCTGGCGACTTGCTGCGAAGTTGACAGCAGCTTAGATGATGACGTCACAGTTAGGTTATGATACAGGCGGTGGTCTGTGTGGGAGCTCATTGATGCTCTCTCCTTCAGAGTCAAGTTATAACGTGCTGGGAAGAAAGAATGTTGATAGAAGAAGGTAAAGTACTCTATAGATGTCTAGCAAGAAATGATGTTAGGAGATGACCAGAGATCGGATATTCGAGCGCTTAGATCCCTAAACTTCAGTTCACGACGTGGTTAATATGGACATTCCTTTTTTTAATCCCGGATTCTTGTGTTTTATACTTACTCATTTACATATACTTACGCTTTTAAGAGAGTTGTTCCCAGAGTTTTCCCCGTCTAAGTTTCCTTTTTAAAGTGTAATTGCATTTTAATCAAATTACACTTGAATGGAGCATTTCTACATTTATTTCACTTTAGACTTTTAACGATTGATCTATTTGGTATTCCGGGGTTTATATTCATTTTAATTTATTTAGAACGACATGTCCATACTAGTCTGTTATGCTAAAAAAGAGAAGTTTTACCGAGTATCTCATCTCTGGAGATGACTACAATAAGACTGGGGGGTTTTAGGATAGGTACATACGTAGCGTAACCGTCATCAGATAAAAATTGCTGTGCATTCTCATGGCATCAAACTGAATGATGATTTTGGTACCCACACTTTTTTTTTAAACGCGTGGTTGTCAAAAGTCCAATCAAGCAGCGGCGTGTCTTCAAACTAAACTTTTAAGCGAGCCCAAGTACTCTTTACCAATAATAGGAAGAGACACTCATATTGCCTTGATTTAGGCAAACCGCCAGTCGAGTTCTATAAACGCCAAGCCACTGCGACCAAGTTTTTTTTAATGTTGCCAGTCTTCATTTCTTTCCGATGCTGTGGAACTGCATTTGTATGTACACTTTTGGGTTTTTCGTCAATCTAAACAGTAATGCGAGCTATAATGACGGGTCACTCGATCACTTTGATAAACAATGACTATTGTTAAACTCTGTTCCCTACAGTATGTGACGTGCCTTGGATTGAAGTAGGGTTATTTAATGAGTGATAAGAACTTTAGAGCTAGTCCAGTGTAAAAACAAAAGTAATGATAAATTTATTATTTTATCGCCCTTGGCATTCTTTTCGGAGTAACAGTTGATAAAAATATTATCTAGACGTTTTCGAAACAATGCATATACTAACCTACAGTTTTATAGGTTACAATTTTGTTTTTGTTTTGAATTAAAAATACACACTCGTTATATCAAAAATCAAGATAATTTATAATGTTATATTGTAAATAGTTAAGCTAATTTATGTTGTATTTAATAATACAACTTCTAAATAGTTAAACTTTAAGTTTCAAATGCAGTGAATCTCACAATTTACTCTTCGACTGTAACTTTAAAAATCGTAGAAAACTCAAAAGTTGCTGTGATTTTTAAAATGTTTTTAATATTTATTAACATCCCACTGCTGGGCATAGAATGGACCCATCGCGCTAGTACAATGCGGGTTGGAGTTTTTTTGCTAATATTTATTGTAAATAGAACTATATCTGTGTGTTTTTAAAATTATATTAGAACAGCTTATACAGAGCTGTCTCTCACTTGTTAAAATTAGGCTGACCGCATTCTTGCGATTTTTTGTTTTATTTTTAAATCTAAATTACTTGTTCGAAAACCCAGTCAGTCTTGAAGATTTCATATTATCCTCGCTACTTCTATACATATATCCCTCTATGAAATAATATGCGGTCAGTCTTACACATTTGTAATTACATTTTGTAAATAGATAAACTTTTTAAAATATTACAAAATATGTAAAGAAAATAAGCCTTAATCAAGAGTGTTAAAGTATAATTATATAAAACATATCATATTCTTTAGAATTGTAAGAACGATAATCTTCATGTACCTGCCGATATGGATATTTAAATATTTGTGTAGAACATAATATATATAAGTTTAATAATTTAATAATCTATAAGAATATGCGATAAATCACCTAGAGAGGTAAACGTAGGCGCAGCGTATACGTTCTGTGTATTCAACTTCTGTTGGGTTTAAAAACGAATTCATAGTAAAACTATAGCCAGGATTTTTTTTCACATACTACCAGTTACAAATTAAACAAATCATGATTGGCAATACATAGTTCTTGAGTGTTCTTGAGTGGAGACCGCGACTCGGCAAACGTAGTGTAGGACGCCCTTCGGCCAGGTGGGATGACGATCTGCGAAAGACTGCAGGCAGATGCTGGATGCGTCAAGCTGAAGACAGGGCGCTATGGCGCTCATTAGGGGAGGCCTATGTCCAGCAGTGGACTAATATAGGCTGATGATGATGATGATGATGAATACATAGTTATCAAATATTGCTAAAATATAATGTGCTAAAAGTGAGATCAAACATAAATTAATCTAAAGTGGTTAATTCCGTTTAATAATAGATTAATTTCGACACTAACGCTAAAAGAAAGTTACAAAAAGATACTACACTGAGAAGGCTTCGAGCTCCCATGATTTACTTTCACGCGGTCGATTATCGCATTAAAAAGTCCACTCAAATAAAAACCGTAGTGTAACAAAATCAGTGCCACATTTTCCTATTCGGTATTATTAAACTCGACCACATTCTAAATTGAGTCCCCCTTTTGATAAATTTGAACAATCAATCCTACTTGATAAGTATGTGGTCATTTTATGTAAATAAGGGCGTCAATTATAATAATAACTATTTTTAAATGTAAACGGAATCATCGAGTAGTAGAACCGGCCTAATAATTAGTGAAATATCGAATCTTTCGAAATATGCTATTTAATTGTATAGGTATAGATATGTATTCTAACTTATATTTTATTCTAGAGCATGTAGATATTTTAAATTTGGCTGTTAAATTCAACCCAGTATAAATTTTCTTTGCTTTGCCCGCTGGCGTTTAAAATTGACTTTATTTGGTGTATAATATAAAATGAGATTAATTATGTCGTTAGATTTGGTAAAAAAAGCAATTTTATGTCATTTCTAAATGTAATAAATTTAACTGTTTAGTAATTTAATAAGTTTCAGCTTTAATAATTTTCTAGCCTTAATTCTTGCCTCCAGATTTCTAGGAACTGCATTGTTTTCTGAAAAATATGTAGAAGTTTTATCTGCTCACTATTTTGACACACTGCAAAATATAATGATATAATGATGGGAGAAAAATATAATATAGCTTGCAAATTCAGTTGCAAAACATAGTTACAAAATTTACAAAATATATTATAGTCTCCAATAGAATATTACTTTATGAAAAATTCTTATTTATTTTCAATATCTTCTTCTATATAAATAAAAATGAATCGTCTAAATTTATTTACGCGGATAACTTCAAAACGGCTGCTCTGAATTGAATAATTCTTTTTTAGTTGTGTTTGCTACTATATGGACAAGGTTCGTATAAAATAAAATTTTGAAAAAAAAAATACTGGAATGGGGGAGAAGCCGCGGGCAACAGCTAGTTTTAAAAACCGTAAGGCACGAATATAAAATTTGTAGACTCTTGGAAAGAAGCACGTCTACGAAGTTTTTAGTGACAGTAACAAAACTTGTAATACTATAACAAAAAGATAACAAATAGGTATGATAAATGAAATATTGGAATATTATAGAATTGGAATAAAATTGTTCTTCGGAAAGAAGCTGTTACTGTACCAGATAACTTTGTAGTTGTTAGGATAGATTGTATTTCAAGAGATTTTAGTCGATTTTCAGTGGACTGACTGCTCTTGGAAACTTGTTTATTACACTTGTGATGTGGACTGATATTATATTGTATGTAATGTATTGTATATGAAATGCCATCTCAAGTAGCATAGTTTTAAATCTCGCATTGTAAATAGATTTTATTGCAACTAGAATTTGCCCCAAAATTGTGCGGTATTGTAATGCATGTAATTTTATTGTAAAATAAATTACAATTATACGGATTGAAAAGTATCTTTTATTTTTTTCCTGTAATTTACTTAGCATAGTGATAACACACATTTCGAAAATACAAAATATAAGTACTTAGATAAGATATCCAACTCCCAACTCCATAATATTGCTGCTAACCATTATTTCGACTGCTTCTCGCGGGAATTTTGCTCATTCTCAGAATGAAAAGCTTATCTTAAATCATGGATACTTTTTTTATTCAGCCATCCAGAGATTACCCCACATACAAATAAACACAAAGTTTACCTTTTCAATACCTACCCTTCTTACCTGCTGTGGGTGGTGTAGGGTTATAGCACGCGTCACGGAATGACGAGGATCCGGGTTCGATTCCCGGCCACAGCTTTGCTTTTCGGATTTTTCTGTAAGTTCTAATTTTCGGTGTCGTTTAGAAATTTACCCTTCTTAGTGTCCATTAACAATTTTTTTTTTTTTTAATGTTAGAGAGGCCAGACAAACGAACTAGTGGGTCATCTGATGGTAAATGATCACCACTGTCCATAGACCCCCGCAGCGCTTTACGCGATGCCAGTGCGTTGTCGGCCCTGCAGAAAATTGTACACTCGCCTCTTAAAGGCACCCAGGTCGTAACTCGATGGGAAAACATCATGTTAAAACGTGTTACTGGCACTATTCTTGCACACATTTCATTGTTGACATGTTTTTTGTTGACTTTACTGGTACTGTCATCCAAATATCCAAATTAGCTTATTGTACCAAAGTTCCAGTCAATCACGAGTGTGGGTGAAAACGTAAACGCTTCACTTTGTTTTCTAAATATTTGCAAGTTTGTTCCTCTTTGTATAAAACATCGTAGGGAATATTCTTACCATGTACCTACTTCCAGTAAAGAATTTAGTAATATTTGAAATCGTACTCCTAAGTTACGTCACTTCAACAACGTAATCGTCCAAGGTTATAAATGACGTAACGTTTCATGGGGTGCGACGCCGTGACGTCATTGCTAAATGTTGTGACGTAACAAAGTTTACCAACAGAGTAACTACTATGGAATGTTATATAAATAAATATGAGGGAAGAGCTCACACAAATTGACCTACTCCCAAAGTAAGCGTTAGTAAGGCTTGTATTATGGGTACTATACAACGATATACATACTTATATAGAGAAATACACACTTAAATAGATAGAAACATCCATGACTCAGGAACATTTCGTGCTCATCACACAATTATATGCCCTTACCAGGATTCGAACCCGGGACGCTTGCTTCGCAGGCAGCGTCACTACCAACTAGGCCAAATTATCAGGTTATCACTTAAATATAACCAATATTAACTGGTATTGCCATAGATTTTAATTGATTTTAAAACTTCCTGGCACCGATTTCGATGATACAAAGCTGCTATGTTGCTTCAGGCTATGCTTACCTGAAGATTAGATTTCAAGATTAGCGTGAACAAATAGACAGACACAGACCCATTTGCTCGTTTGTCATTATGGCATAACAATGAACTACTGGCTAGCCAGATTCTTCAATAGCACCGCAGGGGGCCACCCCACAACGCATCTACGCCGTAGGCTCTACGGCGTAGAAGGCTACACGTAGGAGTGGAACAGGACTTCTTCCCCTCTCATTTTGATTCTTTTTTTAATATCTCCATTTTATACGATTACGAATTGGTTACGGTTGAATGTTTTGAAACAACTACAAATAATTAGGTAGAAAAAGTAAAGCGACCCATTTCAAAATAAGACACTGTTGCATTTGAAACCTTTCATATAGTGAACGACTTTTGTTTTTAGATGGAATGGCAAATTATTTTGGAATGCGTCCGTTTTGTATTTAATCAACGAATAGTGGACCAATTATTAACGAACAAGTAAATTTCGTAACATCTCCTTGGTCACGTTGCGTGTTCGGTCCATTTTAGTGAACAATAGTTAGGTTTTGTTAATTATTTAGCCATTTTTCTATTGCCGCAGTTGGTTGTTTAGACAGCAAAAAAATAGAGGGTACCTAGATCGAAAAAGTAGTGACATGTTGTTTGGGTAAAAATTATGTGGGTATAAATATGGTGGATATCTAGTTAAGATTTATTTTTAATGTGTGCGTTTTGTATGTTTGCTTGGTAAGTAGTTGTGCTTGATATAGATGGTGTACTACTACTCGTAGTAGGTAGGTAGTAGCGTTGAGAATTAACTCGTATAAAGTTTCAAACGCGGCCTCATGCAGGACTTCCTCTACGTAGAATTATAGGTACATATAAACCTTGCTCTTGAATCATCATCTATTAAAAAACCGCATCAAAATCCGTTGCATAGTTTTAAAGATCGAAGCATCCATAGGGACAGACAGCGGAAAGCAACTTTGTTTTATACTATGTAGTGATGTGGAAAAACTGCTGGATCAGGACGACGGCTTTCGCATGAAGACGTATGTGAAGCACGCACAAAAAAAAACGTTAACATTACCGAATAACAATTAAATATTTTAAAAATTTAGCTTATTTATTGCTACTTAGGTACCTACCTATACAAATTATTAAGTAGTGTCAGCAAAGCAAAGTGTACATTTATTGCAAATAATGTTTTAGTACCTACCTATGCTTAAGTTTTAGAGTTGAGAGAAGATTAACGATAGCTCCTCATAGAACTGGAGGTTTACCACAATCGCTTGATGCGTGCAGAGTTCTATTTAGCATAAGGGACACAATTATAATTGGGTCCCTTACGCTGAATAGAACTTGGTACGCATTAAGCGATTGTGCTAACCCCCATGCAGCAGTTGATGCGAGCCTACCTACTGTAACATAGCAACACTGTTTACGTTTCTACCATGTCTTTTACTAAAGCTAGATTAGAGCAAGGTAGTTTAATTAAGTTATGTTGTACAGCAAAAGTCAACGTCGGTTTCGCTTTGTTCCCAAAAAAACACCGACCTAAGTGTCATAACTATTGCACCAATTTCAATCACGTAGGTTTTCACAACTTTACATCGAAATGCACTAAATCTCGCGCAACATCCTTCTTCGTTGCCCGTTGCGTAATAAAAACAATCGCCCATCGCGATACGTCGGCTATATTCGAGTTATCAACTCATTGTTTTAATAACATACAAATCAAAGTTGACTCGTCGTAGTGCAAAGGTTATCACAGCTCGGCACAATGATATACAAGCCGCGGGCCGCCATTGCTAGGCGGAGGGTCCCAACAGAGCGCATGCGCGAGTAACCGTGGGGTGCATAAAAAGGAACCGTACGAGGACGCGCCGGTTGTCGAAAATTGTCCTCCGAATAAAATCGAGCGTTAATTAAACACGTGTTATTTTGAATATAAGTGACAAAATGACCGGGAAAACCAACGGAGCAGCGGAACCGGGGGAGACCATAGAGTTGCTGGATAAAAAGGTGAGTTTTGACTGTGATGTAATGTCATGGAAAGGTCATTCCAGTTGCGGTGGTTAGTTCGTATTTGGACAACGTAGGGGTGGAATTTGCGTGTGATTTCAAACTGTTTTTATTAACACATACTGGTTAGACTATATGTATTATAACGATAAAATTAGTTGTCTTGCTGCAACATTTACTGGTGTATATTATATACGTCGTTTCTTTTACAATTCGCGCGCTTATTTTGTTTTTGCGCCTGAAGTGTCACCTCTACATAATTTCATTGACCTTTCGCGCTACATCTCGCCCACGTGCTACCATGCATTTATAAATACGAAAGTTTGGGCATAAAATATGTTTTGATTCTGAAATGAATTAATTTAGTCATTTGCAGTAGTTAACTAAACACTTTGAGCTTTAAGTGGTTTTTTTGTTAACTCGCAATTGTGTAATTTGAAGGCACAATTGAAATAAACTGCATTGTTTTATAAAATTAAATGATGTTGACGTGTAGATTATGATTGTTACTTAAATCTATTACAAAAAAACAATGCTTTATTTACCTGGACGTTTTGATCGTTCGCAACGACCTTGTAGGTCACGCGTAGTTTTCTTTTTAGCGTGATGAAAAGGTGATGAAACTCAAATTTATTTTTCACTTAGTGTTTCTTTGTCGAGAGATGGCCGCATAAAATGCATTGTATCCTCTTGTGCATAAAGTAATTTCTTCTTTTGTGGCTGAGGCAAGCAGGTCATACAGCCACATACACAATACACCTTCATTTAATAGAGACAGTTTATTGAGATGAGGTTAGTTATGTCTTCATTTAATTAAAACATTTAGGTGTCTAAATACAAATTTATTTAAGATTAATAAGTGTAAATTTATATAGGTACATAAAAAAGTAGGTACGTAAAAAAACAAATTAATAACACTAATTGTTTGTCAAAACTAGCCGAATGTCTACGTGTTTGTTTTATTTCCTTGCAATCGAATTGAAAAGCAGAGTGTAAAACTAGAGCATTATTAAACCTTCCAACTCGACGTCTCTGATCCACCCTCGCTGTACCGGCTCAGGGGCTATAGGAACGTCTCGGGTATACTGGCTTGTTTTATGCTCTCGTTGTAAAATCTACTATTATGTGCCTACAGATTGATGTTAGAAACATGATATTGGCAATATTTAAAATACCACGTGTTGTTACAATTTTGGTCCTCTATATCTAGATTCTAGATTAACGCTCGGCAACAGACGACCGCGGTCCGCATAAAGGACGAACCTCGAGACGCCAAAATATTGTAAACTTGTACGCCAATACAAATACTTAGATAAAGTTTACTTGTTTTTTCTGGATCTTGATAAAATTTTCCCACACACGGAACCCACCTAAAACTATAGGTACTTGCCGACCCCTGATTCAGACACAGTGTCTACTACATAGCAAACGCAGTTCTAATCTATTTACGTTTACAAACCAAAGCGTGCTTGGTATCATTTGTAACAATGACAAGGAAGTACTAATTGCTCCAGAAACAATATAATATTCATCAATATTGATTGATTGCCGTCCCCTATACCCCCTATACCTACGTCTCCTATAAGTATCGGTACGCAGGGTGGAACATTTCGGTGCTCCCAATATTGGGTCTACATCCGAACAAGGGCACAACATATACATCTTGACATAATTGTTTGCCTTGAACTAATGAACTTTGTATTCTAGATTTATTTAAATTAAACTAATCAGTAATAGAACAAACGACTCGTTAATAAATATTTTGATGCGATATCATGTAATTAGTAGCCATTAATTTCTATTGACTTTCTGTCTAACCTCACTGAGATAACTTTACATAATACAACATTAGCTGCATAGATTAGATTAGACTAATCAAAATTTAAACTTTCCACCAATATTACTTATTTATTTATTTCTCTCGACCCATTGCCTACTAGCACAGCTGACATAGCGTGTCATGATATACTTAGTGCATTTTTTAAAAATTGGTTTCGTACGAAAACTACTCTAACCGGCACGCTAGCTAGCTACTGCAAAACACTGGCTGGTCTGTCTAACAAAAATTTAAAACACTGTGTGTTGTGACCTGTAATATTGTTCGCAAATACTGTGTTGATCGTTTATACTTATATGACTTTTCTCAATGCCTATATCTAGCATATACCTAATGTATCAATACAGTATTTATGCACAATATTATACATCAGACTCATCGAATTTTTAACTTTGCCGCGCGTTTCCATTCTCAATATTCGTTAGCTAAACTCTATCCCTATATAGGTATGTGGGGTTCTCCCACAGTGGGGGGCACCCACTAAAACCCACACGCGTTTCCTATTGGCCATAGTGAGACGCCACGGGTGCATACAATTTTGGTATACTTGTGCCTATCATCAGATTGCACCACTCTATAAATGGTGGTGTAGGGTCGGCTAAGCTCTACATTACCATTCTCGCACTACGTCTCGTAGCACAATGAATGCGCCAAACGTTATTTGAGCGAAAAAAGCGAGAAAATCAACCGACTTGAATGATTAGTGATTACAATCGTGCTTCACTATTTTATCAAACAACAAACAAAAGAATGCCGATATCCTGCGCATTCCCACAGCACAAAGGATCATGTGCCAGTGACGGCAGTGTCTACATCGATCTCTATCTGCTATATTTAGTTAACACAATAGCTGCGTAACAAGTCACATCCGTTGGGATAAACTGACCTGAGCGACGTAGGTGGACGCAAGTAATAGATACAGTTAAGTAGCGAGAAAGAGTGGGCGGGATTGTTACTCTCCAAAAATACATACGAGGCGAGCTAAGATCCTTTTTGGGTCGGTCCCTAAATAAAACTATGAGTTAACTTCTAACTCAAGCTTAAGAAGTGTCGAAATTAAGAGAACTGGCATCCCTAACCCGGAGGTGAAAGGCCTAATTTGTACCCTAGGTCGCTCAAGCGTGACTAACTTACTATAGGTAGGTACCTACTTTTTTATGCATTACAGTTTTGTGTAAGACACATTCAGCCTGATGCCAAGCGAAGATGTGATACTGTTGCCTTATCTATCACCAAGTCCCTAGAAGACAGCTAAATTGTAGGTAGCGTTTAGGGAACATAAATGCCAGGTAGGGGATTCTATTCCTTAGAGCTTTGCGAGGAATAAAAATGATTATAGATAAAATATGGTGATTATAATACCTATTGAAATCAACACACATTTGGAAGCATCTCAATAATAGGTAAGCTTGTTTCTTTCAGATAAAAACATTCAGGTACCTAATTCTATTCGCTGTGATGATTAAGATACTTAGTACTCATACGGCAAGCATGAGTCTGACGCGGCTTTGGTGCTCTAAGTCTAAAATCCGTTACTTTGCAATGCAACATGATTGATCGATGAACGCGCAGAGTTCAATAACCTCATAATAGGTTTTATTGCTATTAAGCACGGTCACTTAACAACTCCGTACTTTAAAGAACTCTCTGTTCGCTGTATGCCCTTGTTGTACTTTATTGAGAATTTATTATTTATTTATGTATTCAACTGAAATAGTTCCTTTGTTTTTAATGACCGATCCCCGCCCGTGGAAACTGCGATTTCTGGAACAAGATTTCTTTTGTTAATCGGAGAGACTTTCTAGTATATGTGTATTAAAGAATGAAATTGTTACAATCGGCTCATTAGTTCTAGAGATCATCGCTTTCTTACAAAGTGACAAAATGTTTTTAATAGCTAAATAGAAAGGGTAGTTATAATTTTTTCAGTGTTTGTGAGGCATTATCTATAAGTTCAACGGCTTCAAAGTTTTTAATTGGATAATGATCCGTCATGTTGTGTTTTTGTGGTAGAGTTTTTCCTTTCTCTTTGGAATAAGTCATTTTGTCATCTTGTCTAATATATCAACCCTTTTGTATTGCAATTATCAACTGGCTTTGACAAGGTGACTTTTTACACAAATCGGACTTGCAATGTCACGGAAGCTTCAGGTATATGATATAAGTATCATGTTAGCTTGACATTTCTCTGGTTTGCGTCTCTGTAAGTCATTATAATTTTTACCGCAATCCGTAACAATTAATTATTATTAATTTATGCTGAATCACAGGATAAGCAATTGTATCTATTTGTCAATTAATAATTGCATCGTTGCATCAGGTCCGTATCACTTAGCATTCTTTCAATTCTTGTTCAAGTTGTGTACATCCTCGACTACTCTTGTACTACGCTCCATTTCTGGATTTGGGATCTAGTTTAATTTATCACTACAAAGTTGTAGGGCGAACCAATCGGGGTGACTTATCCCCAAGTTAGCGATGAATTCTGCATGTGTTAGGAAAATGTTATGTTTTAATACGTCTTTTCAAAATGTTGTAAATTCATTGTTAACACTGGTATCATATCTACAGTAACAAGTCTCTCTGCCATGTCGTCATCCCTTAACGCTTGTCATTTAATTATCATCCCACCATTTGTTAAAGTTTTAACTTACTTTTTAAACTTAGTAGGTAGTGAACTATACATATGCTTAGTTTCAATTTTAATTTCGTAGTAGCCTGTTCCTTTGTTTTTAAAGTTGTCTTTGTCACCTGCCCAATTTCCAATAAGCTAACTAAATACTTATAGTGCCAAAAATATGTATTGACCCAAAAGAAGGACATAAAGTTAACCAACACAATAATGAATGTAATGAGATCTTTCAAATTGATTTCAACTTTCATCTTCAAGTGACACAGTCATACATTAAATTGTCATGTAAAGGTTCCTAAGTGATTTAGAGTCATTGACACATACCTAACATAACTACTTAAAATTTCCTTTATTAATTCGACGTTAAGGAATTTTTACAATCGGAAAATATATGGTTTATTTAGACACGCTACAGACATATTAATGACATTTACGTTTCCTTCGCTTAGTTGCCGTTTTATTCCGGTCTGCTCTAGTAGCACAGTGGTCAAGTTTCGGTCACGTCATAGGGTAACTAGTTCAAAAACAACAATTTTACAAGTTGATTAATTATTTAGGTTTCGTTATGAGGGCGGCGCTTTAGAGCCGTTTGAAAAAAACTGAGCCATGAGAGAGACGAAATGAACAAAACTATTGATACATTTTCATATTCTCCACACAGTAAAATGATCGTTCTATTTCCAAGAACGGCTGGCATAAGCGGCCAGCGACTTGCGTACGCTATGAGCATCTCTCGATTCAGTAAGCCAGAATATGGTGCGGTTCATAAAAATAAACTTATATAATGTATAGTCTGGGTGAACGAGTTACAGAGAATTTATGATTTTCTTAAGCATGTAATCTATGTCATTGCGAAGATACTAACGAAAAAAATCCGCAAAATTACGGAAAATACCTGACAGTTATGTAGCAACTAAGTATGTCGATAAGAAGTACCTATCTCGAATAGATATATGGAAATGTACTGAAATTTAAAATTTATTAGTTGTTTGTTAATCCCGCTACAAATCGACATGTCTTAATTAGTCGATAAAGAAAGTTGCATTGACACAGAACATTTTTATTAAATAGAACAGCTCTTTTGTAGGTACGTTAGTGAAGCACTTTACACACAACACACACTTTAAACACAAATAGTTAAACTACCTATATTTGGTTATACATGGTAAGAAAATTATTGGTATTTTATAGCTGCGATAGACGGCCATAGCTTAGTATTTTATTAGCCTTTTGTTGTGTTGGTTACGGTCTATACTAAACACATAGTTTAGGTTACTTAAGAACGTTTCGTTTAACTGGACCTAATCGATGATCTCATTTTATAGCACGAACCATTTTAGACACTTTTCTCACCTTAATTTGCATAACATATTTTAGTTCATTAGTTCATCGATGTGATTTGCTCACTATCAGTTGCAAATATCCACTCAAAACGTAACTGTAGCGTAAACTTCATTAAATTACACAATCCGTTCACGATTCAAAGTCGCGTTTTTGCTCAGTACAGCCGCAGTACGCTCGCAACCAAGTAGTCAGTGCGTGAAAATCAATGAATTATTAATGCATCAAGCGCGATTAACGTGCAATCTCTCCAAACTAAAGTACTATTTATTCTTATTTGGGTTAGCCTTTGCTAAGGCCGCGCGGCAGTCTACGTCTGGGCTACATGCGGAGCGGTTTTCCCGCGCTGTCACCTGTCACAATTTGGCGGGAAAAGTGCCATAGACTAAAATAGCTTTTTTTCGCGCGCCATAAGGCCAGTGAATTTAATACATGCATGTTGCGCTTATTTCACATTCCAGTTAAACTTAGCTGGGTCCAAAGTATCGTACGTGTTATTAGGTCGGCATAATCGTTCAGTAACTGATAAGAAAAGAAAGTGGTTGAGTAAAACTTTATTAATTTTTTTGACATGAGTGTTAGTGACAAAATCGGGTTCGCAATGGAGAAAATGGAGAAAGAAAAGTGTTGTTACGACAATGCGGCGTTCGTGCTTACGGAAAAAAATATTTGGACGACGGGCAAGGTAGGTTTTTATAAACAATAAGTTTTTTTTTAATTGCCTAAGTAAAGAGTGGACAGGGAATTAATGTTTCTTCAGCTAATGCAAGGATCGTAAAGTGTTAAATTAGGTTTGACCTCGCCTCTTACCGCGCCACCTGGTGCATGACGGTTTAATCAGATTATTAAAAGAAACCGTACTCAAAATATTATTGTTCAAAGACAGACATTAAAATCGTGAAGTCAACCTACCTTACCTAGTTTCTTCGTAAATGATAGGTAATAAAGTCAGGTAATAAAACCGATTCTATTGTGATCGTACTATATAATTCTGAAAGTTATAAAATGTTTATTTTATCTACGTTTACTTTAGATCTAGATGAGGTAAGGTAGTACGATCTATATATATGGGTTTTTCTTCTCCCGTTCACAATTCAATTACGAAATTTCTACTGAGACACACAGAAAAAAATATTGCACACAAAAAAAATAGTACAAAGGCAAACTTATACCAAAAAGAGATCTCTTCCAATTAACATGATCTGATAAGAGGAAATTATTACATCCAAACGATCGTGTAAATGTGAAGAGAAAAAGAAAAATAATTATAAGTGAATTATATTTTTTAAAACCATACAAAAAATTGATGAACAGTTTAGATAAGGAACGAGCAGGAACTGCGTCCGATTCCCAGCCCTAGTTAATTTTTCTCTCGTTCTCGTCTCCGTAGAAATTACAAAAATAATACTACCTACATTTTTCGTTACAGCGAATCCATGTTAAAAGGTCTGACGTAGTTTAGACCGCACTTAACTGTGAAACACGTGCCAGATTTAGATTAAGCAGTGCTATTTACTTGGCACGCGTTACGTAGATCACGATTTCAAGTCAAACCTGCGAAATGATGTTGCATGTTCTAATAATACACGTGATCAGGTTTTATGCTTCCAAAAATAACGTCACATTGCACTCAATGATGAATATTTAAGATGTAAATCAACAGCATAAAATGCCATAAAAAAGTTCGAGTTTTTACCGACCTTTACGATGTTACGTTACATCAAATATTATCTGCTCGTTTTGATATAAGTGCGAAGAATTTCATTGTTCATTTGTTTCTTTGTGAGACTTTGGCTAACTTTTTCTATACAGTAAAACCACCATTTACTAAAGTTGTAAAGTAACCTAGTAGCGACCTTTACGTTTAGTTTCAGCTGTCGTAGTCGCCTGTGCCGCTCGCGATAAAAATATAGCATAAACGGTGTAAATAATATTAAATGTAAAGCAAGAGTGTCCCTAATCTTAACACCGGCTAAGAGCGTTGAGCCAAGCGCGGTGCAGGTAGAGTTACAGGCGTTACTTTGCAGATTTCCATTTCAATGAATAAAAAACATTTAAGTACCTTGATACTCCGCCACTAAGTAGTGTAGCAAGCGCGTAGCGTAGCTCTGCGTAGTAACGGAGTAGCAAGGTAAATGTTTAAGCGGCAAATATTCAATATCCAGTTAAGCTTGAATAATAGTTATATTATTCGTTAACATGCAGTCTACACAACTGTGACAGTTTTCCTTTTAATTTAATTTAATTTAGGGATCTTTAAAAAGCGAGCCTTCCTGTTCTTGAAAAGGCCGGCAACGCACCTGTGATTCCCCAAGTCTTGCAGGTGTCCCTGGGCGATGGTGATTACTTTCCATCAGGTGGCCCGTCTGCTCGTTTTATATATAAAACCCCCCCCCTTATATATAAAAAAAAACGCAACTACTAAAGGTTTAAGGTTTAGGTTCATACCTAGGTGTATTAATCTAACGGTTATTCTCTTAATAGCACCCTTAACGATCTGTTATGTAAACAGTGATCGCCTATTTCGGGATGTTAAATACGTAATTTGATCTATAGCGGTTTCGGTTTAAGTACAGTTAAAATATACAAGTGATTAGTTTAATAATTGCAGGATGATCTTTTATTTTTTACTCTCGACCAAAAAGACTAGAGCTAGGGGCCCCTGGCATTTTGCCACCCCTGCCACCCTATAGTTACGCCACTGGTGGTCCCCGCGACGACGCTTGGACTAAAGTATTACCTGATTTCGAGATACGTATTTTGTTTGTTGTCGTGGCCTTTAAAATTAAAACCAAATGCCATTTAATTGCTCTCATTTAACGAACAAAAAAGATCGCGTACGGCCAATATAATGCCTATATATAGAATAAGAACAATCCAATGATTTGGCTATTTACTGTCATCCAATACTGTGCAAGGCATTGATAGTTACCATACTTCTTTTTGACGTAAAGTTTAGGTAATTAAGTAGGTGTTTTTTTCTCAATACAGGTCATTTGCCGCCTTGGCGCGTCCCAGAGTTAGCCTTCATTTTCTTTAATTCTCAAAAAAAACTGCGTTCCGTAGTTTTATAGTGCAATAAAATAATTATCCCTGTTTTACCGTCCGTTTGCATGTCACTGACGTTTTAAAGACGTTTTAATAATCGCTTGTATTTATGAATTATTGTCACGAAACAAAAGATGTCGTGAGATCTGGCGCAGTCATACTCGTAGCAATAGGTACTTAAGTAAGTAAATTGTCTGTTTGTCAAACTCATTTTCAGGGCGTTTCAATCCGCGCGTGCCCCTCGACCTTTAAACCCTTTATAAAAAAAAAAACAAATTCAGAAATAATAGAAATATTGCAACGTGGGCAATTAGTTATAGTCTAAGAGCTAGCTACGGAAATAGGTATAATATTTATAGAGCAACGAAAACCCTCTAGTTAGTATGCCATACTATCATTATTAATTAATTCGAGCGCCTGGCAGTTTTTCAGCGGTGGGTGACTTTGGCACTTTTTCCCGCACCTTGGATGTCACCTGGCGCTACTTTTCCCCATACGCCTGGCAATATTATATACGAATTAAATATATAATTAGCTATTATATCACTCCAAACTCAGAGCTCTATAAATTGCACACCTTCAATTGCCCCTCCACCCCCACACCCTTTGTTGACCATCCACTCTCACACCCACCGCTGAAAAGCTGCCAGGTGCTCGAATTAATTCACAGATTAGAGAGATATAGTAGTAATTAATTAATAATGATAGTATGGCATACTAACTAGAGGGATTTCGTTGCTACCTATTTCGGTAGCTAGCTTTCCTTCTATTAACTAATTACAGTCACTGGCATAACATGATTTTTGAAAACACATAAAATACCACTAGGAAGTGTTGAAAATGGTGCTAAATTTGAAATACGAGTAGATAAAGAAGGAAATTACAGCTGTAATAAATATAACTAATACCATAAATAATTAATACAACCTAATCGAACATATAATTTGAGTTTGCAGTTTCGTAACAATGCACATTTTTCCATATTCGAGTGGAATGCTTTCAGAAATCAGGTTCGAGAACCCAGGGATAGAGCTAAATTGGAGAATGAGAGAGAGTAGAGTTGCAATAGACGTTTTGAATGTTTTTATTATCCGATATTATTGCCAGTATTTTTTTTTAAATAACATCCGTTAGTGAAAAACTAAGGAACATCATAATGTGCGGGGCCGACATGCTGTCTTATTTTTTTAAATTAAGTTCATAGCAACGGTGCCATCGTCTGTTGCCTACTTTAGCACGGACTGCGTGCAACCGGTTTCATGACTATGGACAAACAAGCTTGTGCCCGCGGCTACGCCCCTGTCGCAGTGTGTAGGTACCTACTTCCTATCCCGCGGGTATAATCTAGATATCTCTCAGTGCAACTTTATAGATGATATATACTTAAGGAATATGCCAGCCAAATATTAAATATCTATTTATCTACACACATATCATTAGTGCTCTAAAATGCGTTAAGAAACCGTAGGAAATCACCAGCATTATTACACCCTTAAAAATCTGTACTACAAATTTTACCTACTACCACAGACAAGAAAGTGCTTACATAAATCACATCTTTATCGCTTACGGGGTAGACAGGACCTGGTTTAATTGGTTATATTAATGCTGGTCATTTCCCTACTGCTTCTGAACCCACAAACAATTACAATATAAAATACATGCAGATACTAAAAGTAAAACTACTACTAACTATAAAACAAATTGTCATAAAACTATAAATAAAAAAGTTGCCCTAAATCACTGCCCGGTGGCATGGTGCCCAGAAGGCTGGCAGCATTGCCGCGTTGAATAGCAATGCTTGCCCTCATCGTGAAATTAGTTTTTAAGCCATTTTAATTATTTACTTGTAGCTGTGGCAAATTTAAAAACCCTAATTATTAAATATAGAGTTAGAGGATTAAGACGCTTGGTTAAGGGTTTGAATACGGTGCTTTAAAGCTATCTTCACGTTCGTTATTATTTGTTTCACGGCTATGTCGCATTTTATATAGATATTGAAAGACGCGTTTTGAGCGTGCAATATTTAAATGGCGGTAGAGTTAAACTGACTT